>CM031612.1:82342798-82370298 GCA_018398815.1 Conus ventricosus
GTTTGCCTAGAACAGGCAGCCCTCAGCTCCTCCACGTATGAGCCAGCTTGGCAAGTTCAGCTCCATTAGCGCAGAGTTTTGCCATCAGATCGGCATTCGTACAGCGCTGGGGTTCCTCTTGCCGGTGAGAATCGCGAGTAGGGGAGAAGACAACGTCCAACTCGTTTGACTGGCTTGGAGAGAGAGTCGTTCCCCTTATCCTCCATCTTGTTCTCTCGCGGTTGAAAAAACAAATTTCGAAAGAGTCTCTTTCACTGGCCCGGATAATGGAGTACTTGTTTCCACCTTCTGTTTTTTGGGGGTGTCTTTGCCACTATCAACACTCGAGTTGTTGGAGGAACTAGAGCCTGAACCTGCGCCAGTCTGCGTACGCTGCTTTCTCTTCTTATGGCGGACCATAACATTGCACGCTGTCAACATCACGGACAGTCATTTCAGCGCCGATTTCTCCACATCACGCTGACCAAAAGTTCACAAAACTCGGATGGAGGTGGGCAGTAGATACACTTTAACTTCGTGGCATTCTTGGTGTCCGATCGTTGGCTTAATTAACTGAAATAAGTTAATCAAGTGCACAGCTGTCAAAAAGACGTCCGACACATCCGGTTAACAGTGTTCACCTTTTTTGTTGTTGCTGTTGTTTTTAAAGGGAAATCATAATAAATCCGCCAGACAAAGGGGACAAACAAATTACAGGACAAAAAACAACATGTTTCGACCTGTTAGGTCTTCTTCAGGCAAAATAAAACAACATTCAGGACGACGATATCTTCTCGAATTTGGCGCAAGATGGGCATTGAATGAAAACGAGGCTGCTGGGAAGGAGACAACCTGAGTTAAAAATAACAATGACGATGATAACAATAACAATAGCAATGATGACAATAATGAAGATGATGAAAATATTAAAAAGTAATAAAGAGAGGATCGCTACCACTTTTGGTAATCACATGACTTTTCTACCAGAAATCACGCCGGGAAGCAATAAAAGGACCTAAACAAACATATAACAACAACAAACTAACAAACAAATCTAAAAGGAAAATGTCACTTTAACAAGTTCTTGTGACATCCCAGCAGTACATCTGACCATGTCTAGCTGTTGCAAGGCACTGGATGGCGCTGTGAGCTGCAGCTGGCAGGTAATGGCTTCCACTCCCATGAGAGGCTTTTTTCTGGGTCGATTTTCATCAAATACTGCACTCAAGTGACCAGAAACAAATGCAGGTAACTTTGGTTGATCGATACGAACAGAAACCTTAGATGAGCTGAGGAGATGTAAAGAGTAAATAACTCACAAAGGAGGAATCTTTTTGCTCCCATGGTGAAACAGTTACTTGCCCTTGATTAACTCCAAACTGAAGCGGCTTATATGGTACCCATTCATCTGACATAGATGTAGACCTGAAGCTCACCGAAGGTTGTTTTTTTTTTTTTTTTAAAGAAAAAGAAATAAAAACGTTTCAAGTGTGCTAGCATACTCAGAGAAACATCAGGACAAGAAATGAAAACAAACATTTACGAGCATCAGATTTATTCACAATTGACAAAATCTTTAAGTGTTTTACATGCAATGCGAGTGTTGCTACCACATCTGAATTTTCTTTGGTTTTTGTAATGGAGGTGTATTTGATACAAACAACATTTGGTTAAATGCATGGGATAAGAGCGTTAGAAACCCTAAACAATCAGCCAGGCCATACACAATATAATATAAACAATAATTTGCATAACAAAAATGTCAATAATTTTTGCATGTTTACAGCATCATAAGTAACACTGTTTCTAAAAACAACAAAAAAATCATTTACAATGTTAAAGATAATGCTAAAATCTTTACTAAAACATTACGCCCTTCACCCTTTCAGCAGCATCTTCGCAATGAGAAGACCGGAAAGATCTTACTGATATCTACCAACCTGCCAAATCTGGTTTCAATGTCAATGAGAAAATGACATCACTAAAGTTTACCAGACATACGCCCAACCAGACCCATACATGAACAATCAAATCAGGGTAATCACATAAGTTCACATAGCTTACACACTTGAGTTAAAAACAAAACAAAAATTTTTTAAAGCGGGGGAGGGGGTGGGGGGGGGGTAGGGACAAACATGAAATAGACAGGAGGGGCTTGGTGGTCGAGGTTAGAGAAGGTCAAGGGTCAGGGGTCAAGGGTGAAAAAAAACGCTGGTGGGGAAACAAAAACACTGACCCAATGTTTCCTGTCGTGAGCCACTCCTTTCCACCGGCCAGAGGACTGTCAAACTCGTGAATCAGTTCTTCTTCGCTCTCCTGGTCAGATGTGGTGACGGGTCGAGCCTGAACAAGATCACCAATGGCTGAAACCTTTGCGCTTACAACTGATAACCTTGCACACGCTCCTCGGCTTCATATCAAACGCAAAATGAGTCCAACGTCACAGTTCTCTTTCATGCTTCCTTGATCAATTAAGACCTTTCTCTTCCTCCCTGGGCTGCCAACGACCCTGGGAGACAATAAAGCATGATCATTTTCACACTTACCAAACTGTTTTCAAGAAAAATTAGCATTTGTCCAAAATCTGCTTCTCTACAAGAAAGCAAGATATCATTTGAACTAATCAAACTCTTTTCATGAAAATGTAGGCATCTGTCCAAAATCTGCTAATCTCTTTGTCACCCAGTTTCTGTTTTTCTGAGTGAGATAGTACAACAGTAATCATTCACATGTTTTCAACGACACACACTCCCAATGATACCGTCCTTACAGGGACACACACACCATAATCTTTATGTACCAGACGTCGCTTTCGACTCTACACCTCGATCATGCAGATCTCTCATCATCAATACACTTCACCCAAGAGCCCTGCTGTTTTCAGCTCATGAGGCGCTTAGCCTGCACACCCATGCATGCTCTTTGTGAGACAGCAGGATGGCTTAAAGTGAAAACAGGGAGGCGGAGGGTAGTCGTAGGGGTAAAGAGGGGGGGGGGGGGGGGGGGGGAGTGGAAGGGGTAAAGACCATGAAACTTGTATTGCCTGGTCCTCAGTTGAGTTAGGGGACACAATCCTGCTGCCTCTGAATGTTGTGCATGCAGGGGACACAATCCTGCTGCCTCTGAATGTTGTGCATGCAGGGGACACAATCCTGCTGCCTCTGAATGTTGTGCATGCAGGGGACACAATCCTGCTGCCTCTGAATGTTGTGCATGCAGGGGACACAATCCTGCTGCCTCTGAATGTTGGGGCAATCCTGCTGCTGAATTTGGCATGCGGGACACAATCCTGCTGCCTCTGAATGTTGTGCATGCAGGGGACACAATCCTGCTGCCTCTGAATGTTGTGCATGCAGGGGACACAATCCTGCTGCCTCTGAATGTTGTGCATGCAGGGGACACAATCCTGCTGCCTCTGAATGTTGTGCATGCAGGGGACACAATCCTGCTGCCTCTGAATGTTGTGCATGCAGAAGGAGACAGGAAAGAATAGGGGGGAGGGCAAGGATGCAGCAAGGGAGGTTATAAACTTGGCGAAGCTGGGTTGAAATGCCAGTATACTTCGTTTCCCTCCCTTTCAGTACCTGTGTGTGTGTGTGTGTGTGTGTGTGTGTGTGTGTGTGTGTGTGTGTGTGTGTGTGTCTGTGTGTGTCTGTGTGTGTCTGTGTGTGTAATAAAGATACCTTCCCTTTCAGTACTGTTGTGTGCGTGCATGCGTGTGTGTTGTGTGTGTAGTGTGTGTGTATGTGTGTGTAGTGTGTGTGTATGTGTGTTTTCTGATTTCTGGGGGGTCACCACAAACAGGTTCCACTGTATTCCTGTCATTTTGTTTCTCTGTGAACAGGAAGACTTCTTTAAACCTGAAAAAAAAATCATACCTGAAGCAGATAGATTGTTCCACTGGTGTAAGCCCATTCAATGTCCCTTGGTGATCCAAAGTATTTCTCGATCTGTACATACGCAAGCTTATGATAATTATCCTTCTGAAAAGTAAAAAAAAAAGTGAGAATCTAGCCCATGAAAATGATGAAGCAAGTAATAAACTTCCACATGAAAATGATTTAGATGGTAACAACTATTCCCACTAAAATGGAAAAACTGATAATAACTATCCACATGAAAATAACGCAATTGCTAATAATGATCCACTTGAAAACAATTCATTCAGATAATGGCAAGTACCCAATCAAAATGAAAAAGTTGTTCATGATTATCGACATGAAAATGACACAGCTGACAAAAATTATCCACATGCAAACAATTCAGACAAAAATAATTATCCTATGAAGATAGCAAAGCTGATCATAACAGTCCTCATGGAAATCATTAAGCTGATAGTGATTATCCATATAAAATGACCAAGCTAATGCTAATCATCCTTGAAAACTACAAGGCTGATTATGACTATCTACATGAAAATACATAAAGCTGATAACAGTAACCCAACAAGCGTAACGAAGTTGATAAAAATCATTAGCATGAGAAAGATGGAACCAACAATAACTATCAATATGAAAATGACAAAGCTGACAAAAATCATCTCTATGAACATGGAGAACTTCATTCTAAATCATCTCTATGAACACAAAGAACATTGCAACTAGATCTAACAAAGAAGCTCATTATAATTACAAACATTAAGTTGACAAAGGTGATAATACATATTCAAACAAATATTATGAATCTGGTAATAATTATACACATGAAATGATATAGCCAATCATCATACAATCTACATGAAAAAAGAAAGCTGATTAACACAATGTCTACATAAAAACATCTACATAATGAAGCTCATTATCACATTATCTACATGAGAATGTTGATGCTGGTAATACTTGTAAACAAAGCTGATGATAAATTCTTTCCATGAAAATGAGAAAGTTCGCGATAATGATCACATGAAATTAACAAAGATGGTAAGATTATCAATTGGTAACCCACACAGACATGAACTATGGAAACTGAAAAAATGGATTAATCTGTCAGATATGTATATGAATCACACACACAAAACACACACACCCACACACACCCACACACTCACATACACGATAAGATAAGATAATGTTGCTTATAGCCCAGCCGACCGCAAAGGGCCATATCAGGGCTGTCACCATGTTAAAATCAACTCACCAGTCATTTTAAAAAAAAAAAAAAAAAAAACTTTCACACATCTTGTTAAATGACATCGTCTACAAACGCACCAGAAACTTTGTTAAAAATCTTTCTGCCGTAAAATCTTAAATCAGATAAAAAATGTTAATCTCTCTCAAAAACTCAAGGATCACGTCAGGGGGACATCCCTGAACAGGATCTTCATGGACTCCGCCGTAAAATGTTTGTGTCTCACATCGTGCAAGTCCAACACTCTAAAAGAACATGTTTCATTGTGAGTGGCGCATGACATGGAATGCACCACGGAGCTTCTTCACTCTTTAAAAGGTAAGCATGGGTAAAATACGAATGGCCGGTGTGCAGCCGGCACAGAACGTTTCCTCTTTACGACCTCCCGACGTGGATGGGAGGAAGTCCTTAAGGTTTGGACGGATCTGAAAGAGTTTGTTAGTCGTCTGTGTGTTCCAATCCTCCTGCCAGAGGTCTCTCACATAATCGTTAATTTTGGGTTTCACGTCTGAGCAGGGGATATAAATGTTGGACAGTTTTCTCTTGTGGCGTTCTTGGCTAAACGATCAACCATTTCGTTCCCGCGATGCCAACATGACCAGGAACCCAAGCAAGAGTAATGTTGTAACCGTCCGCCTTCAAGTTGCTAAAAAGTTCAAAAAAAAGTAAAAGTTCTGGATGCTGAAGGTTGCAGCCAGCTATAGCCTCCAAAGCTGACAGCGAATCCGACAGAACCAGAAAGTCCCTCTTCGAAGATTGTGATATTATCTTCAAAGCCAAAACCAGAGCAGTAAGTTCAGCAGAATATACAGAAGCATCTGAATGAATATGTTTCAACAGTATCTGAGAAGGAGCCCCAGGGCAGTAGGCTGCACAGGCCACTCCCTCTTCAGACTTGGAACCGTCAGTGAAAACTTTTTGATAGGATGGGAATTTGGAACAGAGCTCAGCATACAAAGCCTTGTACGCCAGAGAGCTGGTAGACTCTTTGCGAAAAGCTGCAAGATCGAAACGAATCTCTGGCGTGAAGAAGGTCCACGGAGGTTGATCCGGAAACTTGGAAAAATCCGACACAACTCCTAGGTCTATACCTGCATTCCGCACGTGAGGCTGCATACGAAGACCAAACGGCGGAATACATTTCGGGTTGTTTTCAAACTTACTTTGGAACGGAAGGACAAAGACACAGTCATAGGCAGGATTCTGCGGTTCTGAGAACAGTCGGATTATAATAATTCAAGACAGTTTCAGCCTGCGGTTGGACAATGAAGGTTCACCCGCCTCTGCGTACAGGCTGTACACAGGGGTGGTGCGGAACGCTCCAAGACAGAGACGAAGCCCTTGATGGTGGATAGGGTCCAAGAGTTTGAGGTAAGAGGGTCTTGCGGAGCCGTAGACAGCACAACCGTAGTCTAGTTTGGAACGGACCAAGGCTCTGTAGAGGTGCAGCAAAGTTTTCTTATCAGCGCCCCAGTCGGTGTGTGCTACGACCCGCAGAATATTCAGAGCTTTCTGGCAAGAAGTTTTGAGGTTTTTGATGTGGCTGAGAAAGTTGAGTTTTTGGTCAAAAATAACTCCCAGGAATTTGGCTTCTTTTACAACTGGAATGGTGGACTTGTCTAGACGAATTTCAGGATCATCAAAGAATCGACGAAAATTGTGGAAATGAATTGACTGAGTTTTGGTACGGGAGAAGGTAAACCCGTTTTCCTCGGCCCACTGTTGGATTCTGTTGACGCAAAGTTGGAGTCGACGCTGTACACTGTGGTAAGAAGCTCCAACTGCATACAGCGCAAAGTCATCAACAAACAGAGAGGACTCGGTGCCCAGTCTTACCGATTGGACAATGTCATTTATTTTAATGCTGAAAAGGGCGGGAGAAAGGATGCTCCCCTGAGGAACACCCAACTCCTGCCCATGGATGTCAGAGAGTGTGGTGCCAACACGCACCTGGAACTGTCGATCGGCTAAAAAGTTTTGAATGAACAGAGGCAGGTGACCCCGAAAACCAAGTCTGTGCAGGTCCATGAGGACTCCTGCTTTCCACGTGGTGTCGTACGCCTTTTCGAGGTCGAAAAAGATAGCGACACGTGCTGCTTCTTAACAAAGGCATTGCGGATGGTGGTTTCCAGACGGATTAGATGGTCAACCGTCGAGTGGTACTTCCGGAAACCGCACTGTTCACTGGCCAAAAGACCATCGGTTTCCAGCTTCCACATCAGACGGGAGTTGACCATCTTTTCCATCAGTTTACAGAGGCAGCTGGTCAGAGCAATTGGGCGATAGTTGGAAGGGTTGGTAAGGTCCTTTCCAGGCTTTGGAATGGGAATGATCAGGGCTTTCCGCCAGGAGGGCGGAAAGGACCCTGTGGTCCAGATATGGTTATAGACTTGGAGAAGAGTCTGGAGACAGCTTTCTGGGAATGTTTCACAACCTGATAATGAATGTCATCCAGACCAGGGGCAGAATCAGTGCAGGTTTGTAAAGCTGATTTGAGTTCAACGATTGAAAAGGAAGATTATAGGTTTCAGAGTTGTCTGATGTGAAATTGTATGAAGATTCTCTCTAACCTCTTTGTTTCTTAAAAAGACTGCAGATTTATTTGAAGAAGAGGAGTTCTGTTGGATGGTGGAGGCCAACAGATTGGCAACAGCTTGTTTGTCAGTGATCAGAGCATCAGCAAGTTTCAAGTGATGAATGGAGGGGTTGGTGTTCTTCCCTTTGATTTTTCTAATGATGTACTCACATACACATGCACATACACACACATACACACACATATAGACAGACACATGCACACACTTTTGCATACACACACACACACACACACACACACACACACACATTTACACACACACTCATATTTACACACACACACACATTTTTACACACACACACACACACCTCATATTTATACACTCACACAACTCATATTTATACACTCTCTCTCACACACACACACACACTCATATTTACACACACACACACACACACACACACACACTCATATTTACACACACACACACAATCATATTTACACACACACACACTCATATTTATACACACACACACACACGCACACTCATATTTACACACACACACACACACGCACACTCATATTTACACACACACACACACACACACACACACACACACACACACACACTCATATTTACACACACACATACTCATATTTACACACACACACACACACACACACACACACACACACACACACACACACATATTTACACACACACACACACACACACACACACACACACACACACACACTCATATTTACACACACTCATATTTACACACACACAAACACACACTCATATTTTTACACACACACACACACACACACACACACACACACTACACACACACACACACACACACACACACACACACATACACACACACTTTTCATCAAAACTCTCATTGTAACTCTGTGGCTTCAGTCGCACCTGAATTCCCATCTCTGCCAGAGACAGGATGACATCATCTGTGAGGCAGTTCCGGTCCCCGTCAGCCTCTGACAATGGCACCTCCCCTACACCCCCTTCATCTGTAAATCATACACCTCCGTCAGTCTGTCCAGTATTGCTACACCCCCTTCATCTGTAAATCATACAACATGTTAGTCAGTCTGCCCCGTATTGCTACACTCCCTTCATCTGTAAATCATACAACACGTTCATCAGTCTGTCCAGAATGGCTACACCCCCTTCATCTGTAAATCATACACCTCCATCAGTCTGCCCACCATTGCTACACCCCTTCATCTGTAAATCATACAACATGTTAATCAGTCTGCCCCATATTGCTACACTCCCTTCATCTGTAAATCATACAACACGTTCATCAGTCTGTCCAGAATGGCTACACCCCCTTCATCTGTAAATCATACACCATCAGTCTGCCCACTATTGCTACACCCCCTTCATCTGTAAATCATACACCTCCATCAGTCCCCACTATTGCTACACCCCCTTCATCTGTAAATCATACACCTCCATCAGTCTCCAGTATTGCTACACCCCCTTCATCTGTAAATCATACACCTCCATCAGTCTCCAGTATTGCTACACCCCCTTCATCTGTAAATCATACACCTCCATCAGTCCCCACTATTGCTACAACCCCCTTCATCTGTAAATCATACACCTCCATCAGTCTGTCCAGTATTGCTACCACCCCTTCATCTGTAAATCATACACCTTGATCAGTCTCCAGTATTGCTACACTCCCTTCATCTGTAAATCATACACCTCCATCAGTCTCCAGTATTGCTACACCCCCTTCATCTGTAAATCATACACCTCCATCAGTCTCCAGTATTGCTACACCCCCTTCATCTGTAAATCATACACCTCCATCAGTCCCCACTATTGCTACACCCCCTTCATCTGTAAATCATACACCTCCATCAGTCTGTCCAGTATTGCTACACCCCCTTCATCTGTAAATCATACACCTTGATCAGTCTCCAGTATTGCTACACCCCCTTCATCTGTAAATCATACACCTTCATCAGTCTGCCCAGTATTGCTACAACTCCCTTCATCTGTAAATCATACAACACATTCATCAGTCTCCACTATTGCTACACCCCCTTCATCTGTAAATCATACACCTCCATCAGTCCCCACTATTGCTACACCCCCTTCATCTGTAAATCATACACCTTCATCAGTCTGCCCAGTATTGCTACACCCCCTTCATCTGTAAATCATACACCTCCATCAGTCTCCAGTATTGCTACACCCCCTTCATCTGTAAATCATACAACATGTTCATCAGTCTGTCCAGTATTGCTACACTCCCTTCATCTGTAAATCATACACCTCCATCAGTCTGTCTACTATTGCTACACCCCCTTCATCTGTAAATCATACACCTCCATCAGTCTGTCCAGTATTGCTACACCCCCTTCATCTGTAAATCATACACCTCCATCAGTCTGCCCACTATTCCTTCTACTACACCTCATAACTTACTGAGTGTATGTATATGTAGCCGGGTGCTAACAGTATATATTTCTTTTGGTTACCTTTCGTGGATGAAAATGTTTTGTTCGAGAGTTATCTTCCCCTTACCTCCCTTGGTCGAATCTCCTTTTTTTACTGTGTAAATTCTTTAAATCATGAATACCTCAGAACCTACATAGTTGTATGTACGTCGCTGAAGTCACAAAAATTAATGTATTTGATTCATTACAACCGTACTGGGTTGAGAAGCCCATATTTTCTCTAAACTGGTATTTCGCACGAGCAATCTTGGCGCCATTTTCAATTGTCTGTCGAATGAATATTGAATAATTCTTGATTTTACAAAAAGTAAGAGGAAAACCGAAGAATCTGAAGATGCATGTTAAAAGTAAAGTCCATAAGCTTTCATTTCGTATATCGCATGCCTATGATCTTTTCTGTACAAGCTTGCGACTATACGAAATGACTGACAGCGCCGGTCCCTTTAGCGAGTCGCCTTCTTTGTTTACTGTCGGAGTTTTGATCCAAATTATCATTCTACGAAATTCGGACTTCCCGATCGAAATCTTGCTAATGACTCCATTTTTGTTATGAATACAACTGAAAATGTGTAGAATTTATTATTTTAACAGACCGTTTCAACAGAGTATTTTTCAGTTGTAAATTGTGTCAAAAGTAGGTGCCGACGGCCTGGCGAAGTGAAAAGTCAGCTGTGTTTTCTATCAAACGTTAAACGCAAAGTTCTCCGCTTGGACGGCATCTTGGATAATGAAATTTATATGTATAAAAAGAGCGAGATGCCAGCTTTTTATTCATTACAAAACTTATTTCACGCTGTTTAGTATTTTTCATCGAAATAAAGGAAAATATGACGTAAGCTTGTTAAAAGTGGCTTCACTCTGGGAGATTAATCAGCAATGATTAAGTACAGGAACAAAATTGTCAATGTGACTTACTGCATTTTATTCCTTGTGTTCTGAGGTTTTCATCGATAGTAAATATGTGTTGATAGTCTGAACGGACAGCGAGCCAGACAACACTGAAGCCGCGAGAGAAAACACAAAATTCTGTTGGTTCCGGCCTCGCGAGGGCCGTTTCGGCTCCGGCACTATGTCGCTGGCTTTGCGGCTCGGTACATGCTTATAAAAGTCGAGCGTGTGTGGAGAAGAGGGAGTGTTCCCCAGAGTGTTCCATGATGTGAGCGACTGGCGTGAGAGGCAGAGAGAGTGCTCAGTGCGCTGAGTGCTGTACGAGAGGGATTGCTCCCAGGGCTGCGTTCCTGGTTTGAGCTTATCATGGAAGGCAAATAAAAGGAGAAAAACTCTGCTTCGTCCACTGTGTCTTCTCGACTGGCTGCTGTCCCTTGGTTCCTGCACTTATCACCATCTGCCTGTCTTCACCTGCACACCCCTTACCCCTCCACACCATCACATATATATACACACACCTTTTTGAGAATTCATAGCTGTGAAATCAGAGAGAGAGGGAGAGAGTGTGTATTAGGCAGAAAAGGAGACACAGAGAGAGAGTGAGACACATGTGTGAGCGTGTGTGGAGTGTGTGTGTGTGTGTGTGTGTGTGTGTGTGTGTGTGTGTGTGTGTGTGTGTGTGTGTGTGTGTGCGCGTGCGTCTGTCTGTCTGTCTGTCTGTCTGTCTGTCTGTACATGCGTGTGTGTGTGTGCGTGTGTGCATGTATGCATGCGTGCATGTGTGTGTGTGTAAGTGTGCACGTATGAATGTGTGTGTGCGTGTGCGTGTGTGTGTGTGTATCTCTGCATGCATGCATGCATGCGTGTGTGCACGTGTAAACATGAAAAAAAAAGAAAGAAAACAAACAAAACAAGCATGTCAATTTTCCCCCAATATTTTGACCCTAGCGGATCCTCCTCAGGGAACTTTAACTACGAACAAAACACATCACAGTTTCCATCAACACTTTCCAGAACAGTTCACCACCACCACGGTTCACTTTGCTACAGACAGGAAGAGGGTGGGGACAGAGGGGAGGGTTGGAACACCACAGGAGAAAAGAGGAAAGAAGGGGCAGAGGGAGGGAGAGTGAAGAGCTCGAAGACACTACACCAAACAACAGCAAAAAGTAAGAACAGCTATGCAAAGATCAAGCATAGGTCACACACACACACACACACACACACACATATTTAGTTAATGATCACATGGAAAATTACTATAGTGATTACATTAAAATATTCACAGATGGATCTGTAGTTGATAATGGCAATGCAGGTTCAGCATTTGTAATTCCTACTATGAAAACAGTCAAACGATATCATATAGGTAATCACTATTCAGTTTTTACTGCAGAGTTGTTAGCCATTTTAATGGCTTTACAGCATATTGAGGAGTTACCTATGAATAGTTGTAAAATATTACTCTGTGTAGATTCTAAATCGGCATTACAAGCAATCAAAGATCAAAATGCCAAAAAACGTCTTGAAATGATACTAGAAATCAGACATGTAATTCATCAATTGGGATTTAAAGACATTAGTGTGACTTTTTACTGGGTTCCTTCCCATTGCGGAATATATGCCAATGAACTGGTTGACAGAGCAGCTAAAAATGCAGGACGTAATACTGAAGGGGCAATTCTAATTAACATAAATCTAGATCTGCACGAGTATTATAATCACATTGAAAAACTAGCGAAAGATAAGTTTGATAACATGCTGAAGACATCAGATAGCCAATATTCACACAATTGTATAAAAAGCGTCAGCACAATAAATTCCAAATTAATTTTAAATCACATATCTGATACAAGTTCAAGACATATTAGTTCTCTGATGTTCAAAATTCGTTTAAATGCTTTTAAAACAAAATTTTCTAAAGATATTAAATGTGTATGTGGAAATCAAATTTCCATTAGCCATCTGATTTTACACTGTCCTAGTATCAAAGAATTAATGACGAAAACTACAGGGGATTTACTGACTCGTCAAATACCATTAACTGTTCAGGAAATGTTAAATGACTTCCATCTTCTTAAATGTTTCTCAGAAGTTTTACACCTTAGTCCCATTGGTCTTTTCCTTTGAATTTGAATAATTTATTGTTGGATTCAATTGTTGTTATACTAATCTTCTGTTAATTGTTAAGTTACGTTTGATATAAATGGTAAACCTCACTTCCTTTCTACTAATTCTGTCATTTTCAACAATTCATATCCCATATAAAGCTTGATCATTATATAGAATTGTAGGTGTAAGTATGTAGGAAAAACACATAATCTTTACTACCACACACTCTCTAAACAATATCAATGCATGCATGAACAATCTCTTCTTTCATACCTTTATTTCTCCTATTTCCTCCCCCCCCCCCCCTTTCCCGTCTAATATCACTTAAGGGTGAACAGACGTAAAATTAAAGAACGAACACATATATATATATAGAGAGAGAGAGAGAGAGAGAGAGAGAGAGAGAGAGAGAGAGAGAGAGAGAGATGTATGTATATATGCATATATATATATATAGAGAGAGAGAGAGAGAGAGAGAGAGAGAGAGAGAGAGAGAGAGAGAGAGAGATGTATGTATATATGCATATATATATATATATATATATATAGAGAGAGAGAGAGAGAGAGAGAGAGAGAGAGAGATAATGCATGCAGATGACGCAAACATGTGCGCATATGTATATATCTCAGCACACACTCAACCAGCCTAATGATGACTGATTCAACAGTTAAGTCAGCATGAACCATGCCAAGCTCCTCTGTCTATATACAGTGACAGTCTCCATTCACCATAAACATGCATACACACGACCCTCTGGTTGCAACAGCATCTTACAAAAATTGTAATTTCAAACTGTGTGTGTGTGTGTGTGTGTGTGTGTGTGTGTGTGTTTCGCAGTTTAATGTGCAGTTTCACTTAAAGGATCCCTCGAACACACAGGTGTTTGTTTGTTTGTTTGTTGGTTTGTTTTTTTAGGTCACAAGCACTGAAAGCTGTAAACACTCCAAGATAGCAACAACTCAGTTATGTCGACAAAGGTGGTAGAACTGACATGACAAAGGCAGTAGAATGCATCTACTTGTGGCCCCTGATTATCCAAGTCTTCACACTGGCCGCATGAAAGTAGCAGTCATGCTTTTGATACAGTGGCTCTTGCACACTGAAAGCTTCCGTCCTCAGCGCACTAATCACAATACACATATCTGTGATCAATCAACAAAAGTGCCCAAAATGAACGCAAAATGCTCTGTTTGGGATGGCTGTTAGGACACGGCGCTGCTGTCAGCGTAGGATGGCCCACCAACGTTGCTGAATCAAAGGGAAATAACTCTGGCATACTAGCACTGACCTTGCATGGTCATCTTCATGGTCTTGCGTCCAGTCTGGCGCTGGGCGATGGCCAGGCTGCCGTCCCACCCTCGGCGCACTGTGATGGTGTCTGGCTCACACCTGCCCGACACCACCGACTGGGAGAAGAGATGTGCATGGACATGAGATTACCACCCACTGGGAGAAGAGATGTGCATGAGATTACCACCCACTGGGAGAAGAGATGTGCATGGGCATGAGATGACCACCCACTGGGAGAAGAGATGTGCATGGACATGAGATGACCACCACTGGGGGAAGAGATGTGCATGGACATGAGATTTTTGACAGACAGGGGAGAAAAAAAATCAAGAAGTAAAGCACACACCTTAGCAAGAAAGTTAGTGATGTTGTTTATATCCCAGCAGACCGCAAGGGGCCATATCAGGACTGTCTCTGCCTTGGAGTCAACTCATACTCATTATTTGAAAAAACAAAACAAAAACAAAAAAAACCCATTTTCACACAATGCTTTAAAAGACACCCTCTAAAAACACACCAGAAATTTCAGTATAAAACGAAAAACCGTTCATCTCTTTCAGAAATTCAAAGACCACATCAGGCGGGACATCTCTGAACAAGCACACACCTGCCACAGAGGTGCAATGGCTAGCGTTGTGGATAATGACCTGCGAGATCATGGGTTCGAGCCCTGTCAGAGGCACATCTGTACTTCAAAGAGGTAATGATAGGGCAGAATGGACAGTGTCCACTCTGCGCAGTGCGTGAAGTCTCTCTACCTTGTCGTCAGATTATAAGGAGAAAAGTGGCACATATCCTCATAATGTTGCAGCTTCTCAAAAGGATGGTGAATAGAGTCATTGGGATAACGTTTATCTATCAAAGACACAGAGATGTGTCTTTCATGATAGGATGCAGTTTTGAAAATGAAGTATGCTAGGTAACATGTGCTTGCCTGTTCACACGCACATGCATGCACGCACGCACTCATGTACACACACACTCAACATGCACACATACGCGCGATCACACACACACACACACATACACACACACACACATGCATGTGCGCACACACACACACACACACACACACACACACACACACGCATATACACTTCACTCTTCCTCCCTTTGTGAATTTTCCTGTATTCACTATGTTTTTTCTCTGTCTGTATAAAGACTATAAAAAAAAAGTGTGAAGACTTTCTACAACAAAGACAGGCGATTAGATCTTGAATTAAAAAACAAACAAAAACCAAATGAATAACAATACAAGAGCACAAAAACAAAAGCAGAATCAAACAAAATAACAGAAAAGCTGAAATTTCTCTCACAGACGTTCTGGAAGATGGGGATACAATGCATCATGAAAAAACCCTCCGATTTGTCCACTGCCCCCCCCCCCCACCCACCCAACCACCACCAGCCCCCACCCCATCCCACCACCCCCTCCACCCTATCCCCCCTGCCACCCCTCCTTCTTCCTCCATAAGGTTTCACCATTCTTTGAGGATGTCAGCCATTCTGTTTTACCGATCACCCCATTCAGGTGTGATGTATGAACACCAGAGGAAACAGGCAATAAAGAGAGGGCGGGGGGAAGGGGGGGTGGGGGGGGGGGGGGGGCAGAGAAGGAAAGAGGAAAGGGGAAATAAACAGAACCCAGTAAATTACCAGGGGTGCTTTCAAACCGGGTATGACCAACGGCAGTTGGCAGAATGACATAACAGAATTATGATTGTAGAAGGTTACAGGTAAAGGGAGTGGTATCTTGTAGCAACATGTCTTTACATGACACACAACCGACCACTGAACTTTCCACAAATACCTTCTTTCCAGAAGTGGGAACATAAAAAACACAGGAACTAATGCTCCACATGCAGCCATGGGCATGTGCAACAATGCACACAAACTTGTGAGGCTCACACACACTTTCACGCAAACAAGGCTGAAGGGAAAAAAAAGGAAGACATTGGGATGCTTACCTCCCTTTGTTTTCCTGCTTCCGTTACCAAAGAATTCCTGTTCCCATTTTGTTTTATTGTGACACAAATGACAGACCATACACAATGCTGCCGGGACTATGAGGTGCAGAGAGGCACCAGCTTCTCCAGTGAAAATCTGGGGGCAGTCAGACTACCTTCTGCTCCCCCCCCCCCCCCCCCCCTTTCATATTTAATGCCAAAAAGACACTGAATAACCAAGAAAAAAAGGAGACAAAGACAAACAACACACACACACACACACACACACACACACACACAAGAAAACACACACACACACACACACACACACACACACACACACACAGATCCCATTTTTCACACACATCATCTCTTCCTCCAAGACACCCACTTCAGGAAAGCACACTTTGGGAAAGCGACCAACAAAACACAGAGACAGCAAAACACAGAGACAGCAAAACACAGAGACAGCAAAACACAGAGACAGCAAAACACAGAGACAACAAAACACAGAGACAGCAAAACACAGAGACAACAAAACAGAGACAAAACAGAGACAGCAAAACACAGAGACAACAAAACACAGAGACAGCAAAACACAGAGCAAGCAAACTGACCTCTCCCAGGCCATAGTTAGCGTTGATGGACATGAGACTGGAACTGTTGCTGACCGGATCCACGGTGAACAGAACACCTGGCCGAACCACAATGATACAGTTCATTTGTGTCGGCCACACACCACAAAATCACTATGTTTTACCACACAAACGAACTAGGAGAGAGAGAGAGAGAGAGAGAGAGAGAGAGAGAGAGAGAGAGAGAGAGAGAAAAGAAAAAAAGAAAAGAAAAAAGTACACCCGACGGTTTAGGTGGGACCCAGAGAAGTACTGTCTTTAAAACTGCCGAACAAACCAGCCGGGAGCAGTCCTGCACCACCCTTGGAAGCCAGTGCTGAGTTCACATAGGGTGCAGGCACGCACAGGGCGTTCTATTAAGAAGTCAAGGGACATAATCGCTCCCTGGCAGTTACCCTTGTGTAATGGCCACTGGATGTGACATGACAGAACCTCCACGGGAGCGTTCCCATGGGTAAGATAAGATAATGTTGCTTATAGCCCAGCCGACCGCAAAGGGCCACATCAGGGCTGGTTCCCATGGGTGTAACAGCCCATATTTCATGACTGGTAAGCCCACCGGCGAAACACGCCCCCATCAAGCAACTGCCATGTGCATCTCGCAGCCTCCCTTGTTGCTGTTCACCTGGCAGACGAAGACAGAGCAGGGAAAGTAAGAGAGACTGCAGTGGGACTGAAAACGAGGCAAAGCACAAGGTGCGAAGTGATGCGTGCGTCTTCAATACACAATCAAAGAGAGACCAGTAAATTTTCAACAAATACTTTGTCAGACACTGCAAATAAGAGACTTAAATTTGCTCAACTCAATATTCATCATATGGCTGTCCATGTGCGTGTGTGTGTGTGTGTGTGTGTGTGTGTGTGTGTGTGTGTGTGTGTGGTGTGTGTGTGTGTCTGCAAGCCTTTACATGCAAGCGTGCGTGCGTGCATGTGTGTGAGTGAGTGAGTGAGTGGATGTGTGTGTATATGCACATGTGTGTGCATGTGTACTCAGATGCATGTTCCAACATGTACATGCACACATTTGTGAACACATCTGAGCACATACGCGCCTGCGTGTATGCATGTTCACATCCCTGTACAATCAAGCATGAACGCTACATGAGACTGATTGTTTTCACTAGTGCCTGTATACCGGTATACTTGTATGCGAGCATGCATATTCACCAGCAGCTTCAGGGGAGACCATCTCCTGGATGACAACGCCCACAGACGTCATAATGGGCTGACCGTGCTGCCTGCAGAACACACAGGAAGTCTACAGTGAAAGGCAACACATATGTCACATGTGTTATGTGTTCACACAAGAGAGTCACTCTGTCAGGCGACAATACATTCACTGCATTTCATGGAAAAGAGTAAACTCTCTAATTACCTTTATGTTAAGAAAGGGTAACCCTAGGAAAGAAAAACTCTCTGAGGTAATATTACATTAAAAGCATTTCAACAAACAGTAACTCTATGACAATGTATTTATTACATGAACACCACTTCAAGAAAGAGTAACTCTATGAGAAAAACGATAAGTTATCAGCATTTTAAGAAAACATAACTCTATATGACAACAATACACTTCCTGCATTTCAATGAACAGTAATTCTATGGCACTGTGTTACATTACCACCATTTCAAGACAAGAGTGATTCTAGGAGAAAACAACTCATTACCAGTGTTTCAAGAAAGAACAATTCCATGATTCAACATAACCTGACCAACACTTCACGAAAGAGCAGCTCTATAAGGCAATATTAACCTTTAAAGCACATCCCCTCCTTTTTTTTCTTTTAATGTAACAAGTACCAAATTATCAAACTAATCTTTTTTAGAGTGCCAAAGAAACCCATGAAAACTAAGGCACTTTTCTGGAAAAAAAAGTTACCTAGAAAAAAAACAACTGCATGTCCATATCACACTAAATTTAGTATTAAAAAAACATCTGTTTGTGGTCATGGCTTGGGGTGCATGTGTCTGTGTGTCTGTATCATTGTGACTGACCATCATGGCCATACACCTGCATTGTAAGGCTCACGACAAATCAACCAGAACAAGGATGCAGTCTCACCAGCCGCTGTGGTGAAGTGGTCAGCGTCACGGATTCCCGGCTGGGAGGTCATGGGTTCGATTCCCATCAGAGTCATGGGGATTTTTCTGCTCCCACCGGCTCCTATCCAGAGTTGAGTTTCCTACACATTCAGCTGGGATGACTGGGACCACACAGTTGAGTTTCCTACACATTCAGCTGGGATGACTGGGACCACACAGTTGAGTTTCCTACACATTCAGCTGGGATGACTGGGACCACACAGTTGAGTTTCATCTACTAAATGGAACTGTCTCTGAGAGTGTCGCTCAAATTTCCTGACCAACACTGCAGCTGTCTTATCTCTCGGGCCTGGCTGACGCCAGGATATATCATGAAAGTAAGCGCAGAGTACAGCCCTGTCATGCAGTCTCAGACCAAAACAGAAATCCGTAGCATCATCTTCATCGTCCTCATTCTCATCGATGAGCATTAAAAAAAAAAGTCTCCAATTCTGTGGTCCTTGATGCCCTGCTCACATGGTGACCTCAGTTTAGATGTCCTCTCCATGTTTACGGTCTTGGCTTGACTCTGTCGGGGTCATTGGTATCGGCAAATTCATAGGGGCTGTCGCTGGACGCACACAGTGGTACCCTCCAGAGGGAGAGCTCACCCATGCTGGCTCCATGACTAAGCAATTATTGCCGTCAGTAGGGGGCTTAGTAGGTGGTGCCTTGTGCATGTTGGACCTGAACAGGCGCCACTGAACACCACCGAAGTGACTCGGCATCAGTGCAGTGTCTCCTCCGGCGGGTTGCCTCTTGATGACTTGACATTGACTGCTCCCTGTGGATTGCCAGTGCTGGGGATGCGGTGGGATGGGCCGGGCTGTGGCTGTGGATGGGAGGCTCAGAATGAGCAGTGTGGGTTCACTGCCACTGAGGTGGCACAGAAGAACGGACAGAAAAAAAAAAAGGATGCAGACTCACCCACTCAGTTTGAATGAAAAAAAATCTGCTTTGTCTACGCTGTTGTCAATTTAATGATTCTTGAGCTGCTAAACTGTCCATTAACAGGTCACATTGATTAGCCCCTCTTGTTTTCACTTATTGTTTTGCCATTAACACCTGTTTCAAGGTGAAAAAAATGTTTTTTTCACTCATTTTCAAACACACTGCAAACGGTGCCCAAAGAACTTAAGTCACAGTACCTCAACATTCAGCCCTACAAAATAACCCAGATGGACACAAAAAAATTGAACCATTTTTGATAGACCACTACAGGCAGAGTGGTGGTTTGGGAAGGGCAGAGAAGCAGACATGGGCAGATCGGTACTTAACCTGTTGAGTTCCTAAAAACTGTTAGGTGAAGGCGCACTCAAAAGTGCTCGCCCAGTGCCCTTATGTCATCCACTGATGGCACGCAGCTTTCAGTTTCCATTCACCCAAGTTTGGTTCAGATTTAAATCTATTCTGGACGCTCGACAGTCGCATCCAGTGGAACATTCCGTGAACAATCTCCTGATGGATTCTGCTATGAACTGTTAATGTTGAAAGTCATGTAAATGCCTACATTGTTTAGGCACATCTTTCGCTGTGAATGGCTCAACAAAGAGCATCCACTATGCAGCCTTCTCATCTTTACACAGAAAAACAGCTTGTACAATGAGTGGCCTGGGTATAATCAGTATGTAAAATGTTTCTTCTTAAAAGCCACCCCAGTCAGGCACTGCAGCCATAAAAAAACAACAACAAACAAACAAAAGTCATCAAAGACATGGCAAACTACGATAATCTCCCCGTCCTTACCTCCTGTACTCCCCGTCCTTACCTCCTGTACTCCCCGTCCTTACCTCCTCCTTACCTCCTGTACTCCCCGTCCTTACCTCCTGTACTCCCCGTCCTTACCTCCTGTACTCCCCGTCCTTACCTCCTGTTCTCCCCGTCCTTACCTCCTGTGATCCTTGTCCTTACCTCCTGTACTCCCCGTCCTTACCTCCTGTACTCCCTGTCAATACCTCCTGTACTCCCCATCCTTACCTCCTGTACTCCCCATCCTTACCTCCTGTGATCCTTGTCCTTACCTCCTGTACTCCCCGTCCTTACCTCCTGTACTCCCCGTCATTACCTCCTGTTCTCCCCATCCTTACCTCCTGTACTCCCCGTCCTTACCTCCTGTTCTCCCCATCCTTACCTCCTGTACTCCCTGACCTTACCTCCTGTACTCCCCGTCCTTACCTCCTGTTCTCCCCATCCTTACCTCCTGTACTCCCCGTCCTTACCTCCTGTGATCCTTGTCCTTACCTCCTGTACTCCCGTCCTTACCTCCTGTACTCCCCACCCTTACCTCCTGTACTCCCTGTCCTTACCTCCTGTACTCCACGTCATTACCTCCTGTACTCCCCGTCCTTACCTCCTGTACTCCCCGTCCTTACCTCCTGTACTCCCCGTCCTTACCTCCTGTACTCCCCGTCCTTACCTCCTGTACTCCCCGTCCTTACCTCCTGTACTCCCCGTCCTTACCTCCTGTACTCCCCCCTTACCTCCTGTACTCCCGTCCTTACCTCCTGTACTCCCTTCAATACCTCCTGTACTCCCCATCCTTACCTCCTGTACTCCCCGTCCTTACCTCCTGTACTCCCCTCCTTACCTCCTGTACTCCCCGTCCTTACCTCCTGTACTCCCCGTCCTTACCTCCTGTACTCCCCGTCCTTACCTCCTGTACTCCCGTCCTGTACCTCCTGTACTCCCGTCATTACCTCCTGTACTTCCCATCCTTACCTCCTGTACTCCCCATCCTTACCTCCTGTACTCCCCGTCCTTACCTCCTGTACTCCCCATCCTTACCTCCTGTACTCCCCGTCCTTGTACCTCCTGTACTTCCCATCCTTACCTCCTGTACTCCCCGTCCTTATACCTCCTCCTTACCTCCTGTACTCCCTGTCCTTACCTCCTGTACTCCCTGTCTTACCTCCTGTGATCCTTGTCCTTACCTCCCTGTGATCCTTGTCCTTACCTCCTGTACTCCCCATCCTTACCTCCTGTACTCCCCGTCCTTACCTCCTGTACTCCCCGTCCTTACCTCCTGTACTCCCCCGTCCTTACCTCCTGTACTCCCTGTCCTTACCTCCTCCTTACCTCCTGTACTCCCCGTCCTTACCTCCTGTACTCCCCGTCCTTACCTCCTGTACTCCCCGTCCTTACCTCCTGTACTCCCTGTCATTACTACCCCGTCCTTACGTCCTGTACTCCCCGTCCTTACCACTCCCCGTCCTTACCCTCCCTGTACTCCCGTCCTTACCTCCTGTACTCCCCGTCCTTGCCTCCTGTACTCCCCGTCCTTGCCTCCTGTACTCCCCGTTCTTACCTCCTCCTTATCTCCTGTACTCCCCGTCCTTACCTCCTCATTATCTCCTGTACTCCCCTCCTTACCTCCTGTACTCCCCGTCCTTACCTCCTGTACTCCCTGTCCTTACCTCCTGTACTCCCGACCTTACCTCCTGTACTCCCGTCCTTACCTCCTGTACTCCCTGTCCTTACCTCCTGTACTCCCTGACCTTACCTCCTCCTTACCTCCTGTACTCCCTGACCTTACCTCCTGTACTCCCGTCCTTACCTCCTGTACTCCCTGACCTTACCTCCTGTACTCTCCCTCCTTACCTCCTGTACTCCCTGTCCTTACCTCCTCCTTATCTCCTGTACTCCCTGTTCTTACCTCCTGTACTCCCCGTCCTTACCTCCTCCTTACCTCCTGTACTCCCTGTTCTTACCTCCTGTACTCCCGTCCTTACCTCCTCCTTACCTCCTGTACTCCCTGTTCTTACCTCCTGTTCTCCCCGTCCTTACCTCCTGTACTCCTGTTCTTACCTCCTGTACTCCCTGTTCTTACCTCCTGTACTCCCTTACTCTCCTACCTCCTGTACTCCCTGTTCTTACCTCTCCTTACCTCCTGTACTCCCGTCCTTACTCCTCCTTACCTCCTGTACTCCCCGTCCTTACCTCCTCCTTACCTCCTGTACTCCCGTCCTTACCTCCTCCTTACCTCCTGTACTCCCTGTTCTTACCTCCTGTACTCCCCGTCCTTACCTCCTGTACTCCCTGTTCTTACCTCCTGTACTCCCCGTCCTTACCTCCTCCTTACCTTCTGTACTCCCCGTCCTTACTTCCTCCTTACCTCCTGTACTCCCCGTCCTTACCTCCTCCTTACCTCCTGTACTCCCTGTTCTTACCTCCTGTACTCCACGGCCTTACCTCCTCCTTACCTCCTGTACTCCCTGTTCTTACCTCCTGTACTCCACGGCCTGGTAAGTGAAGGCTGAGGCCCAGCACTTCTGCACAGCCCTGAAGATCTGAAACCAGGCCCACACCATCCCACAGTAAAAGCTCAACCCATGCTGTTTACAGTCCAGGCTAACCACAAGGGCCATCGTAAGGCTAGAGCCCTGCTAAGCCTACAACTATACATACAGTCAACATCCAAAGTGAAAATCCCAAGTCACACTAGACCTGAAAGCAGAAAGCTCAGAATTATGATCCAGTGGAAATCCGATGTAAAGATCCCAAATCACACCAGTCCCTGAAAGCAGAAAGCAGAAAGTTCGGAGTCATGATCCAAGCATCACAGCAAAGACTAAAGCACTTGTCACACTGCACAAGTCCCTTGCTCTTTCACTTGCTCTTTTCCCCTGCCTCGCCATTTCTGTGGTCACACCACACTGCGAGTTCGCAGGAAAGCAGTATGCAAATTGACTGGTCATGTGACTCAGCCGTATGAAACTCACTCCTCACTTCAGCCATCCACCCCATGATGTTTATTCAGTGAACATGGAAGCATTCCAACTTTCTTATTATAGGGAGGAGTATGAAACTATATGCAGAATGACATATGACACACAAGCTGAAAGCAAGGATGTATTCTCAGCCATGGTGAAGAAGAACAAAAAAACCAACAGAAGAATCACGGCCAGAAGAGATGGTGGTGTGCAAATTCCACCTGCAGCTGCCCCCCTTTGAAATTCACTTACACACGTTCATACTGAGCACCAGAAGTTTCTTTATCCACAGGTGACAACCTGATTATGTAGTTCCACTTTCCACAGTTTGTCTGGAAATTTTTGAGACAGTGGGACAAACTAACTGCTTTTAAGTACTGAATGAACAATCTTAGTGACCACTGCTCATGTTTCACTGGACTTCTTTCCCAACCAGCCTACATGCGTTTAGGAGACATTCTTTATCATTAAAGATCAGGAACAGAGGTTTGTTCGTCTCATCCCATAGGTTTTACAGAACATGACTATCAAAAATATTATGAAGCTAACAGATTGCATTTATTCCTTGGAAATCAGTTTTGAAGAAATCTTACAATCATGGTACCCTCCTTATCAGTGTAATATCCAATGTAATCCATTTATAACACAAAATGCCCCAAACAGTTTTTTTTCTTAAAATTCTGATCTTAAACCAGGTTTACAGCCAGGTTTACAGCTGTATTATCTTTAACTATTCTGTGTTTTGCATTATTCTTGGTTTTCTTGTACATATGAAATTTAAGCATAGAGATTTTCCATTTGTGAACGATCAGCTACAAAGAGAGATTTTCCATTTGTGAACGATCAGCTACAAAGAGAGATTTTCCATTTGTGAATGATCAGCTACAAAGAGAGATTTTCCATTTGTGAACGATCAGCTACAAAGAGAGATTTTCCATTTGTGAACGATCAGCTACAAAGAGAGATTTTCCATTTGTGAATGATCAGCTACAAAGAGAGATTTTCCATTTGTGAACGATCAGCTACAAAGAGAGATTTTCCATTTGTGAACGATCAGCTACAAAGAGAGATTTTCCATTTGTGAACGATCAGCTACAAAGAGAGATTTTCCATTTGTGAACGATCAGCTACAAAGAGAGATTTTCCATTTGTGAACGATCAGCTACAAAGAGAGATTTTCCATTTGTGAACGATCAGCTACAAAGAGAGATTTTCCATTTGTGAACGATCAGCTACAAAGAAAAAAACAAAACAAGCAAACCAGCAATACATACACCAACACCTGTCTGTACAGCTACACCAACACCTGTCTGTACAATACATACACCAACACCTGTCTGTACAATACATACACCAACACCTATCTGTACAATACATACACCAACACCTGTCTGTACAATACATACACCAACACCTGTCTGTACAATACATACACCAACACCTGTCTGTACAATACATACACCAACACCTGTCTGTACAGCTGTTATTCATTGTATAATTAAACCAGCAATACATACACCAACACCTGTCTGTACAGCTGTTATTCATTGTATAATTAAACCAGCAATACATACACCAACACCTGTCTGTACAGCTGTTATTCATTGTATAATTAAACCAGCAATACATACACCAACACCTGTCTGTACAGCTGTTATTCATTGTATAATTAAACCAGCAATACATACACCAACACCTGTCTGTACAGCTGTTATTCATTGTATAATTAAACCAGCAATACATACACCAACACCTGTCTGTACAGCTGTTATTCATTGTATAATTAAACCAGCAATACATACACCAACACCTGTCTGTACAGCTGTTATTCATTGTATAATTAAACCAGCAATACATACACCAACACCTGTCTGTACAGCTGTTATTCATTGTATAATTAAACCAGCATACATACACCAACACCTGTCTGTACGCTGTTATCATTGTATAATTAAACCAGCAATACATACACCAACACCTGTCTGTACAGCTGTTATTCATTGTATAATTACTATGCCATCTTTTAGTTTTATTAAGTAGTGAATACATGAATAGTTCATCAAGCCTTAGTGAACATAATTTTGTTTTTTACAGTATGTGAGAAAAAAAGAATCCAGACATGTCACTGACCTCATCTGCCCCTTGAACACCGAGAAAGGTTTCCACTGGCCCGCGAAGATGCATCACTCCCGTCCTCACCTGCATGGACAGGTGGGCAGGTCAGTCGTCAAAACAGTATGCCCAGAACAGCCCCATGGTAGAAGACGGTCACAGAACCCATTTGCTCCAATAGGAGACCAGAAGACTAAGTCAGGTCAGTCGTCAAAACTGTATGCCCAGAACAGCCCGGTGGTAGAAGACGGTCACAGAACCCATTTGCTCCAACAGGAGACCAGAAGACTACGTCAGTCAGTCAGGTGCGCTTGTCTCTTCCCACATACCATGTGTATGGCAGTGCTGCTTCCAGAAAATCCTGGCTCCGTGGCTCCCACTCTGGAGCAGCAAGCATCGCTGAAATTCTACACACGTCCTGCAAACATACTTCCTCCCCATCCTGAACAAAATGTTGGAATCTGCTTTCAAAATGGTGCGATCCAAAAAAATATTGGAATCTGCTTTCAAAATGGTGCGATCCAACAAAATGATGGAATCTGCTTTCAAAATGGTACGATCCAACAAATGTTAGAATCTGCTTTCAAAATTGTGCGATCCAACAAAATGTTGGAATCTGCTTTCAAAATGCGCCATCCAATACCAGTCTGAGCCTCGACTGGAGCGACCATTACCCAGAACCCTTTGCTCCTACAGCTTTCATCGATCTCTTCACTTCTGCAGCATGTTACTGACACAAAGCCTAAAACATCAAATTAGTCTGATGATACACTGAATGGAGGCTGACTTGCTCTTCCAAAGAAGCTGACTCAAGATTTCACCAATATTAGCGTTCTTAGGTAGCATACTAAAAAAACTAAAAAAAACTGTCATGAATGTAGATTTCATACCCTTTTTTTCTTCCTTCTCACCTAACTTTTTTCTAACGCTGAAATGATTCACCCCCCACCCCCACTCCCATCCCTTCCCCTCCCCCCTCCTCCTCCCTCCCCTCTCCACTCCCCTCTCTCTCTCCCTCCCACCTCTCCCCTCCCACTCCTCCTCCCCCTCCAGATTCTAATTTTTCTTTTTTTTTTATATTGCTGAAATCATTCCCCCCCCCCCCCCCTCTCCCCCCCATCCCTTCTCCCCCTCCCCTACCCCTCCCCCTCCCCCCACAGATTATAATCTTTGACATTCAGCTGAAATCCGCAAACGTCGCGGTGGAAAGTGGAAACTTTGCTGCCCCCAAGCTGCCATCCACTCACCGGCAGCAGACGACCGCAACGGCCCATCTCTTGGTCTCCCAGTCAGGACCGAACAGCTTGCCTCAGCCCTTCTCTCACTGAGGCACGCACCGCCGACACACGCCCGTCTGGCCCACCAGCTCACTGCCCTCTCTGCATGCCTCCTCCAGCTTCTCTGGGTGATTGCTGTCAGATTGATTGATTGAGTGATTGATCGATTGATCTTTAGTACGCAAGGATGCAGATTTTAGGCCAAAGCCTAGTCTTACAATCTGTCCTTGTCATGCATACATTGTTTCAACACATACATTCATACTGACAGTTCAACATAGCAACACCGTAATGTGATTCTACA
>CM031612.1:82372798-82455298 GCA_018398815.1 Conus ventricosus
GTGTACATGTACAGTACTGTATGAGTGAGAATCACATCTGTATGTGTGTAAGTACGCTTCCTCCAGACTGATAAAAATAATATGCACACATTTCTCAACTGATCAAATATTCAATAAATGAATCATTAACAGATACACTTCATTTCAGAATGATTGATCGGTCACTCAACATATCAATCAATAATAAATACACTCTACTTTGCATCAATCAATCTGATAATCAATCTGTCAGTCAAAAATAGAATCCATCCTTCAATCAATAATTGGTACAATCCAGTTTACACAGACTGATCAGTCAGTCAACCTGTCAAGCATTGATATATAATCTGTTTTACTTTGATTGATTAATCAGTCAATAGGAGATATACTCTTTTTACATAGATTGATTATTAATTGAGAACAGATACATTCCAGTTTACACTGACTGATCAATCAATCTGTAACAGACACTTTATTTCACATTGACTGATCAGTCAATGAATCATAGATACACTCCATTTTACACTGATTGATCAGCCAATCAACAACAGATACAATCTATTTCATACTGATCTTGCGGTCGGCTGGGCTATAAGCAACATTATCTTATCTTATCTTATCATACTGATCAATCAATCAATCAGTGGAAACACACACACACACACACGCACGCACGCACGCACGCACGCACGCACGCACGCACGCACGCACGCACGCACGCACACACACACACACACACACACACACACACACACACACACACACACACACACCCCATGTTACATTCATTGATCCATCAGTCAGTAACTGATGCATTATGTATTTTCCAGGCATCAATGAATACGTCAATCAATAACGAATACAATCCATTTCATACTGATCGATCAGTCAATACATACAGTCTGTTTAAGTGGATCAAGCAGTCAATCAATAACAGGTACACCCTATTTCACACTAATCAGTGTAAAATAGACTAAATCAGTAGACTATTTCACACTGATTGATCATTGATCAGTGTAATGTAGACTAAATCAGAAAACAATTTCACTTTGATTATTGATCAGTGTAAATCAGTAAACTATTTCACATTGATTGATCACTGATGAATCAAAGTGAAACATACTTAAATCAGTAAACTATTTTAACACTGACTGATCGTTGATCAGTGTAAAATAGACCAAACCAGTAAACTATTTCACATTGATTGATCATTGATCAGTGTAAAATGGACCAAACCAGTAAACTATCTCACACTGATTGATCACTGATGAGTGTAAAATAGACCAAACCAGTAAACTATTTCACACTGATTGACTATTGATCAGTGTACAGTAGACTTAAATCAGTAAACTATTTCATATTGATCAATGTAAAATAGACTTAAAGCAATAAACTATTCCACATTGACTGATCATTGATCAGTTTAAAACAGACTAAATCAGTAAACTATTTTACATTGATTGATCACTGATCAGCGTAAAACAGACTAAATCAGTAAACTGTTTTACATTGGTGGAGCATTGATCAGCGTAAAATGGACTACATCAGTAATCCCTGAACATCATTAACCCTTTCAAGCCTTCCAGCTCTGCAGCCCTGCCGACCTCCCCCTGCCCACCCAGTTTGAGCTGATCTGAATCAACAGAAGGGGCACTTCACTTACGTTTTAACACCTCAACAACTGGTTTCCCACGACGCAAACAACTTCACATGGTTATTGCCAAATGATTGTGTGGCTGGTATTTAGTTTCCTGTGATATGATGTCCTCTTGTACTTTTAATGCTTTGACAAACTCAGATATCATTTTTTCACATACACAAATGGGGCAGCTCATTTCAACTCTATTGTCTGGAACACTGTTCCTCCAAAATGTAAAAATCAGTTTGGTTTACAATGTATTAAACCTACTTACGATCATTATAAGGCTTCTTTGGACTAACCCCACTTTGACAAAGTCAAACACTGTTTCATTATTTACATGACTGTGTCTGAATGTACATGGCAGACTCTGGTTAGGTCCAAAGACTTTCAAAACTTTTCATATTTTATAATCAAATCTTTTAATACTGACTGTGTCAAATGTCTTAATTTTCACTTGTATAATTTTGGAGCTGCACCTGTTTGAATGCATCAGTTCTGTCTCACCCGAACATTGTTTAGGTGCCGGTATATTTGTCTCCTGTATAATTCTGGAGTTACACCACTTTGAATGCATCAGTTCTGTCACCCAAACACTGCTCAGGAGCAGGTATAATTGTCACCTGTATAATTCTGGAGTTATACCAGTTTCAACATACCAGATTTGTCACCCAAACACCACTCTGGTGCAGGTATAATTGTCACTTTGTACAATTCTGGAGTTATACCACTTTCAATACATCAAGTCTGTCACCCAACCATTGCTCAGGCACAGGTATAATTGTCCCTTGCATAATCCTGGGGTTATATCGCTTTGAAAACATCAGTTTTGTCACCCAAACATTGCTCAAGGCACAGGTATAAATGCCACTTATATAATTCTGGAGTTTAACTACTTTGAATACAACAGTTCTGTTATCAAAACATTGCTCATTGTATAATTGTCACCTGTATAATTTTGGAGTTATACCACTTTGAATACATCAGTTCTGTCACCCAAACAGTACTCAGATGCAGGTATAATTGTCACCTGTATAATTCTGGAATTATACTACTTTGAATACACTGGTCAGGTGCAGGTAAAATGGTCACTTGTATAATTCTGGAGTTTTACTATTTTGAGTACATCAGTTCTGTCACCCAAATATTGCTCAGGCGCAGGTATAATTGTCACCTGTATAATTCTGGAGTTATACCACTGTGAGTACATCAGGTTTGTCACTTGAGCATTGCTCAGGTGCAGGTACAGTTGTCACCTGTATAATTCTGAAGTTATACCACTTTGAGTACATCAGGTTTGTCACTTGAGCATGGCTCAGGCGCAGGTATAATTGTCACCTGTATAATTCTGGAGTTATACCACTGTGAGTATATCAGGTTTGTCACTTGAGCATGGCTCAGGCGCAGGTATAATTGTCACCTGTATAATTCTGGAGTTATACCACTTTGAGTACATCAGGTTTGTCACTTGAGCATGGCTCAGGCGCAGGCCCATGGTAGTGTGCAGCGGAGCCCAGCATTGTTTTGGGTGGAAAAGGGTCAAATGGGTTAAATGGGTTAAAGGTGGGGTGAAAAACAAAAACTGACAAAGAACGAAAAAGATGACAAACATAATATAAAGACTTCGAGATTAAGCAGCGGTAAAAGATTAACTTACATATGAGAATCCTGGTCAAACATTGAGAAACAGAAAAAACATGGATAGGTAAGCTTTCCTATCCACCCAGGCATGTACAGTTTCAAAAACAAACAGAGAAAGACAGGAACAGGTACCTTTCCATGTCAGGATCCTTGATGTAAACTTTAAAACAGACATGAAAGGGAAGGAAGGTTAACTTCTATGTCAAGATCCAGGACTGAAACATTAAAAAATGAACAGAGATTGAAAGACAGCAAGAGGTTAAGTTTCATGTTACAATCCTGGGTCTAAGCTTTAACAAAAAAGACAACAAGACACCAAAAGGTAAGAACAAGCTCACATTCATGTCAAGATCCTGAATGTCAACGTTCAAAAATTAACAGGGATCGAAAGACAGGAACAGGTTTATTTTCATGTCAGAACATTGGGTTCAAACTTACACAGCTGTGCTTGCTACCATTTTCACCGCTTGCTCAAGTCCACTGCATTCCTGAAAATGGTATCAATATATATCAATAACAAAATTTTGCATACATTAAGGTTGGTTTGATAATTAGTTATTGTCATGAAAAATGTAATATATCTGCACTATTGAGATGACTGAATTGGTGAATTCCCAACAATTCTTTTAATACCAAACTCGACTGGGTTTATTTTCCTGTAGATAACGTAGATGCGGCATGAAAGCTTGTACGCAAGTGGTCAGGCAATATTAGAACAATGACAACACATACAATATTGTGCAAAAAATGACGTCATCACTTTCTGGGAAGTTAATTTTCCATAGTTAAGTAGTACACAAGTTTGATACATGCCTCTGCTCAGACTACAGCAACAAAAATGTTGGATTACAAATGTGTAAAGCCTTGTTTGTTTGCCCTTTCACTAAGTGTCTCATTCAACCAGCCGCCGTGGCGAAGTGGTTAGCGTCGCGGACTCCCGGCTGGGAGGTCGTGGGTTCGAATCCCATCAGAGTCATGTGGGTTATTTTCTGCCCCGACCGGCTCCTACCCAGAGTTGAGTTTGCTGCGGACTCAGTTGGGAAGACTGGGACCACACAGTCGAGTTTCATCCACTTAATGGATGCGTTTCTGAGAGTGTTGCTCAAATTTCATGACCAACACTGCAGGTGCCTGTATCTCTCGGGCCTGGTTGACGCCAGGATATATTATGAAAGGAAGCGTAGAGTATCGCCCTGTCATGTAGTCTCAGACCGAAATGGAAATCCGTAGCATCATCTTAATCATCCTCATTCCCATTGATCAGCATTAAAAAAAAAAAAAAGTCTCAAATTCTGTGGCCCTTCATGCCCTGCTCTCATGGTGACCTCAGTTTCGATGTCCTCTCCGCGTCTGTGGCCTTGGTTTGCTTCCGTCGGGGTCACCAGTATCGGAGAGTCCATGGGGGCTGTCGTTGGACGGACGTGGTGGCGCCCTCCGGAGGGAGAGCTCACTCACGCCGGCTCCGCGACTAAGCAATTATTATCGTCAGTAGGGGCTTAGTAGGTGGTGTCCTGCGTATGTTAGATCAGAACAGGCGCCACTGAACACCACCGAAGTGACTCGGCAGCAGTGCAGTGTCTCCTCCGGTGGGTTGCCTCATGACGACTTGACATTGACTGCTCCCTGTGGACTGCTGGTGCCGGGGCTGCGGCGGGGCCAGCCGGGCTATGGCTGTGGACGGGGTGTCGGAATGAGCGGCGTGGGTGCACTGCCTCTGAGGTAGCGCAGAGGTTGGGACAGCAACAAAAAAAAACAACAACAAAAAAGTATCTCATTCAGGACGGAAAAATAAAGCTGTGGGCCTTGTTTCAAAGAAAAAGAAGAATCTCAAAAAACAGATGAAGGCTGCCTCAGAAGCTGAAAAGAAAGGGTTGGAGAAGCTCTGGGAAGACCTGAAAGCACAACACAGAGTAACCTCAGCAAAACAGAATCTGCAAGGAGTAGTAGCAACAGTAAGAAGAAAACTCAGAACTGATTCTTCAAAGACCCCTTCCGGTCTGCCGGGAAACTATCTGAGCAGCCAAAGTCTGAGACATTCAGAGTGGACAAAACAAACTCTTGAGCAACATCCCAGGAAAAAATATTTCGACCCTAAGAGCGAAGCACCACTTGAAATCCAGGGCTTGCTGCAGCCTGCAGTGCCAGAAAAAAAAGTTCAACAGCAAACCAACAACACTGGATGAGGTAAAGAAAGTGGTTAAGAAAGCCAGAGCCAAATCCGTGCTTGGGCCAAATGGAATATCATATCTGCCCTACAAGAAATATCCAAATGTAATTCCATAAAATGATAAGCTCAGCTTGGGGGACTTAGTGATCAGCAATCAATGGCTGATGGCTGACGGAGTGTGTATTCCCAAAGAGAACTAGTGACATCAACCAGTTTAGACCAATATCACTTCTTCCTACTGCCTTCTTATATCAAAAAAAGGATGAATGGGTGTATGTGAGTTTGTTTCTACAAAGCATGTATGTGCATATATGGACTTATATTGCAGCAATGTATTGCTGGTGATAATGAGAGCTGATTACATATCTCAGGAGTCTAATAAATGAAAGTGAAAAAAACCCTAAACATATCACTCTAAAATATCTTCTTATTGCCAACAAAATGCACAGGTGTATGTGTGCATATGTAAACAAGCATGTGTGTGTGTTCATGGACTTCTATTACAGTAATATGTAGTTGCCAGTCATGTCATTAAGTTTTCAGTTTGACTGGATTTATATTACAACAATATGTATTTGTGACTCCCCTCCCCACCCCACCCCCACCCCCCAAAAAAAGAAAAAAATAGGAAAAAAATAGGATGGAAATAGGATTTTTTCTAATAAAAAAAACTGATAAATAACAAATTTATTGTTTTAAATGTGCAAAAAAAATTGGAGGTTGGAGGTCCACAAAAAAAAATGTTGAAAATGAACAAAACACCAATTAACTATTAAAGTCACTGTGAACAGTTTCCTTTCGTTAATAACTGCTGTGTTTATTTCATTGTTGGTGGGGCTTGTTGCTGTTTTCATGGCTGTTGTAATTATCATTGTCTTACACGTGTTGCATGTCGTAACTCATGTCCTAATATAAAGCACAATTCAGAGGCCCACCCACCTCCAGCTGTGTTTCAAATGCTCTCAGTGTCAGGCACATTCCAGGTGGCACAGACACCGTTTCCTGAAATGAAAAAAACCTTTTTTTTTAAACCACCACTGAGGATACAAAACAAAAACTGCCAACAAAACAAAAACTGCCAACCTACACAACAAAAAAGCAAACAGTCCACAAAATACATCATGCCTATGCTACAATACTATCATCATGTCACGCAATCATCATGTCACGCAATCATCATATCACGCAATCACCTGATCTGTTCTTCAATATCTGTGTCAAGTATTACAGAAAGCGAGGTTGACAACCTGACATGACAATCAAAAATAAAAACAAAACACACACACACGCCAAAATAAATATTCTCTCCTTCAGTTTTAAAAACAAACAAACAAATAAAACCGTTACAATCAACATTCACAGAGTCACAGAAATTCTCAATGGGCAGACACTAAGTTGGAAGCATTCTGCTTCCGATTTGTTTTTCATGGATTTCACAACAATGGACTGTAGCTGAGGATGCTTGCCAGCAATACTACAGAAGTGTTGGCCACTACCAGGATCAGTGAAACAATGTCTGTGTTAGGGGGCTCAGAGGGTACCTGCCGCACACGTTGAGTCAGAACTACACTGATCATGTCCATAGTGATGGTGTAATAGGTGAATACAGGCCTGGAGGGGGTGGGGGAGGGAGGAGAGCGCGTGAAGGTACAGGGTGGCCCCGTGAACAAACTCACTGTTGGTACACAGGCCACTCTGTGCCCCGACACCACTGGAACAAGTTGTGTTTGTGCTCTCTCTCTCTAGGGGGTGCTACAATGGCAGCAGTGCAGTGTCTCCTCTGAAGGCTTTCCTCAAGGCGACTTCATGTTGACTGCTCCCTGGGAACTGCTCGTGATGGGACTGGGGCAGGACCAGTCTGAGTGTGGCAGTGTATGTGAGTCAATGGTGCAGGGGCTATGCCACTAAAAGGCAAAGGAAATAAGATTTTCTTATTTTAAAAGACAGGAAAAAAAATGCTTATTCTGATCATTTCAGTTCACAAAGAATAAAGAAGGCGTGTTTTCACTTCTGTGGTAAAACGGTGATCTAGGCGCATGTCTCCAAACTCATGCTGCCTCCGGCCCCCAATCCGCCTGTCACAGATGCATATACAAAGCAGACATAACAAACAAGGAAGCATCCTACAGGATGTTTGTTCAGTAGGCCTTATGTCTGCATCTGTGCTGCAAGAATCGGTGCCAGAAGCTGCATCAGTTTGGAGTCGCAGGCCTGGGGAACAACGTTAATCTCCCTAGTCTGTTATTTATCGTTTACATCCCCTTTCCTCAACCGAAGTTTTCTTCAGTGTGTTTCTTTAATGAGTTGGAGTGGGCAGCTTGAAAGCAGAACAACAATTTCATGAGCCAATCACAGAGCACACCACAGCAGCAGTTTGGAAGGGGACCAGTCAAAAGAGAGAAAGCAAAGCTGCGATCAGAGCTGAAAAAAATAAATAATTTTTTTTTTAAAGCAAGAAAACTGGAACTGCTGGCCGACTTAAGTCTTTTTTTCAAATTAAACAGGTGGATGTTTGATCAGTTCAGTCATTGCAGAACAGAACAATATTTCATTTAAATTCAATGAAACTTGCATTAAATCATGAACTTCTGATACAAACGCAAAAAAAGGCTGTCCTAAAGAAATACAAAATTGGTCCACGTTCATTAAGTTATGTCATCAAGATTCAGGTTGATTAGACTCCAGGATACATTCTTCGACTTACCCACTGTGCCACTTGTGTGAGGAGAGCCAGCTGAGATCCTTTGCCACCAACTAGCGCTGAAGAGCAGCAGGCAGGGGAGGTGAACGGTAGACACAATTCAGATTGACTCCCCTTTACCTGATCCCAGTCAGGTTCAACAAGAAGAGGTAACACAGGCTCTGTCTTCACCTCACTTCTTGACGGGTTCCTGAATAAAAAAAAGCATGCTGGGTAATGGTGGGGGCAAGTATGTTGAGTCATTTCTTTGAGTACTTTTTAGGCTGCAATCACAAAAATCACACACACACACACACACACACACACACAAAACACACACTCACACACACACACACACACACACACATACACACACACACACTTGTGTAACTGAGGCCTATGATCATGTTTTAAGAACTCACTGCAAGAATCACAAGCACTGAAAAAATATGGACAGAACCGCAGTTGTTTTTTTCAATCTGGTCCATCTCTGTGAGGCCGAAAGCACTTGGAGACAACCCTAAGTTGTGATGTAAGAGGAATCCTACACACCAGACACAGTGCCAACAACAACCATGGAAAGCTGTCTTTCATGCTCCTGTGTTTGGGAGGGGGGAATCATGGAACATTGAACTTTTTCCCCAAGAAAGCTGCTCAATAAGCAGCAAAATCTATGTCAAGAAGAAGTTGCATTCAAGGAAGAGTTGCAAGACTAGCTTCATTTAATAACAGAGGGCAAATTTGTTCTAGAGGTGTGAGAATTTTTTTTTTTGCACGTCATAATAGCATAGGCCTTTATTTCCATTTCATAATAGCATAGGCCTTTATTTCCATCTTTACCCCCCACCCCCACCCCCCACAAAAAAAATAGCTTGCCCATAAGATGGGTTTTAGAAGCTTACACGTTTTCAAAATCCCTTTTTTTTTGAGTAAAACGATAAAAACAGCTGTGACGCATTTCCCCATGGCCACCAATGTTTCTTTTTCCTCTTTCTTTAAGTGTATAGTTAAAGTACTTATCCTAAATTGGACCAACAATGTTCTGTCCACCACAGACAGACCTGAAGAAGAATTCTGAGAGCCCCCATCCACTTCGGCCATTGAGCGTGACATCACAGAACGCCTCGTGCACTATTCCACCTCTGTCCGCCTCGTGAAACAACAAGGCGTTCGTCTTTGTCGTCACTCTCAGTTCATACTGCAGTCCATCTGAAACACATTAGGCAAGCCTATTCAGAATGTGACAGTATACAGGAAAATGACAGTTAACAAGAATCATCTTCCAGCTAACTTTTGTCAAGAAACAAGATTTACCACTTAATTCCATCAAGGTATGTTCTCCGATCAAATTTCATCTTTAATTTCCTCCATACAGTTCTTTAATAAAAAAAATTCTCTAATGCAACCGTTCTGCAACTCAATTTCAGCAACACAACCCCTTTCCACCAAAACATCATTCTCATAAGTATTCTTCAGCAAAATACTATTCACAGAACCATTCTCCAACAAAACGCCTTCACACAATTATTGTTTTACTGAATATCACCAACACATCCATTCCCCAACACACTTTCACCCACACAACCATTCTCTTACAAAACCTTACTGACACAAGTATTTACAAATAAAATTTAACCCACACAACCACACACAAACACAATTACCCCCAACACAACCATTATTTAACATAATTTCACTCAAACAACCATTCCTCGATGAAATGTCACTCGCATGCTTTTTCACCTCCCACAAGCATTCTCCAGCTGGACAAGAGTTGGTTTTAAAAAACTTTTATTCAATAAACAAATAAACAGAATACATTCACAGTCATCAGGACAAATGAGCAACAACGACAAACCCTAGGCTTAGACTGTCCTCAAATATAACCTTGACAATATATTGACAGTCACAATACATTTTTTGCCGGTGGGCACTGCAGTCACGAAATGTGGGCTGATACACCCATGGGAACGCTCCTGTGGAGGTTCTGTCGTGTGACATCCGGTGGCCATAACACAATGGCATCTGCCAGGGAGCAATTATGTCCCTTCACGTGTTAATGGAATGCCCTGTGCGTGCCTGCACCCTATGTGAACGCAGCGCAGGCTTCCAAGGGTGGTGCAGGATTGCTCCCAGTCCTTCGAATGAGACTATAAACCGAGGTTCCGTGTGTGAACGCATGCATAACATCTTGCACACACGTAAAATCCCATCACCAACGTTCGGAAGAGTAGGCCAGTTTGGCCGTTGGTATGGATGACACGTTACACATAGCATGCACCCTGCGTGAGAAATGGAAAGAATGAAGGAAGTAAGGAAAATGAGTGATCGATATTGAACGATACTGGCTGGATGACACGGGAAACGACTGAATGAAGCGCCAGCTGGCAGCTCTTCAGTCGGCACTACCCAGGTAGGCAGCCCGTCGTGTAAACGAGTGTGGATTGTAAAGCGCTTAGAGCTTGGCCTCTAGCCGAGAATAGGCGCTATATAAGTATTCATTATTATTATTATTATTATTATTATTTATGGCACACTACACATTTCACCAGAGGGTTGGGACTTTTTTGAAAGGAACATCAAAAAGACAACAGAAGAAGAAAAATAAATCGAAATAAAATGAAACTGGGAGGAAGGGAGGGGAACCAACAGGAAAATGTATAAAGATTTGCAAAGAAGATGACAATTTCAGTGAAAAAAAACCCAATTCAGGGCAGAAACCATGTATTCCATAAATAATGTTTGTCATTCCAGGTTGTTCTAATTTGATTAACTATTTTTTTCCCTTTTCCCTTCTTCCCCTCTTTTCTTGTCGTCCTTTTCATTTCCTTTCCTGCTATTGTTTTTTTTTTGTTGTTTTAATCCATTTTGAAGGCACGATGACAACAGTCGTGGACAAAAAAATGATAGTCATGTTAGCCAAGACATTAGCTAATTAGTCAGCAAACAAACTATTTAGTGAACTATAACATTGGCCAATCGACGAGTCAGTTGATTTAACCGTGATTCAGTTCAAGATAAAATACAACAGAAACTAAAACCTTTCCCAGACACCCAATCGATGAATCAGTCAAGCCAGAGTTCAGTTCAAAACGAAATACAACAGAGACTAGAAACTTTACCACAACCCAGAGTTCAGTTCAAAACGAAATACAACAGAGACTAGAAACTTTACCACAACCCAGAGTTCAGGTCAAAACGAAATACAACAGAGACTACAAACTTTACCACAACCCAGAGTTCAGATCAAAACGAAATACAACAGAGACTAAAAACTTTACCACAACCCAGAGTTCAGGTCAAAACGAAATACTACAGAGACTACAAACTTTACCACAACCCAGAGTTCAGGTCAAAACGAAATACAACAGAGACTAGAAACTTAACCACAACCCAGAGTTCAAGTCAAAACGAAATACAACAGAGACTACAAACTTAACCACAACCCAGAGTTCAGGTCAAAACGAAATACAACAGAGACTAGAAACTTTACCACAACCCAGAGTTCAGGTCAAAACGAAATACAACAGAACCTACAAAGTTTACCACAACTCAGAGTTCAGGTCAAAACGAAATACAACAGAACCTACAAAGTTTACCTGCCACAAACGTGAGTCCCCACTGTGCCGGGGTTGCTGATCCTCCTCCCCCACCTCCCACAGGTTCAGATTCACGGCTGACAGCGCCACCACCTCACCCGTCGGGTAGGTCAGACAACCCGTCCGCAAGCTGTCAGTCAGCATTGGTCACATCAGAGCACACGTCAAGTCTTTTTTTTTTAAAGCTGGAGCAGTCTCCAGGCTCTCACACACATATGCACAACCGCTGCATTAAAAACTAGATCACATCATATTTCACACATGGTCTAAGCATGTGATAACAGAAATATATTTATCATGCACAGAAGCACATACATGCATAGACCTACTCATATTATACAAGGAATGTCTGTATTCCTGAGAAAACGTCAATAGGGGAAAACAAAAAAAACCTGTGATTTAGTGGTCTTAAATTTGGCTGTAGTCCATGAAATTCAAGTGGATCATAATCCATTCATTTTACCGTTGACTGCAATCTATGAAGGCAGATCATGTGAAGTGTGAATCAAGGTCTCCAACTGATGCAAAATCTGTCCATTTCAAAATCAGCCGTGATCCATCACCAGTGTGATCTAAAATGACAGTGATTGATGAATGTTGAAGCAGATTCATTCTACTGTAGACTGTGATTGATGAATGTTAAAGCAGACTGTGATCAATCAACTCAAACACGAATAGTGAACCATTCATTCGACTGTAGACTGTCATTGATGAATGTTAAAGCAGACTATGATCAATCAACTCAAACACGAATAGTGAACCATTCATTCTACTGTAGACTGTGATTGATGAATGTTGAAGCAGACTATGATCAATCAACTCAAACACGAATATTGACCCATTCATTCTACTGTAGACTGTCATTGATGAATGTTAAAGGAGACTATGATCAATCAACTCAAACACGAAAAGTGACCCATTCATTCTACTGTAGACTGTCATTGATGAATGTTGAAGCAGACTATGATCAATCAACTCAAACACGAATAGTGACCCATTCATTCTACTGTAGACTGTCATTGATGAATGTTGAAGCAGACTATGATCAATCAACTCAAACACGAATAGCGACCCGTTCGTTCTACTGTAGACTGTGATCCATGAAAGTTAAAGTGAAGTGTCACCATGAGCTTCAACTGACACATGATCTGTCAATTCTAGACATCAATCGTGATCCATTACCTGTGGAATTTGAAATGACTGTAGTCCATGATTTTAAAGGGGACCTTCATCCATTAAACAGTAAACAAGTGGGGTATGTTTTGCTCCCATAAGGAAACCTAACACGGAGTAACTTTTATTCAAGAATGGCACAACCTTTTAAACTTGAATAAAGTCAGACAAATACATAGACGAACAATCTAATAGTGGGGGAAAAACAAGCGCAGGCCAACAACTGAACTGTCTGGCAAAGATTTGGACTCGAGGGGAGTTTTCTTTTTCTTTCTTTTCTTTCTGCGTACGCAGGCTGATACTCCTGCGAACACTCCCTGTATAGCCAGGCAGTGGAGTTTTGTGTGTATGACCCTTTTTTATCCCGCCATTAAGGCAGCCATACTCCATCTTCGGGGAAGGTGCATGCTATGTGTCACGTGTCATCCATACCAACGGCCAAACTGGCCTTCTCTTCCGAAAGTTGGTGATGGGATTTGACGTGTGTGCAAGATGTTATGCGTGCGTTCACACACGGAACCTCGGTTTATAGTCTCATTCGAAGGACTATATGGGGAATGGAGTCAGAACCAATGTTAACTCCGAGGGAAAAATCCCCCTATACCGAAATTCGAACCCACAACCCCAGGATCACGAGTCCGGCGCTCTACCAACTGAGCTATCCGGCCCCCGAGGGGAGTTTGAAGATGGAGAAACTGGGAAAATGAAATTAAAAAAAAAATAAAATAAAATAAAATAAATAAAAAAAAAATTAAAAAAAATGTTACAGATATGAAAACTCTTCTCTAGCTGCATAAGGGAACCATCGCAATCCCTTTTGAAGGCAGATATATTTGTATTGCCTGCTCCGAGGCCTTCCGCCCGCTGGATCGGGACTCATCAGGGAGACGTCTCCCTGATGAGTCCCGATCCAGCGGGCGGAAGGCCTCGGAGCAGGCAATACAAATATATCTGCCTTCAAAAGGGATTGCGATGGTTCCCTTATGCAGCTAGAGAAGAGTTTTCATATCTGTAACATTTTTTTTTAATTTGTTTTTAATTTTTTTTTAATTTAATTTTTTTTTATTTAATTTTTTTTAATTTATTTTTTTTTAATTTAAATTTTTTTTTTTTTTTTAATTTCATTTTCCCAGTTTCTCCATCTTCAAACTCCCCTCGAGTCCAAATCTTTGCCAGACAGTTCAGTTGTTGGCCTGCGCTTGTTTTTCCCCCACTATTAGATTGTTCGTCTATGTATTTGTCTGACTTTATTCAAGTTTAAAAGGCTGTGCCAGTCTTGAATAAAAGTTACTCCGTGTTAGGTTTCCTTATGGGAGCAAAACATACCCCACTTGTTTACTGTTTATCGTTTACTGTTCCCTTCCTCATTTCATTTCCGACTTCATCCATTAATTCTGAAAAGGACCGTGCTCCATGAACTTCTAGCACACTGTGATCTTAAAGTGGATCCTGATCCATGAATTTTTAAAAAGACTGTGATCTGTCAAGTCGTGGGTGAACTGTCAACTTAAAAAAACCAGCTGTGATCCATGTATTTTAAAGTGAACAATAAATTAAATACTGAAGTGATCAGTGATCCATAAATTTCAAAGCATGCTATGATCCAAGAATTTCTATTTTAAAAAAAATGACTGTGATTCTTGAAACTTTAAAGTGAACTGCGTAGATTTGATACTGGACTATGATCAAATGGAATGCCATGCATGTATTTAAAGCAACTGTGCCCTATGAATTTAAAGAGAATTGTGATCTACAATTTTTTTAAACTGACAATGATCTATATTTGAAAATGTAGTATGATCTGTCTTTGAAAGTAGACTATTATTCATGAATTTCACAGAAGGCTAAGATCCATGAATTTCAATGTGGACAATATTCCATAATTTAAAAGATTACTGTGGTGCACTCTGATCTATGAATTTCACAGTGAACTGCAATACATGACCTTAAAATGGACTATAATCCATATATTTGAAAGTAGACTACAATCCATCAATTCTGAAATTAACTGTAACCCATCAATTTCAGAGGATGACAATCAGTAAGTTTGAAAAAGGGCCATGATTGGGGAGTTTTAAAAAAGGACTATAATTAATCCATTTAATCTAAAGTGCACTTATGGCCCATGAATTTTAAGATGGATTATGATTGGTGAGTTCTAAACCAAACTGTAATCAATAAATCTTAAAGTGGACTATAATTCTTGAATTTTACATTGGATTATGATTCGTAAATATTAAAGCAGACCGTCACCTACAAATGTTAATGTGGACTATGACCAAGAGGCGGACAGCAATACAGTAATCTAGAAACTGACTGTGATCCACAAATTGTAAAGTGGGCAGTATTCAACGCATCTAATTATGGAGTGTAATCTGTAAGTTGAAGCAATTCTGTGTCAATGTCCAGTGATAACTCAAAATCATTTTTCAATCTATAAGAAACGTTTCAGCATATACAGGGGGTGGGGGTGGGGGTGGGGGTGGGGGCTATGGGGTCCATTCTAGCAGTGTCAGTGGAAGCACCAGCGACATTATCTTGACATCCAGCTCTCAGGGTTCCACTTGAGAGTGGCATCAGCAGAACTGCCAGCAGCAGCACTCTCTGGTCAAGAGCTGTTTAAAGAATGCATGACCTGGACCAGCACTGTGGCAGGTTAGCTTTACTAGCAAAAATGTTTCCCTCTGAACAAGAAGAGGACACCCTGGCACTGTGTCTTTTTACTGATCAGCTCAAACACATGCCAGTCTACAATAACTCAAACTGATTTTGAGTATTAACAGATGACTGACACCATTACAAAATGATTATGACTTCTTTTATTTTTGTTTGGGGGGGGGGGGGGGGTCATTATCACATTTACAAGCAAACAGTACTTCTGCAGAAATGGTTTTTCAGAATTTTTATGTTACTGACAGGCAAGTATGTTTAACTTCAAACACACACGCACGCACGCACGCACGCATGCACGCACGCACACACACACACACTCTCTCTCTCTCTCTCACATAATGCACACACACACACACACACACACACACACACACACACACACACACACGAACACAACAGAGGTTCATAATGTTCTTCATAACCCAAAGCGTAGATGCTAGCCATGACACAGAATGTGACTCATTGTGTCGGCCATGACACAGAATGTGACTCACTGTGTGTCGGCCATGACACAGAATGTGACTCACTGTGTCGGCCATGACACAAAATGTGACTCACTGTGTCGGCCATGACACAGAATGTGACTCACTGTGTCAGCCATGACACAGAATGTGACTCACTGTGTCAGCCATGACACAAAATGTGACTCACTGTGTCGGCCATGACACAAAATGTGACTCACTGTGCCAGCCATGACACAAAATGTGACTCACTGTGTCAGCCATGTCACAAAATGTGACTCACTGTGTCAGCCATGACACAAAATGTGACTCACTGTGTCAGCATCTCAGGCTGAGAGACAGCTCCTACTTGAAGGGTGAGACCATTCTGAAAAAAAAAGAAAAAAAAATGACAGTAAAAGAAAATGTTGGGAAAGTATGGGAGGAAAGAAGGAAGGAAGAAGGAAAAGACAAATGAAAAGAGGAAATGAAAAGACAAATGAAAAGAGGAAATGAAAAGAGGAAATGAAAAGAGGAAATGAAAAGAGGAAATGAAAAGACAAATGAAAAGACAAATGAAAAGACAAATGAAAAGAGGAAATGAAAAGACAAATGAAAAGACAAATGAAAAGACAAATGAAGAAGAACGGGAGGAAAGAAGGAAGGAAGAAGGAAAAGACAAATGAAAAGAGGAAATGAAAAGAGGAAATGAAAAGAGAAATGAAAAGAGAAATGAAAAGACAAATGAAAAGACAAATGAAAAGACAAATGAAAAGACAAATGAAGAAGAACGGGAGGAAAGAAGGAAGGAAGAAGGAAAAGACAAATGAAAAGAGGAAATGAAAAGAGGAAATGAAAAGAGGAAATGAAAAGACAAATGAAAAGAGGAAATGAAAAGAGGAAATGAAAAGACAAATGAAAAGAGGAAATGAAAAGAGGAAATGAAAAGAGGAAATGAAAAGAGGAAATGAAAAGAGGAAATGAAAAGACAAATGAAAAGACAAATGAAAAGACAAATGAAAAGACAAATGAAAAGAGGAAATGAAAAGACAAATGAAAAGACAAATGAAAAGAGGAAATGAAAAGAGGAAATGAAAAGAGGAAATGAAAAGACAAATGAAAAGACAAATGAAAAGACAAATGAAAAGAGGAAATGAAAAGACAAATGAAAAGACAAATGAAAAGAGGAAATGAAAAGACAAATGAAGAAGAACGGGAGGAAAAAAAGGAATCTTCAAAAGAAAGAAAACAATAAAAAGAAAAGTAGGGAGAAAAGAGGCAATACAATACAAACTCTTTCTTACTGAGAGTGAAAGAAAATCAAGAGGAATTTAATGCTGCTTTTTTTTTCTTCCTGTACATCCAGCTCTCTCCCAACAGAGCAATAAATATGAAAAGCAAACAGTAAAATGTGCACAGGAACACGACAAATAATGAAATACAAGAAGGGATGAAAAGAAAGACGCAAAGAAACACGGGGAAAAAAAATAAAAGAAGAGACACAGAGAAAGGAAGAAGGGAAAAATTGGAGTGAATTAAACAGTTTATCGAATCTTTCCATAAATTCTGTAGAACCTCGTAGTGTTATGCAATGTCATCAAATCTTTTCCATACAGTTTCTAGTATCTATTACCGTATATTACATCTTATATCACTGATCTCACCATCATTGATCTTATTGCTCACATGTTATTGTTGACAAACACATCAGCGCTGAGCAAGGAACACAAGCTTTTGTTGTTGTTTGAAATGTGTTCGCAATGGTTAGACGTTTTGTGAAAGTACAAGACTTTCCAATAATTTCTCTTTCAAAAATAATACAATGCAGCTGACTTAACTTCTTATCCTTCATGACTATCATAAACATCATCCTAGCCCTATATTCATTATTTTTGTCTACATCAGTGCACGTTCTATCAAAGCCTAATGTGCTAAAAAAAAAATCTACTGTAAATCTGGATTTTAAAAAATGATATAAGTAAGATGGATGTCATCCAATACTAACTTCGATGTACAGAAAGCAGTAGATGTAGCGGTGGAAGTCGGTCCATCGACGAACACCTGGAAAAGTACCACAGGACTCAGAAAGGGCAGGCCAGGATGTACAAAACAAACAAACAAACAAATCAACAAACTAAAAGAGACTGATCACAACCACACAACCCTTCAGGAACACGCTTCAGGCATCAGGGGACCCTTCAGCATTGAAACACAGCAGTCACCAGAGTCCATCCTCCAACATACTGCAGTGTGTGTAACACAGCCAATGAAATGGTGGTGCAGGAGCTGTTATATTATACTTGATAAAAGAACTGAGCTGTTATATTATACTTGATAATAGAACTGAGCTGTTATATTATTCTTGATAATAGAACTGAGCTGTTATATTATACTTGATAATAGAACTGAGCCACTATATAATACTTGATAAAAGAATTGAGCTGTTATATTATACTTGATAAAAGAACTGAGCCACTATATATTACTTGATAAAAGAACCGAGTTGCAATACTTGATTAAAAAAAAACTGAGCCACTATATATTATTTGAGAAAAGAACTGAGCCACTATATATTACTTGATAAAAGAACTGATTTGTTATACTTGATAAGAGAACTGAGCCACTACATTATACTTGATAAAAGAACTGAGCCACTATATCATACTTGATAAAAGAACTGAGCTGTTATACTTGATAAAAGAACTGAGCTGTTATATTATACTTGATAAAAGAACTGAGCTGTTATATCATACTTGATAAAAGAACTGAGTTGTTATACTTGATAAAAGAACTGAACTGTTATATTATACTTGATAAAAGAACTGAGCTGTTATATTATACTTGATAAAAGAACTGAGCTGTTATATTATACTTGATAAAAGAACTGAGCTGTTATACTTGATAAAAGAACTGAGCTGTTATACTTGATAAAAGAACTGAGCTGTTATATTATACTTGATAAAAGAACTGAGTTGTTATACTTGATAAAAGAACTGAGCTGTTATATTATACTTGATAAAAGAACTGAGCTGTTATATCATACTTGATAAAAGAACTGAGCTGTTATACTTGATAAAAGAACTGAGCTGTTATATTATACTTGATAAAAGAACTGAGCTGTTATACTTGATAAAAGAACTGAGCTGTTATATTATACTTGATAAAAGAACTGAGCTGTTATATTATACTTGATAAAAGAACTGAGCTGTTATACTTGATAAAAGAACTGAGCTGTTATACTTGATAAAAGAACTGAGTTGTTATACTTGATAAAAGAACTGAGTTGTTATACTTGATAAAAGAACTGAGTTGTTATACTTGATAAAAGAACTGAACTGTTATATTATACTTGATAAAAGAACTAAGCTGTTATATTATACTTGATAAAAGAACTGAGCTGTTATATTATACTTGATAAAAGAACTGAGCTGTTATACTTGATAAAAGAACTGTACTTGATAAAAGAACTAAGCTGTTATATTATACTTGATAAAAGAACTGAGCTGTTATATTATACTTGATAAAAGAACTGAGCTGTTATATTATACTTGATAAATGAACTGAGTTGTTATATTATACTTGATAAAAGAACTGAGCTGTTATATTATACTTGATAAATGAACTGAGTTGTTATATTATAACTGATAAAAGAACTGAGCCACTACATACTATATACTACTATACACTAGACTATATACTATATACCAGCCCTGATGTGGCCCTTTGCGGTCGGCTGGGCTATAAGCAACATTATCTTATCTATATATACTATATACCACTATACACTAGACTATATACTATATACTACTATACACTAGACTATACACTATATGCCACTATACATTAGACTATACACTATATGCCACTATACACTAGACTATACACTAGACTATACACTATATGCCACTATACACTAGACTATACACTATATGCCACTATACACTAGACTATACACCATATCCCACTATACACTAGACTATACACCATATCCCACTATACACTAGACTATACACCATATACCACTATACACTAGACTATACACTATATACCACTATACACTAGACTATACACCATATACCACTATACACTAGACTATACACCATATACCACTATACACTAGACTATAGACTTGCCTGAGGAAGACCAAAGAGGTCGAAACGCATTATGATTTGTCTGGTCATGACAATTTCTCTGTACAGTGTGTTTCAGTTTCCGCCTGCAGTCACCTCCCTTTGAAACTGTACGCAATTTACACAATGCAGTCACCTCCCTTTGAAACTGTACGCTATTTACACCTGCAGTCACCTCCCTTTGAAACTGTACGCTATTTACACCTGCAGTCACCTCCCTTTGAAACTGTACGCTATTTACACCTGCAGTCACCTCCCTTTGAAACTGTACGCTATTTACACAATGCAGGTGCCCAGTCACCTCCCTTTGAAACTGTACGCTATTTACACAATGCAGGTGCCCAGTCACCTCCCTTTGAAACTGTACGCTATTTACACAATGCAGGTGCCCAGTCACCTCCCTTTGAAACTGTACGCTATTTACACAATGCAGGTGCCCAGTCACCTCCCTTTGAAACTGTACGCTATTTACACAATGCAGGTGCCCAGTCACCTCCCTTTGAAACTGTACGCTATTTACACAATGCAGGTGCCCAGGGTCGGGTCAGCGTGTTGGGCTAATGTACAGGTGAGACGTACAGGGGAGACATCTGCTAAGTCATATCCCTGAGATCCTCATCTTCAATTCTCTCATCTCTGTCATTAATTCATTGATCCGTCAGCTTTAAATCATGCGCAGTGTGGTCTCAAAACTTAGCAGATGTGTATGGTGTAGATGGGCTAGCCCTCACACACTGACTCCTCCTGGAAGAAATTCAAACTGAAACTATATTATACCAGAACATTGGTTGCCTGAAGGACACTAACTCTGTTCAGCTCTGTAACTATGCACTTTGCATCACCAGTAGACCCTGGAACAGACCAGGGTCTACGTTTGTTGTATCAGCCTCAGGCATTGCTGAATACCACCTGGGCACAACAGCGCAGCAAGACAGTACTTTTTTTTCCATTGCCACAGAAAATTCGTAACAGCCAATACACACAACTTAAATTATGGAACTGCTGAATACAACCTGGGCACAACAGCGCAACAAGACGGTACTTTTTTTTCATTGCCACAGAAAATGTGTAACAGCCAATACACGCATAACTTAAATAACAAATCACAACTTAATCGAGAAAACAGACATTTTTCTGTCAAGAAAAAAAAAAAAAAACAGTGAAGACATTCACATTTCAGAAATACGAAATTTCAAGTTAATACAACAAAACGCACCTTGAATTTAAGACAGCAAAAAAAACCAGAAATCAATGAAATATCACTGAACAGAAGATTAAAAGATAAAAATGTTAAAGCATTTCGTTCTTACATGTGCCTCAAGCAGGACAAAGAGCTGTGGTCGATGCAAGTGCGACCATTTCAATCTCTGTGTCTTAATGCCACATCAGTCCCCAAAGAGCGACGGAGCAGGTCACAACTCACGTGTCTTAATGCCACATCAGTCCCCAAAGAGCGACGGAGCAGGTCACAACTCACGTGTCTTAATGCCACATCAGTCACCAAAGAGCGATGGAGCAGGTCACAACTCACGTGTCTTAATGCCACATCAGTCCCCAAAGAGAGACGGAGCAGGTCACAACTCACGTGTCTTAATGCCACATCAGTCCCCAAAGAGCGACGGAGCAGGTCACAACTCACGTGTCTTAATGCCACATCAGTCCCCAAAGAGCGATGGAGCAGGTCACAACTCACGTGTCTTAATGCCACATCAGTCCCCAGAGAGCGACGGAGCAGGTCACAACTCACGTGTCTTAATGCCACATCAGTCCCCAAAGAGCGACGGAGCAGGTCACAACTCACCGAAGGAATGGTCTCTGATGGCCTTCAGGTGAAGATGCTGCGTGGGACGTCCTTCAACGCTCAACGTGCCCCTCAGCTCTCCCCACTGCTCATAGTGCGTCTGATGAAGGCTGCCCGACCATACACACACACACACACACACACACACACACACACATGCATGCACACACACACACACACACACACATCTGTGAATTTATCATCAAGAACTGGTACTTTTTTTGTGTGTGACAACTGGAACTTTATCAGAGATTACGTTAATGAATATTCATACAATGATCCTTGAAAATATGAAACATGAAAACAACTTTCACAGTAAGCATTGGATGTTGTTTCTTTTTCTCTCTGTTCCATTCAAAGAGAATATGCCATATCCTGAAAAGATATTGATGCTACTGAATTACTGTTGTCGGGGTGATTTTCTTCAACAGGAAGTGGAGAACCAAAAGGACTTACACATGAACCACTGATTTCTTTTTTTAAATTTCTAACACAAAAACTAACAATGAATTGATGACACAAAGATTTTATCTAAAACAAACAACAACAACAAAAAGACATGGACAAAAGAAACATGTTCACATTTTTTGGTCCTTGTTTTTCCATTTTAGTAAAATCTTCGTGTCATCAATTCAAGGTTAGTTTTTGTTGTCAACAGACACAGCGTTCACAGGCCATTCTGAGCATGTTTTACACAAGTGATTCTATTTCAAACACAGTGGGCATGAACATGTTTGACACAAGTGATTCTATTTCAAACACAGTGGGCATGAACATGTTTGACACAAGTGATTCTATTTCAAACACAGTGGGCATGAACATGTTTTACACAAGTGATTCTATTTCAAACACAGTGGGCATGAACATGTTTGACACAAGTGATTCTATTTCAAACACAGTGGGCATGAACATGTTTTACACAAATGATTCTATTTCAAACATAGTAGGCAACATGTTTTACACGAGTGATTCTATTTCAAACACAGTGGGCATGAACATGTTTTACACAAGTGATTCTATTTCAAACACAGTGGGCATGAACATGTTTGACACAAGTGATTCTATTTCAAACACAGTGGGCATGAACATGTTTGACACAAGTGATTCTATTTCAAACACAGTGGGCATGAACATGTTTGACACAAGTGATTCTATTTCAAACACAGTGGGCATGAACATGTTTGACACAGGTGGTTCTATTTCATACACAGTGGGCATGAACATGTTTTACACAAGTGACTCTATTTCAAACATAGTGGGCATGAACATGTTTTACACAAGTGATTCTATTTCAAACACAGTGGGCATGAACATGTTTGACACAAGTGATTCTATTTCAAACATAGTGGGCATGAACATGTTTGACACAAGTGATTCTATTTCAAACATAGTGGCATGAACATGTCTTACACAAGTGATTCTATTTCAAACACAGTGGGCATGAACATGTTTTACACAAGTGATTCTATTTCAAACACAGTGGCATGAACATGTTTTACACAAGTGATTCTATTTCAAACACAGTGGGCATGAACATGTTTGACACAAGTGATTCTATTTCAAACACAGTGGGCATGAACATGTTTGACACAAATTATTCTATTTCAAACACAGTGGGCATGAACAAGGCTCATCTTGCACTGTTTGATGAACAGCAAAATCTTCCTGTCTTCAGGTGTGGGTATTCTGGATTTTCTTTCTTTTTTTCTGTGTTGCTTTCTCCATCTAGCATATCGTCATACAGAGCTACACTGAGGCTGACTCTGTCGCATTTCCCACAGTTATGGTCCCTTGGAAGCTGTCAATACTTTGCTGTGATGCAGCATCCTACCAGAAAAGATGCTGCTCTGCCGCTGGGTCTCTGTGGTGGTAGCTTTTTCAGATCCGATGTAGGCAGGATGCCCCCTATTAAGCTGCCACTCCCCCACCCCCACACACACACCCACACACACACAACACACAACACACACACGCACACACACATGACACACACACGCACACGCGCACACACACACACACACACACACACCACACACACACACACACACACGCACACACACACACAACACACACACACATAACACACACACACACACACAACACACACACACACACACGCACACACACACACGCACACACAACACACACACACACACACGCACACGCACACACACACACAACACACGCACACAACACACACACACACACGCACACACACCTCCCTACAGAGCTAGAAAGCACGAGAGTCCCCCACATCCATCCAGTGACAGTCACATTAACTTGCTGGCACTAATGACCTTGACCCGACGTGAACTCGAGTATGAACATGGAGGGGAAATCGAAACTGCTGTCACCAATGAGAGCTGGCCATGAAAGCCTTGGCCTTTAACACCTTTCATGTGCAACAGGGGTTAATAAGAAGAGATGAAGATGATATAGTGGAACGTCAATTCTGGTCAGACCGCCTGTTCTTTCTTGCTAATGACCTAGAATAACCCAGCCTGAAGTCAGAGACCTGCAGGTTATCACAATCGCACCCATCCGAGCCTGTTCCTTCAATGAGTAGATGAACGCAGCATGGCAGTACCAGATCATTCAGGGATGCACAGCAGCACACTCATCACATCTGTAGGAGTCCATTCATGATGAACACGCTCAAACTGCATGCCTCAATCGATTCGAACCTTACCTCCCCACTCTTCACCTGATAGAATTCAACAAACTACTCTCCCGCATGTACATGATCAGAATTACAACCACAATCGACCTCCCCACTTCTACCTGATCAGAATTACAACCTACAATCATCTCCCCACCTTCTACCTGATCAGAATTACAACCCACAATCATCTCCTCACATTACATGATCAGAATTACAACCACAATATCTCCCCACTTGTACATGATCACAATTACACCACAATATCTCCCACTTGTACATGATCACAATTACAACCACAATTATCTCCCCACTTGTACATGATCACAATTACAACCACAATCATCTCCCAACTTTACCTGATCAGAATTAAAACCACAATCATCTTCCTACTCATTACTTGATCAAAATTACAACCACAACCATCTCCCTACTCATCTACTTGATCAGAATTAAAACCACAACCATCTCCCTACTCATCTACTTGATCAAAATTACAACACACAATCATCTCCCTCACTCTGCTGCATGATCAGAATTACAACCACAATCATCTCCACCACTTTTGTACTGATCAGAATTACAACACCACAATCATCTCCCCACTTCTGCATGATCAGATGCATTTAAAACCATCGCTCCCCCCCCCCCCCCCCTCCACCCCCCCCCCCCCCCCCCTCTTCTACATGATCAGAATCACAACCCAAGTCATCTCTCCCACTCTCCTACTTGATCAAAAGTACTTTTGTGGATTTTTGCGGAACAGTTCAAACAACCATATCTGTGAATCAAAAACGCTATGACAAACAATTACCGCTGAAGTTTGTCAAAGTAGTCCTTGCTCCACTTCTCTCGGGCAATGGCGTCGCCGAGGAGGGTGGAGTCAAGGTCAGAGTCATAGTTGAAGTGTGGACCAAAGGCATCCCACCTGGAACAAAAATCATTCAGTTCTTATCCTTTTTAATTCGCATTTCTTTCTAGTTTTCCAAACTGGCCAGTGTAAAGAAAGTGTCAAATTTTCATGCAAGTATGATATTAGAAAAAAAATCCAAAGTACACACACACACACACACACACACACACACATTTTCAAATGTGTATGTGTGTGTGTGTGCGTGCATGTGTGTGTGTGCGCATGTGTGTGTGCATGCGCGTGCATGTGTGCGTGTGTGTGTGTGCGTGCGTGTGCATTCATTTGCAACAGCAGCATCAGGAGCAGCAGCAGATGTGTGGTAGTCGTGTTAGCAGCAGTAGCAGCAACAGCAGCAGCAGAAGTAGTAGCAACAGAAGCAATAGTAACAGCATCATTGTAAAATTTTCCAGTTCTTATAAAACCTCTTGCCAGTTTATGCATTCAAAGCTTTAGACATTAAAATCTCCACTGCACACCAATCTCTTAGCCACAAAAAAGAAAAAAAATAATGCACAGCAAAACTTCATTACTTGATCAAATCAATTATGAAAATAATTTTTGCCAATTAATTCTCTACATCATTAACGTCAACAAATTATCCAAATCATCAGTGGAAATTAACCATCCGAATTACAAACTTAAATCAACATAACTACCAAGCCAAATGATCTTATCAATGGAAATACTCACTGGAAAGAAAAGGACACGTCGACTAATCTGGCTGGCCTGTCATGTAAGTTGTTACAGGGACCGACCCTGAAAATGAGTCCATGAACCTTTGACCCTCTGACGCTTAAAATTGCCGAACTGTATCACAACGACTTTATTCATTGTTGACTATAATAATGTACTCCCTCTAATGCAATAAAAACTTTACAGCAAGTTCTGTGCGTTCTGCAGAAAATGACATGAAACATAAACGCGTCAATGTAGAAAAGTTATAAACAAAGTACATGAGAAAAGAGAAGGAGGCAGACAGAGAAACAGACAGACAGAGAAACAGACAGAGAGATAAGATAAGGTAATGTTGCTTATAGCCCAGCCGACCGCAAAGGGCCACATCAGGGCTGTCACCACGTTAAAATAGACAGAGAGACAGACAGACAGACAGACTTACTGACAGAGAGGGAAACATTGAGGAGAGAATGAATCTATCAGGGGGGAAGGCTGAATAAGCACCAGATGACTTGCTTGTTTGTCATCCAACTCTAAATAAAGGGAATGATATAGAAAGAACACTAAGTCATGCTATGTGCACAGTATTTTCCAAACATTCACAAGAAAAATGTAGCCAAGACATGTTTGAACATGATTTAGGAACATGAAACAATTCATTAAAACAACATAAAACATGTTTCATTTGAACAGCTGCATCCAGACATTCCTTCCTAACCCCTCCCTCCACAATCCTCCGTTTTCACATTGTCCTCCTTCCTCTCACCCCCCCCCCCCCCCCCCCCCCACAACCTTAACACACATGGATACAGGTGCATGCTAGTTCACACACATGTAAGCTCTCACACACACACACACACGCACGCACGCACACTCACACACACACACACACACACACACACACACACACACACATATACAATATATATATATATATATATACACATTTCAGAATAGACCACATATCCCAGAACGCAGAATCCAAATTTATTCCACAAAGAGACACGTTTTAAGATACTGTCCTAAAACTGGTAGTGACTGCAGTTGTCGGTGAGAAGATGGCACACAGTGAGTAGCCTTCATTTCCCACCAAATGAGTTTAGAGAAATACAAGGCACACAGAAAATGTAAGCAGGATGAGATCTGAGAGTTCTGGGAGGTGTGTACCTGCACACACATTGAGTTCTGGGAGGTGTGTACCTACACACACATTGAGTTCTGGAGGTGTGTACCTACACACACATTGACTTCTGGGAGGTGTGTACCTACACACACATCAAGTTCTGGGAGGTGTATACCTACACACACATTGAGTTCTGGGAGGTGTATACCTACACACACATTGACTTCTGGGAGGTGTGTACCTACACACACATTGAGTTCTGGGAGGTGTGTACCAACACACACATTGACTTCTGGGAGGTGTGTACCTACACACACATCGAGTTATGGGAGGTGTGTACCTGCACACACATTGAGTACTGGGAGGTGTGTACCTACACACACATTGAGTTCTGGGAGGTGTATACCTACACACACATTGAGTTCTGAGAGGTGTATACCTACACACACATTGACTTCTGGGAGGTGTGTACCTACACACGCATCGAGTTCTGGGAGGTGTATACCTATACACACATTGACTTCTGGGAGGTGTGTACCTACACACACATCGAGTTCTGGGAGGTGTATACCTACACACACATTGAGTTCTGGGAGGTGTATACCTACACACACATTGAGTTCTGAGAGGTGTATACCTACACACACATTGACTTCTGGGAGGTGTGTACCTACACACACATTGAGTTCTGGGAGGTGTGTACCTACACACACACTGACTTCTGGGAGGTGTGTACCTACACACACATCGAGTTCTGGGAGGTGTGTACCTACACACACATTGACTTCTGGGAGGTGTGTACCTACACACACAGCGAGTTCTGGGAGGTGTGTACCTACACACACATCGAGTTCTGGGAGGTGTATACCTACACACACACTGAGTTCTGGGAGGTGTATACCAACACACACATTCAGACAGACAACAACCTGTGTTCTCAATTTAACCACGAAAGCCAACGAGTCCAAAGTTTGTACCCAACTCATGACCTCATAAGAAGCTGGAGTAGAATCCTAAGAAGCTCACTGGCTCTTACTGCATCTCTTGCTCCTCTCTGTCGAGTGTCACATCACGCTTCGTACTTCCACCTTCCTTAAGAACAGTGAAAACGTCTAAACTATGGTGGGGCAGAACAAGGTTTCCACAATTGTTCTTTGATTTGTCAAAATCACTTCCAAACAGTAGTGCACAAATCAAGGTGATCATCAAGCAGAAGGAAAGGAAATATTGGTGGAGGTTATGGTTGGGGGGTGTATGGTGAGACAGCTGTGAGAGTAATCATGATGGGGAGAGACCAATCCATAGATGCTACACCACATCTGTTAAGTCCCGAGACCACACAGAGCACGATTTAAAGCTGATGGATATATGAATCAATCAGATGAGAGAATCTAAGAAGAGGGTCTCGTGGCTACGACTTAGCAGATGTCTGACCTGAGCATCAGCCTAATGCACTGCTCAGACCTTGGGTCAGACTAGTACAGCCAGCGGTCCTGGAAGACGAAGTGAATCAGCCATGTGACTTACCTTCACGCCACAGGTAAACCGTGTGGATGGTGAACAGGGAACACCAAGGAGTGCACTGTATGTCATGGGAGGGGCTATTAACAAATCAAATAATGAAATATGTCACCAATAAACCTCTTCTGTCTTAAAAACCACTGATTTTCCTATTTTTTCAAGAAATAAAAGAGCCTAAAAGAGAAAACCAAACCACTGAAAAAAAATCATTCCCACCTGCCCCACCCACCTGTCCAATTTTTATCCTCACCTCAGCGGACCACTGAAACGGACACGCCAAGTGTTCATGGGACGAACGACGTCGAAGCGCAGAGCTCCGGCGGTGAAGGAGTGTGGGTCGGTGTTGGTGATCAGGGTGTCAGGATGCACCGGGTGCTGCAGACATCCCACCCCCGGAATGTGCAGCACCATCCAGATCTCGGCCCTGCGCTCGTGGCGCCGGCCCACCCGCAGAGACAGGTTGGGTCCGTCACCCTGGCTGTAGGCGCCAATGTACACAGAATCCATGGCCTGGCACAGACGGAAATGGGAGAAGCAACAACAGTGAAAAGAAGTGAACACACGTGGGTACATGTGTAGATAAATAGAGTAGAAGCAAGCATGCACATGCACGCACACACACGCACACACACACACACACACACACTCATAAACACAAAAACACACCCCACCAAAAACCCAAACACACACACACACACACACACACACACACACACACACACACACACACGCATACACACACACACATACACGCTCCACATCCACTCTTTATAACAAAAAAAAAGTCATAAACTATACGATATTGGCAATCTTAGATTAATCAAAATGAAACGTTTATGCTTGACATCAGTTGATAACCATCGGAACAGGACCAGCTGCTGTGGTGCAGTGATTAGCACCATGGACTGCATCCTGGGAGATCCTGGGTTCAAATCCCACCCAAGGTATCTGAGCTGTGGATTCCAATAGGAAGACTGGAACCCAGCAGTGGAGTTTCACACACTTCACTGATGCACCTCTGAGAGTGTCACTCAAATCTCCTGACCAACACTGCAGGTGTCTGCATCTCTCGGGCCTGGTTGATCATGGGACATTCATGTAAGGAAAAGCAAAGAGCAGTCTGGTCATGTGGCCTAGACAACCAGAATGGAATCTCATGGTATCATCTTTACAGTCATTGGTTATCACAGAAGAATTTTCAGGTTCTGCGCCCCCCCCCCCCCCCTCCCTCCCCTTCCCTCCATGCCCTGCCCTTGTGGTGAGTTCAGTTTTTATTTCCTCTTCACATCCACATCTGTGGTGAAGCTGTGTCAATCCTTTTGGGGGGGGGGGGGGGGGGGGGGAGAATAAGCCAGTTTACTGGGGCACTTGTTGGGTAGACACAGTGGCGCCCTCCTGAGGCCCACTCATGCTGGATCAGGAACTAAGCAGGCACTGTCATCTTTCTTTCTTTCTGCGTACGCAGGCTGATACTCCTGCGGACACTCCCTGTGTAGACCGCCAAGTATTAATCCCATCTACCCAACAAAGGAAGTCAAGTTTTGTGTTTATGACCGTTTTTTTATCCCACCATTAAGGCAGCCATACTCCAACTTCAGGGAAGGTGCATGCTATGTGTAACATGTCATCCACACCAACAGCCAAACTGGCCTTCTCTTCCAAAAGTTGGTGATGGGATTTTACATGTGTGCAAGATGTTATGCAAGATGTTATGCGTGCGTTCACATACAGAACCTCGGTTTATAGTCTCATTCGAAGGACTGTATGGGAAATGGAGTCAGAACCAATGTTAACTCCGAGGGAGCTTAGAAGCTGGAGCGCTGCTTACTCTGGATCAAAACAGGACACCACTTGAATACTACTGGAGTGACAGCAGTAGTGCAGCGTCTCCTCTGGTGGGTTGCCTCCTGATGATATCAATACTGATTGCTCCCTGCATGCCAACAATTCTGGTGCTGTGACTGCATGTAAATGATGACAAAAAAGGTACCTGTGTGCGCGCACACGCGCGCGCACGCGCTCACGCACGCACGCACACACACACACACACACACACACACACACACACACACACACACAATGATGGGAGAGGGAGTGAACTCCCTCTCTCTCTCTCCCTCCCTCGCTTTCTCACTCATCAATACGGGGGCCGGAATAGCTCAGTTTGTAGAGCGCCGGACTCGTGATCCTGGGGTTGCGGGTTCGAATTTCGGTATAGGGGAATTTTTCCCTCGGAGTTAACATTGGTTCTGACTCCATTCCCCACACAGTCCTTCGAATGAGACTATAAACCGAGGTTCTGTGTGTGAACGCACGCACAACATCTTGCACACACGTAAAATCCCATCACCAACTTTCGGAAGAGAAGGCCAATACAGTATGGAGCGGTGCTGTGTTATACAGTACAGTGGAGCACAGGGAAGTGTAGCACATTACATTACAGCACAGGACAATACACTACAGCAGAGCACAGAGAAGTGTAGCACATTACATTACAGCACAGGACAATACACTACAGTAGAGCACAGGAAGTGTAGCGCATTACATTACAGCACAGGACAATACACTACAGTAGAACACAGGAAGTGTAGCGCATTACATTAAAGCACAGGACAATACACTACAGTAGAGCACAAGACAATACACTACAGTAGAGCACAGGACAATACACTACAGTAGAGCACAGGACAATACACTACAGTAGAACACAGGAAGTGTAGCGCATTACATTAAAGCACAGGACAATACACTACAGTAGAGCACAGGACAATACACTACAGCAGAGCACAGGACAATACACTACAGTAGAGCACAGGACAATACACTACAGTAGAGCACAGGACAATACACTACAGTAGAACACAGGAAGTGTAGCGCATTACATTACAGCACAGGACAATACACTACAGTAGAGCACAGGACAATACACTACAGTAGAACACAGGAAGTGTAGCGCATTACATTACAGCACAGGACAATACACTACAGTAGAGCACAGGACAATACACTACAGTAGAGCACAGGACAATACACTACAGTAGAGCACAGGACAATACACTACAGTAGAGCACAGGACAATACACTACAGCAGAGCACAGGACAATACACTACAGTAGAGCACAGGAAGTGTAGCGCATTAAAGCACAGGACAATACACTACAGTAGAGCACAGGACAATACACTACAGCAGAGCACAGGACAATACACTACAGTAGAACACAGGAAGTGTAGCGCATTACATTACAGCACAGGACAATACACTACAGTAGAGCACAGGACAATACACTACAGTAGAGCACAGGACAATACACTACAGTAGAGCACCGGACAATACACTACAGCACAGCACAGGACAATACACTACAGTAGAGCACAGGACAATACACTACAGTAGAGCACAGGACAATACACTACAGTAGAGCACAGGACAATACACTACAGTAGAGCACAGGACAATACACTACAGTAGAGCACAGGACAATACACTACAGCAGAGCACAGGACAATACACTACAGCAGAGCACAGGACAATACACTACAGTAGAGCACAGGACAATACACTACAGTAGAACACAGGAAGTGAAGCGCATTACATTACAGCACAGGACAATACACTACAGCAGAGCACAGGACAATACACTACAGCAGAGCACAGGGAAGTGTAGCACGTTACATTAAAGCACAGGACAATACACTACAGTAGAACACAGGACAATACACTACAGTAGAGCACACGACAATACACTACAGTAGAGCACAGGACAATACACTACATTAAAGCACAGGACAATACACTACAGTAGAGCACAGGACAATACACTACAGTAGAACACAGGACAATACACTACATTAAAGCACAGGACAATACACTACAGTAGAGCACAGGACAATACACTACAGCAGAGCACAGGACAATACACTACAGTAGAACACAGGAAGTGTAGCGCATTACATTACAGCACAGGACAATACACTACAGTAGAGCACAGGACAATACACTACAGTAGAGCACAGGACAATACACTACAGTAGAGCACAGGACAATACACTACAGCAGAGCACAGGAAGTGTAGCGCATTACATTACAGCACAGGACAATACACTACAGTAGAGCACAGGACAATACACTACAGTAGAGCACAGGACAATACACTACAGTAGAGCACAGGACAATACACTACATTAAAGCACAGGACAATACACTACAGTAGAACACAGGACAATACACTACAGCAGAGCACAGGACAATACACTACAGTAGAGCACAGGACAATACACTACAGTAGAACACAGGAAGTGTAGCGCATTACATTACAGCACAGGACAATACACTACAGTAGAGCACAGGACAATACACTACATTAAAGCACAGGACAATACACTACAGTAGAACACAGGACAATACACTACAGCAGAGCACAGGACAATACACTACAGTAGAGCACAGGACAATACACTACAGTAGAGCACAGGACAATACACTACAGTAGAGCACAGGACAATACACTACAGTAGAGCACAGGACAATACACTACAGCAGAGCACAGGACAATACACTACAGTAGAGCACAGGACAATACACTACAGTAGAACACAGGAAGTGTAGCGCATTACATTAAAGCACAGGACAATACACTACAGTAGAACACAGGACAATACACTACAGCAGAGCACAGGACAATACACTACAGTAGAGCACAGGACAATACACTACAGTAGAACACAAGAAGTGTAGCGCATTACATTAAAGCACAGGACAATACACTACAGTAGAGCACAGGAAGTGTAGCGCATTAAAGCACAGGACAATACACTACAGCAGAGCACAGGACAATACACTACAGTAGAACACAGGAAGTGTAGCGCATTACATTAAAGCACAGAACAATACACTACAGTAGAGCACAGGGAAGTGTAGCGCATTACATTAAAGCACAGGACAATACACTACAGTAGAACACAGGAAGTGTAGCGCATTACATTAAAGCACAGGACAATACACTACAGCAGAGCACAGGACAATACACTACAGTAGAACACAGGAAGTGTAGCGCATTACATTAAAGCACAGGACAATACACTACAGCAGAGCACAGGGAAGTGTAGCACATTACATTAAAGCACAGGACAATACAGTGCAATACAGAGCTCAACAATACTGCACGAGGAAGAAAGGTGACAGAGTGGTTAAGACGTTCGCCTGCCAATCTAACGTGTGAGAAGTGCGTGGGTTCAAGCACTGCCTTTCTCGCCCTTTCTTTCCCAGTTTGAATGACAAATCGAACTGAACGTCAAGTCCATCGGATGGGGACTATGAGCGAGTCAGACCCGTGTGCTTTCCTGGCCCCCTGCACATGTTAAAGAATCCACGGCAGTTGAAAATCGAAAAGAGCAGGGGGTTCCCCGCTGCCCTAGCAAAATTGATGTAGACTGAAGATAGCCGCCTGGTATTTCTTATCAAGCCACAAAAATTGTCACTTACTGTTATCGTGTGCGATTGTGTACCAGTGGAAATGGAGGACACGTATAAACAGCGGATGCATCCTGTGTGAGAAACTGGAGGAATAAATGAGATAAATGAAAATGAGTGACTGATATTTGAATGGTATGGGAAACGACTGAATGAGCGCCAGTAGGCTGCTCTTCGGCCGGCTCTACCTGGGTAGGCAGCCCGTTGAGTGAGTGAGGTAGTGTGTTTATTGTAAAGCGCTTAGAGCTTGGTCTGTGACCCAGGATAGGCACTATATAAATACCCAATAAAATATAATAATAATAACACTTGAGTACATTACAATGCACTGTGACATAATACAACACCGTACAGTGAAGCATGTGACAGTACACGACAGAGTTGTTCAGTACAGCACAGTACAATACAGTGCAGTACAGTGCATACGTGTACAGCACAGTACAATACAGTGCAGTACAGTGCATATGTGTACAGCACAGTACAATACAGTGCAGTACAGTGCATAAGTGTACAGGACAGTACAGTACAATACAATGCAGTACAGTGCATAAGTCTACAGCACAGTACAATACAATGCAGTACAGTGCATAAGTGTACAGCACAGTACAATACAATGCAGTACAAAATGCCCTGCAGTGCATGGAAAAGAATGCATAACAGTAAAGTAAACTGCATTACAATACAGCACTGCACAGTACAGTATAGTAAGTGCAGTACACACAGCAGAAAAGTACCTAAAGTACAGTACATTACAATACAGCACTGCACAGTACAGTATAGTAAGTGCAGTACACACAGCAGAAAAGTACCTAAAGTACAGTACATTACAATACAGTACAATACACTTTGGTACAATGCAGAAAAATGAAGAGTGCAGCACAGTATATTACAGCCAGAGCAGTATAGTTCTATACAATACAGTACTGTACAGTCCAGAGCGGTGCAGAGCAGTATAGTGTAGCGCAGTACAGTATAGTTCTATACAATACAGTACTGTACAGTCCAGAGCGGTGCAGAGCAGTATAGTGTAGCGCAGTACAGTATAGTTCTATACAATACAGTACTGTACAGTCCAGAGTGGTGCAGAGCAGTGTAGTGTAGCGCAGCACAGTATAGTTCTATACAATACAGTACTATACAGTCCAGAGCGGTGCAGAGCAGTATAGTGTAGCGCAGTACAGTATAGTTCTATACAATACAGTACTGTACAGTCCAGAGTGGTGCAGAGCAGTGTAGTGTAGCGCAGTACAGTATAGTTCTATACAATACAGTACTGTACAGTCCAGAGTGGTGCAGAGCAGTATAGTGTAGCACAGTACAGTATAGTTCTATACAATACAGTACTGTACATTCCAGAGCGGTGCAGAGCAGTATAGTGTAGCGCAGTACAGTATAGGGCAGTTCAGTGCAGTGCAACCCATTCACAGTCAATCAACAGTTCAGAGTCACACAGGCAAAAGAAATCAACTTTCCACATTGAAAAGCTACTTTCAGTGAAAATGTGTGTGTGTGTGTGTGTGTGTGTGTGTGTGTGTGTGTGTGTGTGTGTGTGTGTGTGTGTGTGGCATATGTGTTTGTGTGTGTGTGTGCATATGTGTGTGTGTGTGTGTGTGTGTGTGTGTGTGTGTGTGTGTGTGTGTGTGTGTGTGTGTGTGTATGTGTGTGTGTGTGTGTGTGTGTGTATGTGTGCGTGCAAGCATGTGTATGTGCATGCATGTGTGTGTGTGTGTGTGTGTGTGTGTGTGTGTGTGTGTGTGTGTGTGTGTGTATGTGTGTGTGTGTGTGTGTATGTGTGTGTGTGTGTGTGTGTGTGTGTGTGTGTGTGTGTGTGTGCGTCTGTGTGTGAGAGTGTGATTGTGTGTGTGTGTGAGAGAGTGTGACTGTGTGTGTCAAAGTCAAAGTCAAAATTTTATTTAGAGATGGAACCATTGAATAAGCAGGATATCTGTTTTTTTACATCAAGCCATCTATGAAAAAAGAAAAGTTTAAAAACAAAAACAAAAAAACATCACATCGTGTACAATGCTTTCATCAAAAGAAAAGTAAACATACCGTCATATCCCCTCCTATCTCCTCCCCTTTTCCTCACTCACTTCCATTCACGTAAAAGGTATCAATGCTCATTGCCGCCCCTATGGTTACATTCACGAAGTGTATATCTTTACCAGTGTATTTCTTTTCTGCACAGGATGGACATTTTTCAGTATGATATGTGGTTAACGATTCACGAGATAATCTTTCAATTTTTTCTTAAATGTGTTTTTATTTCTTATATTTTTTAACGGTTTTGTGAGTTTATTCCACAGATTTCCCCCTGAATATACAAAACTGGATTTGTATAAATTGTTGCGTGGTCTAGGAATGGACAATAAATGATTATGTCTATGACAATTGACTCTAAATGTTTCTGTAATCTTTTGGGGAGCTGTTCCATTAATAACATTATGCATACAAAAGGCTTTATTGAAAAAGAGTCTGTTTGGAAAGGTTAGCATTTTGAGTTGTTTGTAATCTTCATCAGTTAGGGAGCTCGATTTTAACAATACTAATTTTAATGCTCGTTTGTACAGACGATGAATTAATTTCAAATTATGTTCACTACAGTTGTCCCAAAGGGTTGATGCATAATCAATTAATGACAAAATATGTGCACAGAAAAAAGTTTTCGAGAGTGGCCATCGAGGAGATTTTTTATCCGAGACAACTGAAATATTTTTTTGAAAGGCGTTTTGCTAAGAATGTTATATGTTCTGTCCAAGATAAATCTTTGTCAATAATGACACCTAGTGTTTTGTGTGAACAAACTTCAACTTTATTGTTGGATATGAGCAAAGGCTGAAAATTTGATTTCATTTTTTGTCGTTTTTGTCTTGTAGACACGTACATGCACTTTGTTTTAATAGCATTTAAAGACATATGGTTTAGTTGTGTCCATTCAGTAAGTTTATTGATATCTGCTTGAAGCTTGATTGTTAATTCATAGGCATCAGTCGTTTTCGTGAAGAGATGTATCATCTGCAAACATTTCACATTTACATTTAACAAAACAAGGCAAATCATTTACGTAAATAGTAAACAAAAGAGGTCCTAACACAGAGCCTTGTGGAACACCATATTTGACAGGCATAAATGTTGACAATTTGTCAGCTACAGCTACTAATTGTTTTCGGTCACATAAAAAAGATGTGTGTGTGTGTGTGTGTGTGTGTGTGTGTGTGTGTGTCTATCTGTCTGTGCGTGTGTGTGTGTCTATCTGTCTGTCTGTGCCTGTAAGTCTGTCTGTCTGTCTGTGCACATGTGTGTATGCAGATAATTGATCACGAGCAACATTGTCTTACATCATGTACATGTTAACGCTTCATAATAGCAGCCACAGCTGCTACCCTTTAATATATCATATAACACAAACAAACAAACCGCAAACAAAAACAAATGTGATATATACTCGCGGATGATGTGGCAAAAGTTGGCAGCATTCCATGTCAAGCGGACGCATGCTGCTTCCCAGTCCTCTGGGCCTTCGATGTGTACCACAAGGTTGTGGGTTCGAGCCTCTCTTGTTCATGCTCTTCCGCATGTTCTGTCTTGCTCTGAGGTGGAACATTACTGCAAACACTGCCCGCTTCAGCCAGTACCATCTGTCTGTAGAACACACAGGTGGAATATGCACCCTTCAAGAATGCTTACACATATGTGCACGCACACCTGCACACATGCGCATGCACACAAGACACACACAAATGCACTTGCATCAACAAACAAATGTATATACTGGCACACACACAGACACACACACATAAATGCACTTGCATAGACAAACAAATGTATATACTGGCATAATATGAAGAAATGTTGACTGCTGTACCTTTTCCGGATAACTTGAAAATATAAAGGTAAAGAAAAAAGGTACCTTTTGGAGAACTCTTCAACGTTTCGTGCTGTAAGCACTTGGTCACGAAGTGAAGTGTTGAGGTTGTAGGGGAATCTGGCAGGTTTCTTGTGACCACAGTTCAGCCAAAAAGGTAGGGGAGGGGGTGGGGAAAAAGGTGAACTGTATTAATATGGTCAACAAAAGGGGTGGGGCAAAGAGGAGGGGGGGGGGGAAGGTGGGAGGGAGAGGATCATCTGGGTGGTGGTTTTCCACGAAACGTTGAAGAGTTCTCCAAAAGGTACCTTTTTCTTTACCTTTATATTTTCAAGTTATATACTGGCACACACACACACACACACACACACACACACACACACACGCACACAAATGCACATGCATAGATGAACAAATGTGCATACTTGTAAACACACACACACACACATTCACATACGCAGGTATGCATGCACGCATGCACACACACAAATGCACATGTATACACAAACAAATGCATGTACTTACAAACACAACTGCATGCACACACACACACACACACACACACACACACACACACACACACACACACACACACACACACACACCATAACATGCTGCACACATTCAAATCGTTCGTTCAATTCAAATTTCAAAGACTTCTCCAGACCCCTATTTCGCCTCTTAAGGCTGTGAAACTGAAGGAAAAACGAAAACAAAACCAAAAACAAACAAACAAAAACAAAAACCAAACCAAACAAACACAAACAAAAACAAACAACAAAGCAGTGACGCCTCCCTGATGAAACTGAAACTGAAATGATGAAACTGAAACCACACCTCTCCCTCAGTCCTGATAGGGTCCCTCGCGGTCGGCGGCACTACGAGCCACCATGTGAAACTGAAAAACACCCCCTCCTGTCTCCCTCCTTCCCTTCCCCCTCTCTTCCCTGTGGCACTATTCTCATGCCCTTTCACCTCTGTTTAGCAATCAACATCAACCAGTCACAGGGCAACCATCCAGGCTCTTTCACCTCTGTTTAGCAATCAACATCAACCTGTCAAGGGCAACCATCCAGGGAAAACGCTGCACTGCCGCAGTCCCTTTGATGATGACATGTGTGACCAGAGTCAAAGGACACCACTTATCAAGCCCTTTGATGATGACATGTGTGACCAGAGTCAAAGGACACCACTTATCAAGCCCCCTGCTGACACCAACACTGGCTTTGTTGCACGGCCAGCGTAAATCACCTTCACACCTCTAAAGGGCCCCCACCGCCGCCACCACCACCATGCAGCGACCGTCCCCGTCAAGTGGCCAAGATCACCGACTATGACCCCAATTCCCCACAGGCAGGGTTATGGACTGGAGACCAACACTGAGGTCACCAACGACGGCAGGGTATGAAGAGCTACATAGTTTGATACGTCTTTTTTTTATTTCAGTATGACAGTTAATGAGGGTGATAATGAAGCTGCTCGCGATGATTTTATGCTGATTAGCATAATGAAGCTGCTCGCGATGATTTTATGCTGATTAGCATAATGAAGCTGCTCGTGATGATTTTATGCTGATTAGCATCTGACACTGATGATTCAATGGCAGCTGTAAGGATTGCCATCTTGTCCGGGATCTTCGTCATAACTGCACATTTTGTCCCCCATCTCCTTAATATCTGGTCTGGAATTTCCCTCATAACTGCACATTTTGTCCCCTAACTGTCTCCTTAACATTTCGTCTGGGATTTCCGTCATAACTGCACATTTTGTTTCCAAACTGTCTCCTTAACATTTCGTCTGGGATTTCTGTCATAACTGCACAATTTGTTTCCAAACTGTCTCCTTAACATTTCGTCTGGGATTTCCGTCATAACTGCACAATTTGTTTCCAAACTGTCTCCTTAACATTTCATCTGGATTTCCGTCATAACTGCACAATTTGTTTCCAAACTGTCTCCTTAACATTTCGTCTGGGATTTCCGTCATAACTGCACATTTTGTTTCCAAACTGTCTCCTTAACATTTCGTCTGGGATTTCCGTCATAACTGCACATTTTGTTTCCAAACTGTCTCTTTAATATCTTATCCGGGATTTCCATCATAAGTTGATAACTGCACATTTTGTTTCCAAACTGTCTCCTTAACATCTTCTCCGGGATCTCCGTCACAACTGCACATTTTGTTCCCAAACTGTCTCCTTAACATCTTCTCCGGGATCTCCGTCACAACTGCACATTTTGTTCCCAAACCGTCTCTTTAACATCTTCTCCGGGATCTCCGTCACAACTGCACATTTTGTTCCCAAACTGTCTCCTTAACATCTTCTCCGGGATCTCCGTCACAACTGCACATTTTGTTCCCAAACCGTCTCCTTAACATCTTCTCCGGGATCTCCGTCACAACTGCACATTTTGTTCCCAAACCGTCTCCTTAACTTTTAGACGAGAAAACAAGCAGTATCAATCCTTACTGTTGACAAAACAAGCAGTATCAATCCTTACTGTTGACAAAACAAGCAGTATCAATCCTTACTGTTGACAAAACAAGCAGTATCAATCCTTACTGTTGACAAAACAAGCAGTATCAATCCTTACTGTTGACAAAACAAGCAGTATCAATCCTTACTGTTGACAAAACAAGCAGTATCAATCCTTACTGTTGACAAAACAAGCAGTATCAATCCTTACTGTTGACAAAACAAGCAGTATCAATCCTTACTGTTGACAAAACAAGCAGTATCAATCCTTACTGTTGACAAAACAAGCAGTATCAATCCTTACTGTTGACAAAACAAGCAGTATCAATCCTTACTGTTGACAAAACAAGCAGTATCAATCCTTACTGTTGACAAAACAAGCAGTATCAATCCTTACTGTTGACAAAACAAGCAGTATCAATCCTTACTGTTGACAAAACAAGCAGTATCAATCCTTACTGTTGACAAAACAAGCAGTATCAATCCTTACTGTTGACAAAACAAGCAGTATCAATCCTTACTGTTGACAAAACAAGCAGTATCAATCCTTACTGTTGACAAAACAAGCAGTATCAATCCTTACTGTTGACAAAACAAGCAGTATCAATCCTTACTGTTGACAAAACAAGCAGTATCAATCCTTACTGTTGACAAAACAAGCAGTATCAATCCTTACTGTTGACAAAACAAGCAGTATCAATCCTTACTGTTGACAAAACAAGCAGTATCAATCCTTACTGTTGACAAAACAAGCAGTATCAATCCTTACTGTTGACAAAACAAGCAGTATCAATCCTTACTGTTGACAAAACAAGCAGTATCAATCCTTACTGTTGACAAAACAAGCAGTATCAATCCTTACTGTTGACAAAACAAGCAGTATCAATCCTTACTGTTGACCAAAAAATTTCAACAACTTTTTGACAATCCTTTAACAAACAAACAAACAAAAGTATCTAGGAATTTCAAGGTTCTACAATGGAAGAGGCGATCACTTCCTCTCAATGGGGGCAGTGGGGGATATGGGGGTAGGGGTGGGGGTCACTTTCATGTTAGAGGTCTGCAGTAAACCCCCCCCCCCCCCCCCCCCCAAACCCCAAACTTGTTGAGCAGAAGGGAAGGAGGAGATGGGCCAGGAGGGAGAGGGGGAGGAAGGCTGCAATCGATCATAGAACTTTACTTACAGAGTGTTTCTATTACTTTTTCAAAGGGGGAGGGGTATGTGTGTGTGTGTGTGTGTGTGTGTGTGTGTGTGTGTGTGTGTGAGAGAGAGAGAGAGAGAGAGAGAGAGAGAGAGAGAGAGAGAGAGAGAGAGAGAGAGAGAGAGAGAGAGACTTTCTTCCTAAGAAATAGGATCTTAAAGGACATTTCAGGATCTTCAAGGACATTCCAGAATCTTCAAGGACACTCCAGGATCTTCAAGGACATGCCAGGATCTCAAAGGACATTCCAGTGTCTTAAAAGGGCCGTAAGATTCCTGCTGGGAAGAAACGAGTCGCTACCAGGCTGACGGTAGATGCCGGCAATGGGAGCAGGGTCAGGGGTCAGGAGCCAGATGAGCACAGCACCCAGCACTGCCACGGCCAGCACGGCTGTTACTGGGCTGGACAGCGCCAGGACATGGTCAGACATCACCCTGGAAAACACACAAAGATGGTTATATAACAGTGATCACATGTGTGTGTGTGTGTGTGTGTGTGTGTGTGTGTGTGTGTGGTGTGTGTGTGTGTGTGTCGGGTGTGTGTGTGTGTGTGTGTGTGTGTCGGGGTGTGGTGTGCTGTGTGTGTGTGTGTGTGTGTGTTGTGTGTGTGTGTGTGTGTGTGTGTGTGGGGGGGGGGGGGGGGGGGGGGGGGGGGGGTGTCGTGTGTATGTGTATGTGTGTGTGTGTGTTGGGTGTGTGTGTGTGTGTGTGTGTGTGTGTGTGTGTGTGTGTGTGTGTGTGTGTGCGTGCATGCGCATGCGCGTGCATATGTGTGTTTATGCACTTGTACGTGTGTTTGTGTGTGTGTAGCACCTGCTTTTTCTACTTATCAGAAGCACTAGCATAACCACACTTGGAAAACTGATAAATATTGATAAGACCACAGGCCCACCATAGTGAAGCAGTTAGCATCGAGGACTCCTGTCTGGGAGGTCATGGGTTCGATTCCCATCAGACCCATGTAGGATTTTTCTGCCCCGACTGGCTCCTGCCCAGAGCTGATTTTCCTACAGGCTCAGTTGGAAGAAAGACTGGGATCACACAGTCGAATTTCATTCACTAAATGGATGCATCTCTGTGAGTGTTGCTCACATTTACTGGCCAACACTGCAGGTGTCTGATCTCTCAGGCCTGGCTGACAACAGTGATATATTATGAGTGTAGAGTACAGCCCTGTCTGGCTGACAACAGTGATATATTATGAGTGTCGAGTACAGCCCTGTCTGGCTGACAACAGTGATATATTATGAGTGTCGAGTACAGCCCTGTCTGGCTGACAACAGTGATATATTATGAGTGTAGAGTACAGCCCTGTCTGGCTGACAACAGTGATATATTATGAGTGTCGAGTACAGCCCTGTCTGGCTGACAACAGTGATATATTATGAGTGTCGAGTACAGCCCTGTCATGCAGTCTCAGACACCAGAATGGACATCCATAGCATCATCTTCATCATCCTCATTCTCATCCATCAGCATTTTCATAAGAAAAAAAATCTTTTTTTAAGGTATTGATAAGACCTTCCAGCCACCCACTGCATGAAGTTGTCACTTAGTGGTACAGGCTCTGGCTGTCCATCTGTTATCAACCATTTCAATCCTTCCCTGGCTACACCTGGGCAGTCTCTCATTCAGTAGCTGGCTGTCAGTCCGTTATCAACCCTTTCAATCCTTCCCTGGTTACAACCTTGGGCAGTCTCTCACTCAGTAGCTGGCTGTCCATCTGTTATTAACCCTTTCAATCCTTCCCTGGTTACAACCTTGGGCAGTCTCAGGCTCTGCTGTCCATCTGTTATTAACCCTTTCAATCCTTCCCAGGTTACAACCCTGGGAGTCTCTCCTGCCCAGCCACTGGGCTGATCTAATTGAATGGAAGGGATATTTCATTGACACATTGTATCTCCAAAACTATATTGCCCTGAGGCAGAAAAGTCACATGTTTATTAACAAGTAAGAGTGTATCACAATGTCACGTAATATGATATACTTTCAGACTCGTGATGTTTTAATATCCAAAAACATTGCTTTATCATTATACAAATAGACCTGGTACTTCGTTTCAACTCTAAACATCTGGAAAATTAATCAGACCAAGACACGAAAAATTCCACACTATTACAATAAAACTGGCAACATATTAATATTCCACATAATATTACATACCTTTGGGCTTATGATGCTTTGACAAAATCAAACATTATTTGATTTTTGACATAACTCTAATATTTCAATGAGAATTGTAGACTCAGTTTTGATCGAAAGACATCAAAAGTTAAAAATGTTACGGGCATTTTTTTTTTTTAGCTCAAATTTGCAAACTGCAACTTGCATACATGTCTTTGGAGTGCGAACAGTTTGCGTACATCAGGTCTGTGGAGTGCGAACAGTTTGCGTACATAAGGTCTGTGGAGTGCGAACAGTTTGCGTACATCAGGTCTGTGGAGTGCGAACAGTTTGCGTACATCAGGTCTGTGGAGTGCGAACAGTTTGCGTACATCAGGTCTGTGGAGTGCGAACGGTTTGCGTACATCAGGTCTGTGGAGTGCGAACAGTTTGCGTACATCAGGTCTGTGGAGTGCGAACGGTTTGCGTACATCAGGTCTGTGGAGTGCAAACAGTTTGCGTACATCAGGTCTGTGGAGTGCGAACAGTTTGCATACATCAGGTCTGTGGCCAAAGCAGTGCTGGGAACAAGTTTGTGATGCTGCTCACTGGCAACCAAGCAATCAACTGGGCCCAAGCAGCAGGGCTGAATGAGTTAAAGTTTTCAGCAATATGTTATTTAAGACACCCACCCATCCAAAAGTTGCGGGCTCAAATCCTGGCAGCGCCAGGGAAAAAAAAAAGAGTTGGCAGCAGAAGGGCATCTGGGAGTCATGATCTGGATGTGGCCCGGCCCCCTCAGAGTGTAAGGAGTTCAGGGCCGAAACACTTGTCTGACAGGGGGGTTCCTGCTCTAAAGACCTTCTGCTGTCAAGCACTTCCCAGAGGTTCTTCCTACTGTGTTACAGAACTGAGATCTTCTTTATAACTGTGATCAGTCACAGTTACAGCTTCATGCACTGGTAAAAGGTATGCTGAACAGTTTTTATGTACAAAATTTTCAGCACATATCATGTTGAATTCTTTATACACTGGTAAAAGGTATGCTGAATAGTGTTTATGCACAAAATGTTTTAGCACATATCATGTTAAATTCTACCAAGATCTAATATTTGCACATATGGCAGCAGTTATAGATAAATACATTATCAAACACAGAACTAAGACAATATGTAGATATATCTGATCATATATAGCAACGTAAGTTTACCATTTATGAACAATCACACACCTGATGCTATGGTAAAGCAGCCAATGAAACTGTCTTACTTGTTTGAAAAAAAAAAGATATTGACCCCAAAAAAACCTATACATCATAAAGTTTGCTCTGTTGGCAAAATGACTCAAAATAATCACTAACCTTGGAAAATCCATTTGGACGCATGAAACAAAATAAGATGTCATATGGAAAATGTAGAGTTACATCACACATTATGTCGAAGTTATGTGATTACATCACACATTACCTCCAAGTCTTGTGATTACATCACACATTACCTGCAAGTTATGTGATTACATCACACATTACCTCCAAATTATGTGATTACATCACACATTACCTCCAAGTTATGTGATTACATCACACATTACCTCCAACATCATTACACAATCACCTTCTGAAATATCAGTTAAATGATGAACATTTGTTCACATCCTGTTATGTGTGAAACAATGTGACCATCAGCTTCAGTAGACAGAACTTTATCATCTTACCTAGTGTATCATGTATATTTGTGAAGACTGTACTAGTACATAGCTTTTGAATGGTGTGTGTGTGTGTGTGTGTGTGTGTGTGTGTGTGTGTGTGTGTGTGTGTGTTTGTGCGCGCGCGCGTGTGCAAGTGCGTGTGCATGCGTGCACGCACACATGCATGCATCATGTTTGTGTGTGTATGTGTGTGTGTGTGCGCGCGTGCGTGCACACATGCATGCATCATGTTTGTGTGTGTGTGTGTGTTTAGTGTGTGTGTGTGTGTGTGTGTGTGTGTGTGTGTGCGTGTGTGTGTGTGTGTGTGTGTGTGTGTGTGTGTGTGTGTGTGTGTGTGTGTGTGTGTGTGTGTGGACAGGGGATGCATACACAAAGAAACATTTTCCATGTACCATGTCACCTGAGATGAATGTGGAGTTAAAAGAGAATGTAATCAACTAAAAATAAAAGAAATCAAAAGACTCCACAATCACCTTAATAAAATTACTGTTTGTTTTTTAACGCTTATTTTACTAAACATTTTCCCACAAATAATCAATTTGATTTTATCATTTTGCTCAAATGCTCAGAAGTGGATTGCACAAGAAATAATAAAGGGAAAGTTTTTTATCGACATTGTCTCTAACAAAGAAAGTCTTTTTTTCCCTTAAGAATTGCTAATTATTGGAATGAGCCTACTAACACCAAATATGACCGGTTAAACAGTTTAAAAAAAACCCCTGTGAAGACCCAAAATGAATGAAAGAGTTTTCTTTAGTGGGATTGAATATGTTTTTTTAAGTGAAGGAAAAAACCGGGGACCAAACTTAAATGAAAAAAAATGGGGGACGCAAACAGGCCGTAAGGCCAAAGGCAAAAAAAGGCCGGTCCCTATTACTTATACAACTCTACTACTACTACAAATTTTCGGGGTGGTCTTTGAAATTTCGGATCAGGTCGGGGGCCCGTTGTTCAAAAAAACTTCCCTATTTGGTTTTTTACGCCCTTTGTTGTATAATTTTTTTTTTTCGTAACGTTGGTCCAGTCTGGCTAGCTCAGACCTATTACCCATAAAAATTATATCTAATTTTTGTTAATAATTATGTTATCTTGAGGTTCTTAAGAACTTTAATATAGGGCTTTTGGGGGTTTGTGTTAGTTTATTCCAAAAGTTGGTTATCTTTTAGAAAAAGTAAATTTTCTTAATTCGTTTAGATTATTGTTTAAATTTTTCTTCCTGTTTCTTGTAACATTTTTGTGGGTACAAAAAAAGCATGCTTTTCAAATCTCAATTTCATTAAAATCTTGTATTTTTGAAAAAGTCCCTCTTTTTCTTCTCCCTTAAGGTTTTGGGAAGTTGCGATATTTTAAATCTTTCCTGTTTTAAATCTTTTTTTATTTGAATCTTTCGTTGCTTTTCTTTGTACTGTTCTAGAGCTTTTGTTGTTCTTTGTTGGATACCATACAGTTTTGCCTATTAAAGAACGGTTTAACTGTGTCCTATTAATTGCAAAAAGTGTCCTTTTCTAAAAAGAAAAGGTTCTTTTTATTTTCCCAAATCTTTTGTTAGCCTTATTAAAACTATTTACAATACGATTGTCAAAAGAAATTTTTGTCAAAAGTCACCCTGGTCAACCCCGTTTGGGCCCCTTTGCGGCGGTGGGCTAAAAGCAACTTATCTTATTTTACCCTACACCTAGGTCTTTCTCTTCTTCCTTTAGATATTTTATTTCTTCCCCCCCAAAATTTTTTTTTATTCTTTTTGGGTTTGTTTTACCAATATGAAGTACTTTACTTTTTCTGCATTAAAATTAGGTCCAAGTATCAACCACTGTATAATGTTTCAATACCCCTTTTGAAATTCCTTATGCAATTTTGGGAGTTATACAGTTTTGTGTCATCTGAAAAGATTTAATGTACTCTTTAATTTCGGGGAGTCTTTTTAAACCCGTAAATAAACTGGTCCCAAAATACTGCCTTGGGGTACCCCACTAAAAAACATCCCCTTTTGAGAGAAGGAACTCCCAAACCCTTTCCCTTTCTGGTTTTTTTTTGATAAAAAGTCTCAAACCCCCCCCAGTATTTTCTATTATTCATAAGCCTAATTTCTTTAAAAAGTCTTTCTGGGGTACAAACGAATCTTTTCAAAAGTCAAAATACAAAACATCATATTCTCCCCTTTTATCTACCCCTTTGTGAAGTTTTCCCATCATTCTAAATTTTGAGCACACAAGCCCTTTTCGCCAAAAATCCATGCGGGACATCGCATATAATTTATTTTCTGTCAATTTTTAAATAATACCCTCTCTAAAAATGATTTTTAAAATTTAATATAATGATGTTAAATCACTGGTCTTTTAATTTCCTGGATCTGTTCTTGTACTTTTTTTGAATTTGGGAATGACTTTGTGTTTTCCAATCTGAAGGTTTTCTTTCTTAAAGATTAGAAAAAAGTATGTAAAGTGGGAAGGCATCCCCTCGTTTAGCTCTTTTAGTTTCTGAGGGGAGGGCATCGGCCCACGCCTTATTGGGGTTTAAAGATTGAATTTTCTTTTTTATTGCATCCATGAAATGTTCTTTTTAAAATTCCCCTTTTGACCTTGAAGGGATTAAAACAGGCTATTTTTAGTATCTTCCCTTGTGAATACACTAGAAAAAAAGTTTCAAAATATCTGATTACCTCTATTCGTCTCCACTTTTCACCACCCCTTAGTCACAAAAGGGGCTCACCCCAGTTTCATCTTTGTTTTCGATGTACGAGGCATTCTTTTTTGCCCCCTCCCTACCCCCCGCTTTAATCACTCTGCCTCAATTTCCCCTCGGGCTCCCACCCCCCATGTGTCCCCACCGTGTAGTTTTTCTTATGTGCAACTTCATGTGAACTGCGATTGGTGTGCGGGCGGGGGAGGGGGGGTTTTGCTTGGCCGAAAAAAAGAAGAAAAAAAATGAAGGAAAAAGTTTTGCCTTAACTCGAAAATACCCTGCAGGCCAACTAATGCAAAACAGCCATTATTTCAAATGCACTGATTGCAGTAAATGAAAAGTAAAAGTGGCCTACTTACTTTGAAAAACTATTTGATATCAAAAAAGCGCATTTTATCTGTTTTGTTCAAAGTTAAAATTAAAACTTGTGCTTGGCACAAAAAGGATGGAAACATTCCTTCCGCTTCATTGAGTAAAGCACTCAGAGACAGAATTTATTCACTCCCGCAAGAAACACAATGTTGCCATTACCCCCCCATGTATTTCGTAAACACCTTTGAGTGCAATGTTCGTTTTAGTGCGAACGGAGCCCAGGTACTCGCGTTCGTGTGCTGCACGAGGTCAGAGGTTACCAGGCGGGGGAGGCTTTGTTTGCTAAACAATTTCCCCTTTTAAAAAAGAGGGACCTTTCACTCAGTTATTGTTTTTAAAGTATAAAAAATGTATTTTTTATCTATTTTCCGACTTTGTTCTGTATGATTTACATTCGTCGGGTTTTTTGTATATTTTAAAAAAAAAAAAAAAAACGCTTACGTACTGATAAATAATCGTTCGGTTTTTCACTTTCGTTTTTAAATGCCTCTGAACTCCCGGGTTTTTTTAAGGTTTCTATGGATCTACAAATCAGGGCTCTCCCACCGTGTTGATTGGTGTGTTGGGGGGGGGGGGGGGGGGGAGGAGGAGGAGAGGTCTTTTGATATTCTTGCTTGATCTTTGGTGTAAAAGTAAACATGTGTGTGGATTTTTTATGCTGTGTGTGTGTTGTTTTTGGTTGTTTATAGTCTTTCACACTTGGTGATTGGGGACTTACAAGGGGGGGGGGGGGGGGGGGGGGGGGGGGGGGTTGGGGGGGGTTTGGTGTTGTGGGGGTGTGTGAGAGAGAGGAGAGAAGAGAGATTGGTTTTTTGATGACTAAAGATATCTTTTTCCGTTGGTAAAAAAAAAAGCAGTTAAGATGCCTTTTTCCCTCTCCCCTTGGGCCCCTTCGGGAAAACGAATATCCCGTGATAAAAACAAAACCCTATTGATAAAGATAAAAAAAAATAAAGCAGATTAGATTTAAACAGTTAGGAAATTTAAAAACTTTTATTTTTCTTTCTGTCAGCGTCAGTGTATTACTATCTCCCCCTCCCCCCCGGGCCTTTGCGTAGGCCAAATTTCGTGTCTGCCCGGGGCGGGCAACACGCAGGCGAGTAACCCCCATGGAACGGGGAAAATGTCTGTTCTGGGCACTTGCTCCCCCACCAAGTTTTCGGGCAAAAGTCCCCCCGGATTGGTTTTAAAAGTTTCTAACAAGCAAGTTTAAAAACCCCAAAAAAACGATTATCTACAAAAAACATACTGTGTACGGTACCCGTTTTAAATTAATTTTTTACTAAACTTTTCGATTTCGTTTTTGTTTAATTGTGTTTTCTGATTTTTTCAAAACTCTTTTTCGCGAAACATTTTAAAAAGAGTCTCTGTTTTTCATGTGAAAAAACCTACAGTTTTTTAACTGTTCTCAAAATCTTTAAACGGTTATTTTTTTGGGAAAAATTCCCCTTTATTCCACATGTCTTCACTAAAAGAATTTTGCAAAGTTTTCTTTTTTTAACTATGTCTTTTCGCCGAACAGTCATCTTAAAAAATAGTTTTTGCTTTCCCTTAAAACAGTCTAAAAAACTGTTCAAAAACCTCCAGTTTATTGTGGATCAACTAAATATTGTCTATCTTTTATAAAAACCTTCTATCAGGTATGCTTTTTTCCCAAAGTGTTGGGCAAAAAAACCCAATATGATTAAAATTATAACGATAAACTGTTTGAAATAAGTCTAGGACAAATAGGGTTTTTCCAAACAGTCTGCCCAAAAATCATTGAAAAATGGGGGGATTTTATTTTTAAATTTTAAAAGCTCCATAGTTTTATACAGAATTTAATCTAACCCAGTTATTTTTTTATCTACTCTCCGTCAAAACTTGTTCGTATAATAAAACCCTACGGGCCCCCAAAATGGAAAGTTTAATCCAATTCTTTCTTAAGATTGTTTCTTTTAAAGTCAACAGTGTTTTTTGTTGTTTGTTGTTTGATTTTAATTTCCATTGTGAAAAACGCGAAACAACTTTAAGGGCTTTTTAACGTTTTAATTTTTCCCCAGCTAATATTAATCCTTTTAAAAGGTCTCATAACGCCCCAACCCATCCCTCCCCCACATTTTTAAAAGGACAAAAAATTTCAAATTCTTTGTGAAGTGTCCCCAAATTTTGTTTGGAAAGAACTGAAATTTTTGTAGAAGTTTTTTTTTAAACGTTTTTTTCTGTGGGGTGTATGTTTTTTTTCCATACGGCGTTATTTCAATTTTTTTCCGACTATTGTCGTCCGGCATAAGCTTACATGTAAAGGGCCAGATTTAAATGTTTTCTGAAATTTTTTTGACGGCTAAAATATGTAAAGGGCTTATAAATTCAAATTTTATTTCCCTTTCAAAATAGGGTTTTCAAAGTCCCATTTGAGGTCAGGTTTTCGAACTATTTTTTTTCTTTACGGGCCCAAAATTTTTTTCCCTCTAGATTGCGCGTTGTTTTTGTTTAGGAAATTTTTGTGTCCCCAACCTTTTTTTGCTTTTAAATCCCCATTTTTTAGTGTTCTCAAACCCATAAAAAGTGCCTATCTCACCTTTTTGTTAAAAGTTTTGAAAGTCTGCAAGGTTTTTTAAATTTCTAAGGTTATACCCTTACGGCGCAAATGTAACTCTGGTTCTTCGGCCCCCCGCGACATTTTTGTACAGTTTTTTATTTTATTCCAAAACAATGTCAGATTTCACTTTCCGCTTTCCCCTTTTTTGTCTTTGTTTTTTATATTAATTGACCCGATCCCCCCAAAAAAACTAATTTTTTTAAACTGTAAATTGGGGGAATTGTATAATTTCATAATGCAATATGCGCTTTCCCTGCGGAAGAGCTCTTAAAACAGTTGAGGGCCTTCTCATAAAAATTTTTTCATCAGGTCAGTCTCCAAATGAAATAGGTAATGAATGTAATGCGGATCGAGCGGATTTTCCCCTCAAATGTTTTGTCTGGCTCAGCACTAAAACATGATTTGGGGAGATTGCCAGTTGTAAGCCTAACATTTTAGCAGCTCTCTATCAAAAAATAAGATACTTCTTCAGGCTTGAAGTTACATTGTTTTTGATTTGCATTGTTAAATTTGAGAGTAAGTTAAAGTTACTATGCTTCTTTTAGCGAGCAAAACCCCCAAAACCATCAGGTATTGTTTAAATGGCTAATTTTGGGCCCTGTTGGTAACTTTTGAAAATTTTTTATTTCCCTTTGGCTTTTGCTTATATTAAACCCTACGACTTTGTAAAAATATTTTTATGGGCGCGACCCTTTGGTTTCGCACCCATTTTCAATGCATGTTCTAAAAAAAGAAGGCCGGTTTGGGGGTTTTGTTTCAAACATTTTTTAAACAAATTTTAAAAAAGAGTGCTTTCAAATTACTGGCGCAAAATATTTGTTGGGCCGCACACTTTTAAAAATTAGCAAATGATACTTTTCATTGCTGGACCCGATGCCCTTTTTATAAAAGGTGAGTACTCCATTTAAACAGATATTTAACCCCCCTTTGAAAACGAGCAATCCAGAAAAACGTTTTTTTAGTCATCCCATGCAGTTTTTCAGAACCGTTAAAAATTTGCTGTGTTTTGCGCATCAAATGGTGTGGGGTGGGGTAGCGGATCATTTTTAAAACACCATGTCCCTTTGGGGAGGTCAGTGTACCCATTTCATTTCTATTCACCTTCAGACGTATTTTGGCTGAATTGCAACGCCATTGCCAAAAGACAAACCCTTTAAACCATCGCAAAAAGAATAGAATGAAGGTTTTTAAAGGTCTGTAACGAATTTTAAAATTAACTCAAGACAGACTTTAGACAAAGTTGGAATAATCATGGGTGGCGTATTTATTTTTGGGCACGCCAGAAAGTATAATTTGACCCGGGGTTCTCCTTTCAAAAATTTTTGAGCCCTGGTCCTAGAGCAAGGCATAAAAAAGCATGGACACATTAACTTAGACACTTCTAAGGGCCCCCAATGGGCGGGAATAGAAGAAAAAAGATCTATTCGTACTTCGTTTGGTGTTTTCTGGTTTGCAGCACAAAGAGACGGCTTTAAGTCCTTCTACTGGCTTTGCGCGCAAAAAAAAATTTAGCAAATTTTGAGGACGCCTTTTTTCTACAGTTGATTTACCTTAAGTATTAAAAGATCAAAAAAGTTTTACAATACGCAAGATCGAAAATAGACTTTGCTGTTGGCACTGGGTTTTTACATGTGCCCTTTTGGCCTTGCTCCCGGTGGGAAAAATAAAAAAATATAATAATGAAATTTTTATGCAGGCAATGACAGAAAGGGTTTGGGGAAAAAAGACTAAAATTTGGGCCCGTAATATTAAAACAATAAAAGAACACCCCGATTTAAAATTAATCCCCCCAAGTCCCAAAACCCCAAAATATTAAGATCAGCAAGTCGCAGACTTGTTCGCGTGCCCTGAATTGAAAACAGCGCTGTTTTGGTTAAATGGGCCCAGGTTACTTGGGGCTTTATCTTACTAAAATAGTAACCAAAATATTACAAGAAACTAATGTCCCCAAGTGCTCGGCCCTAAAAACCAACTCTTTGTTGCAGTAGACAAAAAACCAGCTGACAATACTCCCCCAAAATTCCTGGTAAAGCGTTTTTTTAAGCTTTACTAGCTAATTTTTTTTTAAAATTTCAAGATGATCAAGCTGTTTTTTTTTCCATGATTTATCAGGGGAGGCGATGGCGGTGGCGGCGGAGCCCCGGGCTTTGCCCCCCACCCCGCTGTAATAGCATCACCAGTGTACTTATTGCAAATCCTAAGGCAGTTATAAGCTTTTAATGTGACTCCTGCTCTCAAAAAAAGTTTTATTCGTTCTGTAGCGTTTTCGTCTTCAATTTAAAAATTTTTTTGGGTAGTTTTCTTATTTATTCACTTGGTTTGTAATAGGTTTCGGTTGTAGTTGTCCTTTAGTCTTGCTGATCTCTCTTTTTCAAGTCTTTTAGTCTTTTTGGGGTTTTCTTTCTTTAATTTCAGGCCCCAAGTTGGGTCTCAGCCTCAACGGTTTTTTTTTTTCTTTTTTATATGCCCCCTCTAGTTTACCTAGTTTTGCTAAATTGTTTGTTAATTCGCCTGATGGGCTTTAAAACGCAAGGGTAAAAATTCTCGCATGGCAAAGGGGAAACATTAATTGTTTTTTCGCTGTTTCTTCTGAAAAAAGGTTTTGCTTTTTGTATTTATTAAATTTGCCGTATTGATTTTTTTCTTTAAATTCCATGTTTTGCATTTGGTTTTGTCGGGATTCTTGTAGGTGTTTTGAAGTTTTGCAACTGCCCCCGCCCTTAATTTTGGGCTAGCAATGCCAAGGCGATTTTGTTTTTTCACGAGTTATTTTTTAATTTTAACCCCCAGCTAAAAACTTTTATGGGCGGGGTTTTGTTGTAAGCCCACAAGTTGCCCTTGATCGTTTTTTACGACAAATGACTCTTCTTTAATTAAAATCTTTGGGTCTATAATTCGGGAGGTTTTTGGCCCAAACTTTTGTAAAAAGCTTCGACCGTACTTTCTGTTATTCACGCTGCAATGAAGCGTTGGCGATGCTGTGTCAAAGGGGTTTATTTCCTATGTCGTCTCCCGATCAAAAAAAACATAATCTTTTTTCGCCTTTAATTCCTGCCCTGTTTTTTAAAAAATTAAAATTTTTTTTTTGCTTTATAAAAATGCCACAACAGCACATGCTTGTTCTTGACCCCCATGCGAAAGAGCCCCCTGGGTGAAGGGAAAATAAACGGAAATTATTGTTCCCAAATAATCCATCACTATTGATGCAGATCAAATTTTACTGTAAATTTCCGATTAGGAGGGTGAATTGATTGTGCCCGGCTCTGCGCGTCTTACTTTTAAAAATGGTCGATTAACAACAGACCAAACAGGCAGTTGTACAGGGTTTTGGGGGGGCAATCGTTAGAAATTTCTTAAAAATTGGGGGCAAAGAAATATTTTTTTTTACCAATGCAAATTTTTTAACCCATTTGATTTGGCTAACCGGGAATGAAAGGGGTGATTTGGTTTAAGGAAACGAAAAAAGAAAAAGACTAAAAAAAAGAAAGGCGCTGGGGATACTAAAAACGTCAAAAAATGTAGCCCTAAAATTTGGTATGGAAATCGCTTTTCCATTCCCTGATTTGAGTTTTAAAGCGCATGCCCATCTTTCAAGGAGCTTAAAAAACGATTGTCATATGATAATTTTAATGAAAACAAAGGTTATCAAATAAAAAGACACCGAAGCAAAGAAGCATTTCTGACATCGCGTTTTGAGTTTGAGTTGTTAGCAACCTATTTGCAAAGGGTGATTGCGCACCAATATGAGACACATTTCCCAAAATTTTTACGAAAGAGGGATTTATATACAACATATCCCGAAACAGGGGAGACACTATAGGAATTTTAGTTTTGCGTTCAGCAAGATCGCTTAAAGGTATTTTTTTGCTGTGCGAAGATGAAAGAAAAAGTTCAAAAAAGGAAGTGAAAAAATTTTTTAAACCAAAAATAACGAAAAATCAATGTTCGATTGGGGTAGTCCCAAAAATCTACGTAGCGGGGTTAATTTTTCGCATTTTTATGAAAAAGAAAAATGTTTGGGGGGGAGGGTGAAACCAACGTAGCCTTGTTTAAAAATTTACTCTTCCCCAATGTTAGGCTTGATGATTTTTAACAACGAAAAACGGTTAAAGGATTGACCTAAGGTAAAAAGAGGATATAGTTGCTGGAAACGGGAGAACGGGGGAGACGTAATAAACATCCCAAAATTTATAAAGAAAAGAAGGATAAAACCCCTTAATGTACATTGTTTTTAAATATGATGCGCGCTGAATATTGTAAATAACAGATACAAAAGTGTATAAAATTATTTTTATTTTAAAAAAAATGTCTGTTCGGTTTATCCAAATGTGTACGGCCCCCCAAAAAAAAGGTAGCAGGCAAAACTGCTGTTATAGAACCCTGAAATAAAAAAAATTTAGATTAACAAACATTACACAAATGCAAAAAAACTAGAGGGACCTTTCAAATACGCAAAACCAAAGAAGATTCTGCGCCCTTTTAAGTGTTCTATGTAATACTGGAGCATCGACATAAACGCTCTATCAGCAGGAACGAGTGTGGTCTCTTGAAAGGGCTTTGGCGCACCCCCGCTTTACCTTAGGAGGTTGTCTTTAGCTCTTGGCCTGTTTCATTAGCGTGGTGCCGCCAGCAAAAAAAAAAAAAAATAAATCCAAAAACACACAGCTATGGGTTTAAAAAAAAAAGCTAAACTTAGCCCTTTTAAATGACAATAAATAAAGGGTTGTTGCTCAAAAAAACCCGGATGAAAGAATTTAATGTTTACAGGCTGTTTTGTGATACAAAAACAAAAATTTGTCTTCAAAGAAAGGGGGGGGTGACAAGTTTTTTCAACGCCCGACCCCGAGCAGATAAAAAAAGGAATGCTTAAAAAAAGTAAACGAGAATTAAAATCTGTTCTAAACAGCTCACATTTAAAAAACCCAAAAAAGGGTTTTTATACTTTGTTTATGAGTCAAGCGCAAAAAAGGGGCCCTTTGTATTGGTTTGATTAAGTATTTTTTTTTAAATTTTAAAAAAATTTTTGGCTTTGAAAAGAAAAAAGCCCTGGCTAAGTTATGAAGGACAAGACGAATTGTTTGAAGGAAAAGCTCGGAGAGGGGGTTTTTCAAGAGCTGAAAGATATTGATTTAGAGTCTTGACCCCCAAAAGAAGGAAGTGTTTTACATGCTATTTCTCAAGTTCAAGTGAACTAAAATAGACCGCCAGTTAAAGTAATGTTAGCTTTTTAATGGGAAAATAAAAATAATGAAAAAAAATCTAGAAGTTTGGGTCTCAACTAAACAACAGACTATTTTTCCCCTTTAAAGACTTTTAAAAACCCCGGTTGGGCAGACGAGTGCTTCACGTTTAAAGCGCCGCTGAGAAGCTTAAAGAGGGCTTGGTTTGGGCAGGGGCGAAGTCTTGAGTTAGATTAAACAGGCTAAGTATGCCCGTTGTAGGGAAGGTTACATTCCGCACCTGGGAGTTGGTTTTAAAGAGAGCAGTTTTAAAAATAAAAAATTCAGACAACAAATGTTTCATGTGGTGCGTTCTTGCAAGGCTGCATCATGTCCGCGAACACGCAGAGAGAGTGACTAACTATCGGCAATACACCAAAGATCTTAACTTCAATGGAATATCCTTTCCTGTTAGTGTAGACCAAATTGATCAGTTTGAAGAACAAAACAACCCAATAACTGTTAATGTATACACATGGGATGAGGAAACAAATTTGGTGCCAATTAAAGTGTCCAAGAACAGTCCAACAATAGGCGAACCAGCCAAAAGTCATGTGGACTTACCCCTAATGTTTTCGCCAGCAGGGCTGCCCCATTACACATTGATACGCACAATGAGCAGATTATTAGCGCATACTTCAAAAAACACTAACATACAAGAATTCTGCAGAAAATGTTTAACAAGAATTCCATCTGTGCAAGCCGCAAGTGAACATATAAAACATTGTAAAAGTTCTGTAGACTGTAAGACAGAACTAACTACGCCCCCTCCAGGATCTAAAGTTAGTTTTAAGAACTGGAAACGGCTGCAAACAAGTCCATACGTAGTTTACGCAGACTTCGAGTCGCTTATTGTTCCTTATGAAGGGCCAGCACCACAAAAACTTCGAAAAACAGTCTTAATGAGTAATCATCAGATTTGTTCATTTGCCTTCATTATTGTTAGGTCGGATGGCGTTTATTCAAGCCAGAATTATATAGAGGACCAGATGCTGCAGAAACATTCTTAAACGCATGCAGCAAGTGCGCAATGACTGTTCTAATAATCTAAACTTATCTGAAATCATAATCGCGCCTGAAGACCAACAACAGTATGACTCAGCCACGCATTGTTGGATTTGCGGTTTAGAGCTAACGCCCAAGAGTGTAAACCCCACAGTAAGAGACCATGATCACATTAGTGGGAAGTTTAGAGGTGCAGCGCACAGTAAATGCAATCTTCAACTAAAGTTTGAACCAAAAACATGGAAGCTGCCATCTTCTTTCATAACTTGCGAGGTTACGACTCTCATCTTATATTGCAAGCAGTAACCAGCGCCTTCAGGGTAGCATGCATTGCACAGTCATCAGAAAAGTACATGTGTTTCACTTTAAATAACATGTCTTTCTACGACTCTATGCAACACATGATGGGCTCATTAGAGGCACTGGCTATGTCCTTAAAGTCCTGCCCAATAACGGAAGAATATTTTGACTCAACGCTTGTTAGAAAGGGTGTTTACCCTTATGAATACATGAACAGTTGGGAAAGGTTTGATGAAGACTCACTTCCTCCTAAAGGCGCGTTCTTTTCTAGTCTTAGAGGAAAGGACATCAGCGAATCTGATTACCAACATGCTCAAGATGCGTGGCAGAAGTTAGAGTGTAAACGATGGGAGACTATCATGACTCCTATTTAATGGCAGATGTATGTTTGTTGGCGGACGTCTTTGAAATTATAGAAAGACCTGCATGAAACATTATAGCCTAGATCCTGCGCATTATATTTCTGCCCCCGGGATGAGTTGGGACGTTTTTCTTAAAGTTTACTGGAGTACAGATTGATTTATTGTCAGATTTACCAATGCTTCAGATGATTGAAAACGGATTGCGGGGAGGAATTAGTATGGCATCGCATCATTACTGTAAAGCAAACAACAAATACTTAGACGACTATGATCCGAGTAAAAGGTCTAACTATCTTATGTATTTAGATGCAAACAATCTGTATGGATGGGCTATGGCGCAATCGCTTCCATTACGCAACTTTAAAATGTACACAGGTACGAATAATATTCAAAAGGCTTTAAAAGTGGTTGAACAGTTTAACGCCTGATCAGCAGCGCGGCTTCATTCTAGAAGTTGACTTAGAATATCCTCATGAACTCCATGACCTGCATAATGACTATCCATTAGCTGCAGAAAGTCTAAGATGGATCCAAGAGAACCACCTAAACTTGTGCCTAATCTTCGAGGCAAAAAAAATTATGTCTGCCATTACAGACTTCTACAATTTTATTTAAGACATGGGTTGAAGTTGACAGCAGTTCATCGCATAATTGCTTTTGATCAAGAACAGTTCATGAACCATACTCATGAAGAACACTGATCTTAGAACTAAATCCACAGATGCCTCAGAAAAAGACTTTTTTAAGCTGATGAACAACAGCTGTTTTGGAAAGACTATGGAGAATCCGCACAAACGCAAAGACGTCAGATTAGTCACCAAAGAGAACGAAGCAATTAAGCTGACTTCAAAACCTAATTATCAGGACTTCAGAAGATTTCATGATCACCTTTTTGGCATAATGATGAAAAAAAAGAAAGTCAAATTAGACAAACCTGTATTTATTGGGTTTACTGTTTTAGAATTATCAAAGCTTTTTATGTTAGAGTTTCTTTATGACTAACTTTAAGCCCTTGTATCCTGAGTCCAGAGTACTTTACACAGATACAGATAGTTTTGTTATAGATATTCCTACTGAAGAACATCTATAAAGACATGGAAATGGAAGTAGCTAAAGGACATGCGGGATGGTATGACACGTCGCGATTATCCTAAAGACTCGCCTTTACATTCAATTACTAACAAGAAGGTTTTAGGAAAGATGAAGGATGAATTATCAGGAAAGGTGATCAAGGAGTTTGTTGGTTTAAGGTAAAAAATGTACAGTATTTCGAGCCAGGAGAAAATCATTAAGAAAGCAAAGGGAATATCTCGCAGCGTTGTGCAGTCAAAACATATCACATGACAACTACAAAGAAGCATTGTTTGGCAATAAGACTTTTCATCATGACAACGTAAAACTGCGATCTAATCTACATGAGATCAACACAACTGTTTGTAACAAAGAAGTCGTTAGATAGAACAAACACAAAACGTGTGTTTGTTAATCCAGGTTTTCATATGCAATCGGGCACTGGAGAACCGTAAATTAATTAAAGCGGAACTGTGCCGGCGGGATTATCTGCAGTTCTTCCTTCCAAAAGATCTTGAGGAGCTGGTTGTTTTGTTGTTGTCAGTTTCTCGTAATAATACACGGCGGATTCATTTTTACAATTCTTTTTATTTCGTACGGGTCAAACACTCCAAACCGGATCAGTTGCCCTGATGCGAGTGTCCCCTTCTGCTTCCCCCGGTAAATAAGGTACCTTATTTTCAATCCAAATGGTAATAGTTTGCTGGATGAAGACTCTCCTTCAGCAACATTTATTGTTTTTCTTTTGATTGCTTGTACTGGTTTTAGCCTTTAAATTCTTCATTATTCATTGCGCGCAAAACTGAGGGCAGTCTTCTAACCCATTCTGTGTTGCAAGAATTGTCAATCAGCTCTCTGTGATACTGGTAGGAGAAAAGTCTTTCGGCTAACTGTTTGTTAAAGTTTTCAACTAAAGCCTGTGATCTATGAACTCCTGGAATGCTCTTTTAATGGTAACTCTATGTTTAACAATAATTGATTCACTTGCCCTTTAAATTCTTTTCCATCATCGACTTGAATCATGTGAGATAAGTTAAAGGACCTCGTTGGTATATTAGTTGTATGGCAACACAGCAACAGCAGAAGCACTCTTTTGTGTTAATGGTTCAGCATCTTTGTATCTTGAAGCCATGTCAATGACTGTGAGTGCGTACTTTAATCTTTTTCGTCTAATCCTATCAGAGGGTAAATATAGAAGATCCATTTGATGGGTGTCGTTCGGTATTGTGTTCACAAGTGCGGTCTCTGTATTCGTCTAGGCGCCGGTAAATAAATTTGCCAAATCGCTTGTTTAGATAACCATTCCTTTGCTGTTTGTTCACTGACACCTGCCGCTTGGCTTACCTTTTGATTGCTGTGATCCTTCCAATATCCTTTGGCGAATAATAGATTTTGTTCATTTTTTATTCAGCAATATTATGTGCAAACAAAATACACGACGGTCATACCAACGACAATAAACCGATTTCTTGCATCTTTGTTTTCTGATGGTTGATAAAAGTCACTGAATTTTGGTGGGGGCAATGTCTCGATTGGTTTGCCTGTTACTAGATAATATTGTTTTATTGCTTGATCAACATTTTTTAATGTGTAAGCTGCATGCCCCTGTCTTTTCAGTGTGTCATTAATAAAATCTAACTGCTCAAGTCTCTGCCTTTCATAGGCGTCTTGTGCAGCTGCTAGTTGCTCCATAGCTTTGTTATGTCTTTTTCTCTCGCCGTCATTCCCCAGTTTACTAAATGCGAATTACTTCCGCTAAAAGCAAGCGCATTAACCACAGCGCCGCCTATCATTATTGCGAGTGAAGCCATTTTTTATAAATGGATTTTTTTTCTTACATATTTATATTGTCTGGAATTATTCCTTGCTTAACTAGAAAATCTTTCGTAGCAAACGAAGCTGCAATGATAGCAGTTAGCTTTGCTGAATCCTCAAAGTCTAGTTTGCCAAGATCTGCTGGTTTAATTCTTAACAGGCTTTTACCAAGCATTGAGTATCCTACACTTAGTCCTCCAATAACAGCAGAATGGTATACAAGGTTAGCAACAGTTTTTTCGGTGCTCATTTTTATAAATAAAATAATTATAATTATTAAAAAACATGAACAGTGATGATCTACTACAGCTACAAGGCGGCCTAAACCTTCCCGAACTTATGAATGACCAAGTTGGATGGCCAAGTGTTATGCCCCAAAGGGAGGTTGTATTCTTGGCAGCGTGTGGAAAAACAAAACAGTTCCTCGGAACTGAATTCAGCATTGAACAGATTCAACAGATGTCGCCGCAAGACATTTTAAAGTATCATAACAGGTATGAAGCGCAGCTGGGGTCTAGAATGGTAAAAAGTGTGGGGCAAACGGTTCTTAGTTTGTACACTAAACTAGTCAGTAGATTTGCTCCCATTGATTCTGAACAAGATCTTACGTATGATTTAACGCAAGATCCTGTTTTAACAAAGTCATTAGAGTCTCTAGGCTGTGATCTATATTACGATTTGGAACATTATTGTCGCCAGCGATCATGGGATTAATAACTTTTAATCATATAGATTTTGTTTCCTTCAAAATGAGCGAGCTGGAAAATCAGCAGAATCAGAAAACACTGAATCAGGTGGAGAAAGTAACCAAGCCAGAAAATCAGCAGAAAACGCTGAATCAGGTGGAGACCATTAAAAATCCTGGGCGTGTTGAAGCAGGAAAAAATTAGCAGAGTGGAACAGACAAAAAAAAATTAATGTTACAGATATGACTCATCATGAAAACATAACACCGCCAGCGCCAGAACAAGTTAATTCATGCCAGCTAAAAAAACTCCATGTGATACAAGGGCACCAAAGTCTTCATGGAATATTGAACTTAAAACTGTTGCCATTTTTGGCGCCATTGCTGCTGCTGGGGGCGGTTATTACTGTTATAAAACATATAAAGAATGGCAACAGAAACAAAAGCAATCAAAAAATCTGAACGTTAAATACAGAAAAAGCCAACGCACGCCAAAACCGCCATAACAAAGCATCATTTTGATCCATTTCAAATGGAATAATATTTTAAATTTTTTTATAAAAATAGATCATGGCGTATTATAAAATGATTGAAGTCAATAAATAAAGACATGGAGTCTATAAAAGACATTACCATAGACCCGAATTGTAATCATGCGGTTGCTTCGGATGTAAAACCTTCCTTAAGATCTATGCAGAGAACGCTGAGCAAGACATCCTCAACGATGACGCGTTTTTGAGGCGTGTGTGTACTATCTTAGACATTTACTATTTAAGATAAAACATAGCTTGTATTTTTTTGATAATTATAAGATACTTAAATAAAGAACTTGGTTGTACTTAGAGGATGACTTAGTTATGATCTTAGGTTAACTTGGGTAAGAACTTGAGGATGACTTGGGGTGACTTAAAGATGACTTAAGTAAGAACTTGTAAATGACTTGAGGATGACTTGTGAATAACTTGAGGATGACTTGTGAATGACTTGAGGATGACTTAAGTAAGAACTTGTGAATAACTTAAGGATGACTTGTGAATGACTTGAGGATAACTTGTAAATGACTTGAGGATGACTTGTGAATGACTGAGGATGACTTGTGAATGACTTGAGGATGACTTAAGTGTGCGTGCGTGGGGTGGGGGTGGGGAGACGTGCGTGCGTGGGGTGGGGGTGGGGAGACGTGCGTGCGTGGGGTGGGGGTGCGCAGGAGTTACCTCCCTTAGTGTCCGCACATAGCAAGTATAGGCAGTACCGTAGCCCTCTTGCTACTATAAATAGGCGTTCACCGCATGAACGGTTATTTATAGCAAGGCGGATTTTACCGCAGCCCTCTTGCGCTAAAATAAGGCGTTCACAGCATGAACGGCTATTTATAGCAAGGCGGATTTTACCGTATGCCCTCTTGCTACTATAAATAGGCGTTCACCGCATGAACGGTTATTTATAGCAAAACGGATTTTACCGCAGCCCTCTTGCTACTATAAATAGGCGTTCACCGCATGAACGGTTATTTATAGTAGCAGTCAGCAAGGCTAATTTTACTGCAGTCCTCTTGCCACGAAAATAAGGCGTTCACAGCATGAACGGCTATTTATAGTAGCAGTCAGCAAGGCTAACTTCACCGCAGATTGCCTCCCACAACAAAGAGTTTCATTATACTTTCCTTCTTGCACAAAAAAAGTTTATCACTTTTCTCATCCAGGCTTGGGAATCGCCAGTAGTTAGTACACCCGCCATTGTATTTTTGAAGCATTTTATAATGAAGATAGTGCTGGCTACGCACTATCTCTCCATACTAGTAGATGTACTAAGGTCTGCCTAGCCCTATCTAGTTTTGCCAGAACATTCGAAAATCGCCATTCAGTTGCATAAGGCACACTTAAAGGCAGATAAACTGGTTAGAATTAGAAAAGTAGAAAAGTATACACATCTTAATACACAGATCAGCTTGCCCATAAACACTGAATCTGTAGTTAACAATCAATCCAGTCTATATACAAACTGAGAACAATACAACCCGGTCTTGCTGCGTAGCGGTCACAAAGTGGGAGTGACACGTAACAGTCTAGAACATTCGCTGACGACACCTGGCGCGCTGTCAACCTGAAATGAATACGCCCCCCTCACCCCCACCCCTCACCTGGCAAACCCAGTCTCCCGCTTTATTGATTTTTTGGTCGCTTGCCGTGCGCTGTGTGAACGAAGGTAGCGCGTCTCGCTAGCCGTAAATTAAGCGGAGGTTTCGGCCTCGTGTCAGCCTATCTGTTACACATAGTTTTGTAGGTTAGAAATTAGTCAGAATAAGTGTGCGGATTTTATGTTAAAAATATAAAACTTATCACCATCAATAGTCAAACACGTATTAAACTAGCTACATCTTGTTTCATTTCCTTGAACCAACAAACCTTTAAGATAGCCGTTCATTTCCAAAGCAGTTTAGTTCACTTTTTTCGTTTTCTAAAAAACAATCTCTCCGGTTTCACAACATGCAGTTAAAGTAAAACTTATGGCCTCGAATAACAAACCTGTTCTTCAGTAACGTTTTAGCCATTTTAAAATAACACAAGTAAAACACAGTGGTCACAACAGAGCGCAAGTCCAAGCAACAATGGCGACCCAGTCGTGTCACGCGACAGCCTCGATTCGGTGTGTCGACGTGGCAATCATTTTCTGATGCAATGGGTTGCAACCCGGCCGAGTGTGCTTCGTTTAAACAGCACAGGCTAGGTGCAAACTGCCACGAGCCGTAAATTAAGTGATCAGATTTCAGCCCCGTGTACAAAGTTTGTAGGTGGAAATTAGTCAGAAGAAGTGTGCGGATTTTATGTCATTTAATTGAGAGAGAGAAAGAGTGTGTGTGTGTGTGTGTGTCTGTCTGCCCGCCTCTCTGTCTGTCTGTCTGTCTCTCTCTGTCTCTCTCTTCTCTGTCTGTCTGTCTGTCTGCCGGTGATTCTCTCTCTCTCTCTTCCGCCACAGGAAAAGGCGGCTTTTAGGCCACTTTCGCCCAAAAACTCGGTGGTGAAGCAAGTGGGGTTGAACAGACATTTATCTGTTCTCTCCCATCGTTATGCGAGGCAGAGTTAACTCCCATCGTTATGCGAGGCAGAGTTAACTCCCCATCGTTATGCGAGGCAGAGTTAACTCCCATCGGTATGCGAGGCAGAGTTAACTCCCATCGTTATGCGAGGCATAGTGCTCGCGCTACAGTTTTTCTCAGAGCAGCTGGGTCGTGTCATGAAACGTAATAGATGGCTGAGTTTAACGTCCTCTCAGCATGTGGCTTCTGCATGGCAGCAGCCAGCTAGATGCAGATTGAAGAGTCAGTTGTCTGGGGAGCTGGCAGGCGTGGATGAAGTCTGTATGTGCGATGGGAAGGAGGTCGCCTACCCGGGGAAGTGGTTTCCCTCAGGCAGGAGTCTGGATCAAGTCATTCATCCGTTTTCTGTCAGTGTTTTATTCTTCCTTTGTCAGTAGTCCCAGATGCGGTGTCTGGGTGACGATGATGACGACCTTGTCTGTGACTTTCCTCAACTGTCTGTGACCTTCCTCCACTGTCTATAACACCGTCGGTTCAAGACCACAGGGCGGCCGTCTTGGATTCAGGGTTCAGGATATAGTGACATGTGTTAAACATATAGCCTTTCTAGGCTTTTAATTGTCCCATCATTTGATGAAAATAAATTTTTTTAAATGTCGTTGGTCATACAAAGTCATTTGTGATCGCTCAGTCTTAAGTGATGGTTTTAATCATCATAATCATATTTTACGTCAACAAAGTACTGCCATTTGTCAGTTAGGTCTTTGAAGGTGTCAGTATCTTGTGCACATTTAATGTTAGTGAGTAACATATTCCATAGAGGTGCAACACGGTTACTAAATCAGAATTTTCTTTTGTTGGTACGACTGTATTCAATGAAGATTTTACTGGTATTATTTCTAGAAAGGGTATAATTTATTGATTTAAAGAAATCTTGCATACTTATATTATCAATATCATGAAATATCTTGAAAGCTTGAATTAAGTCTCCTCTAACTCTTCTAGCTTTCGCTGAGGGGATATTTAAGTGCTTCAATCTGTCTATAACACAAATTCTTCTTGGTGCTAAGTGGGTCTGGGCTGGGTGAAGCTGACTCAGGTGTTGGGCAGGACAGCCATCGCCAAGCAGCTGCGAAGATCCACGTCAACCCGGCGCCCGTGAGTGACGTCCTCACCACTTCCTTCCCCAAGGGGAGGGCCCTGCTGGCCGTGCAGGCCACTGGTGAAGTCGCAGGATGGCAGCGCCTCATTGTTGACCTGCTCCACAGCCTCAAGAGCCGTTTCCTGGCGACACAAACTAGAGCCATCGTCACTGCTGATGGGGAGGAAGCACCTGTCTGCCACCTACGTGCCTTCTGCTGGTGACCCCCACCTCCCTGCGGATGTGATGAGGATGAACGACAAAATGTAAAGTCGTGGGATGCCTGTATAGTGCATGATTCCACTTTCAGTTCTTGGGAGAGAGAGAGAGAGAGAGAGAGAGAGAGAGAGAGAGAGAGAGAGAGAGAGAGAGAGAGAGAGAGAGAGAGAGAGAGAGAGAGAGAGAGAGAGAGAAGAAGAAGAAGAAGAAGAAAAAAGAAGAAGAAGAAGAAGAAAATTCCATCCCTTAATGAATTTGATACATCTGAGTCCTCACTGTCTGTCCTCCACTCTCCAGGACCTGGTCAACCCCCTGCTTGTCCACCATCCGTTTTCATCCCAACGCCTCGATACTGGCCGCTCACCCTCTGCCGGTCACCCATCCATTTTAACCCAACACAACTCCATTGTCCCACTCACCCTCTGCCTGTCACCCATCCTTTTTAACCCAACACCGCCCCATTGTCCCACTCACCCTCTGCCTGTCACCCATCCTTTTTAACCCAACACCGCCCCATTGTCCCACTCACCCTCTGCCTGTCACCCATCCTTTTTAACCCAACACCGCCCCATTGTCCCATTCACCCTCTGCCTGTCACCCATCCTTTTTAACCCAACACCGCCCCATTGTCCCATTCACCCCTGCCTGTCACCCATCCTTTTTAACCCAACACAACCCCATTGTCCCACTCACCCTCTGCCTGTCACCCATCCTTTTTAACCCAACACCGCCCCATTGTCCCATTCACCCTCTGCCTGTCACCCATCCTTTTTAACCCAACACCACCCCATTGTTCCACTCACCCTCTGTCACCCATCCTTTTTAACCCAACACCACCCCATTGTCCCACTCACCCTCTGTCTGTCACTCATTCTTTTTAACCCAACACCACCCCATTGTCCCACTCACCCTCTGCCTGTCACTCACTCTTTTTAACCCAACACCACCCCATTGTCCCACTCAGCCTCTGCCTGTCACCCATCTTTTTTAACCCAACACCACCCCCCCTCCCCATTGTCCCACTCACCCTCTGCCTGTCACCCATCCTTTTTAACCCAACACCACCCCATTGTCCCATTCACCCTCTGTCTGTCACTCATCCTTTTAACCCAACACCACCCCATTGTCCCACTCTACCCTCTGTGTGTCACCCATCCTTTTTAACCCAACACCGCCCCATTGTCCCACTCACCCTCTGCCTGTCACCCATCCTTTTTAACCCAACACCGCCCCATTGTCCCACTCACCCTCTGCCTGTCACCCATCCTTTTTAACCCAACACCGCCCCATTGTCCCATTCGTTCTCTGTCTGTCACCCATCCTTTTTAACCCAACACCACCCCATTGTCCCACTCACCCTCTGCCTGTCACCCATCCTTTTTAACCCAACACCGCCCCATTGTCCCATTCACCCTCTGCCTGTCACCCATCCTTTTTAACCCAACACCGCCCCATTGTCCCATTCACCCTCTGCCTGTCACCCATCCTTTTTAACCCAACACAACCCCATTGTCCCACTCACCCTCTGCCTGTCACCCATCCTTTTTAACCCAACACCGCCCCATTGTCCCATTCACCCTCTGCCTGTCACCCATCCTTTTTAACCCAACACCACCCCATTGTTCCACTCACCCTCTGTCACCCATCCTTTTTAACCCAACACAACCCCATTGTCCCACTCACCCTCTGCCTGTCACCCATCCTTTTTAACCCAACACCGCCCCATTGTCCCATTCACCCTCTGCCTGTCACCCATCCTTTTTAACCCAACACCACCCCATTGTTCCACTCACCCTCTGTCACCCATCCTTTTTAACCCAACACCACCCCATTGTCCCACTCACCCTCTGTCTGTCACTCATTCTTTTTAACCCAACACCACCCCATTGTCCCACTCACCCTCTGCCTGTCACTCACTCTTTTTAACCCAACACCACCCCATTGTCCCACTCAGCCTCTGCCTGTCACCCATCCTTTTTAACCCAACACCACCACCCCCTCCCCATTGTCCCACTCACCCTCTGCCTGTCACCCATCCTTTTTAACCCAACACCACCCCATTGTCCCATTCACCCTCTGTCTGTCACTCATCCTTTTAACCCAACACCACCCCATTGTCCCACTCTACCCTCTGTGTGTCACCCATCCTTTTTAACCCAACACCGCCCCATTGTCCCATTCGTTCTCTGTCTGTCACCCATCCTTTTTAACCCAACACTACCCCATTGTCCCACTCACCCTCTGCTTGTCACCCATCCTTTTTAACCCAACACCACCCCATTGTCCCACTCACCCTCTGTCTGTCACGTAAAACCCCTTTTCATTGCCTACTTAATCCCTGCCTGTCACCCATCCCTTTTCAGCCGAAACCCCTTTCCATTGCCCACTTAATCCCTGCCTGTCACCCAACCTTTTCAGCCCTAACCCCTTTCCACTGCCCATTTAACCCTTGCCCGTCACCCATCCTTTTCAGCCCTAACCCCTTTCCATTGCCCACTTAACCCTTGCCTGTCACCCATCTGTTTCAGCAGACACCCCTTTCCATTGCCCATTTAACCCTTACCTGTCACCCATCCCTTTTCAGCCCTAACCCCTTTCCATTGCCCATTTAACCCTTACCTGTCACCCATCCTTTTCAGCCCTAACCCCTTTCCACTGCCCATTTAACCCTTACCTGTCACCCATCCTTTTCAGCCGAAACCCCTTTCCATTGCTCACTTAACCCTTACCTGTCACCCATCCTTTTCAGCCCTAACCCCTTTCCGAAACATAATGTATTTTAGCACAACAAGCTAAAGCTTATGGACGTGCAATACATGGCTATTGATTGTCACGAGTTTGTCACGAGGCCTACGACGATTGACCCGTCTAGGGTGGCGGAATTATTCATTTATTTATTGTCGTTGCTGTTGTCGTGTATCCGTCCCTTAATGTGGTTTGTAGTGCGTTTGCACCTTAATGTCATTCAGCTCAGGTTAGGTTTACTTTCTCTCTCTCTCTAATTCCACTGCCCGTGCAATTCATCCTGCAGGTTCACGGGTGGCTGGTACCTTTCACTTTAACTGGCTGTCTCTATCGGCCTCTCTCCTGTCTTTTTACCTGTCGCACGTGCATCATTCCTCTTAGGCTTGAGGTATGCTCACTGTGACGTAGCGTGGCATGTTGGCTGCCATCGCTGAGGCAGGTTTTCTCTTCACTCGAGCGGAAGATGTCTCTGGGAGCGCCTGCTCCGGTTTTGGTTCTACACCACTTCGTCGAAGGTACGGTCGGTACCTTCATTCCTACAGTCGGCCTGGAGGGGAGGGACATCACGTCAACTCTTTTCCGCATCTGCTCTGCTGTCCTCTCGACCGGACAGAGGGTAGAGAGTCGCTTGACCCGCCACTGGGGTCAACCATGGGTAGCTGGTAAGCATCAGTTTCGTGGTTTATTTGTTGTTGTTTTTTTGTTGTTGTTAGCCGGCTAATTCTTCTCTTTTGCGCAATTTCTTTTGGTTTTCAAAATTATAAAGGAAATATTGTTTGAGACCACTTTTTCTGGTTAATTCAATCTTTAACCTGGCCAGTCAAAATTATATCTTAAAGTCTTTCTCCTTTTTATGCATCTGGTGATGCGGTAGTCGGCGGGGAAGGGGGAGAACCTGTTGATTCAGGGTTGGTACTTGCTTGGTCTCGCTCGTCCGCCCCTGTCACAATTGCCGGTCTCGTATTCTTCGGCCACCGTCTGTTTGTGTGTGCAAGGGGAACGAGTTTTATGTTTGCGAGCGTGTGTACGCATGATTAGTCGTTTGGATGCGTGGTTGGAGAATTGTGTCATTTTGAAATGTTGTTATAAAATGTGTGGATAATTGTGCCATTGAATTATTATTATTTGCAAATGTGGTGGCAGTCATAAAACAATGGTTGCTGTATTAGTTCAGTTCCTAAGAAAGGAAAATGTTGAACGTGAGTGAGGGAAGGATGAAGATATAATTTGTGTGTTTAGCCTGCGAATGTAATCTCTTACCTGCTTCGTGTGAAGAGACCTTTGGCGAACATTCCTCAGTTGGTTTGTTTACTGTGTTATGCTCAGGTCTGTGTCGAGCTGGTGCGGTGAATGTATTTAGAAAACCTCCCCTCGCCCATCATGCGAGGGGCTGTTAGGATTTAACAGCATATGCCAGACTGTACTGACTGCGAGGTTCCAGTACCCTTCCTTCTTTCCTTCCAGTTCCTTCCGTGTCCTCTCCTCCCGGGGGGATTCACCCGAAGCTTGCGCTGTTGGGGGCCACGCACTGGTTGTGGAGCACCAGGACTTTGCTGGAGGATCCCGACCCCTGTCCGGGACCTTCAGCGACAACGCCTCGTCCCACGGGACGCGTTCTCTCGCTCGGACCTCCTACAGCCCGTGTCACCAGTGTGGTTCGTTGTGCGTCGTGCAATTCGGGTGTGTGTGTGTCAATGGTGTCGGCGTTGAAAGACACTTTGTTCAGGAACCGACCCGGTTTGGGCACTTGGTGCGACTCGGTGCTCACAGTGGACTTTGGGGAGGCAGGGATGTGGGGGAACCACATGAAGCACGGAGGGGAATGCGTGCTGGAAATCCTTATTTAAGATTATAGACACTGTGTGTGTCTCTATTTGACACCAAGAGCACAGACACAATCAGCCGTGTCTCCCTGATGAGTCTGATCCAGCGGACGAAAGGCCTAGGAGCAGGCAATGCAAATAAATGTGCCTTCGAGAGAGATTATGATGGTTCCCTCAGGCAGCTAGTGAAGGGCTTCTCATAGTTATAATATATTCCCCCATTTTCTTCATCTTCAATTTTTTTTTTTTTTAAGTTCAAATCTTTGCCAAGTCATTACTATAACGACTGAAGAATTGTTAATCTGCACTTGTTTTCCCCCACTACTTAATTGTTCAGCATTCTATTGTTTGGTCAATCAGTGGGAGATTGCATCTCTTAAGAGATCCAAGTAAAGGTTGTTCTGTACAATTCTTAGCCACTCACAATGCTTGGGTTATTGAACAGCAGAGCTGACCACTCAGACTGTTCCATATCTTTTGACCTCCCTTGCATCCTTGAATGGATCCTCAAGCATAGGCTCAAAGATTGTCCCTTACATTTTATACTGTTTGAATAATGCTTTTAGTTTTTCAGCAACTTTTTTCCTCTCCACACCTTTGTTTTGTTCCATTTTACTACCCTTCGCTGGCTGCATTGGGGGTGCTGTTGGATTCTTTTTTGAACCCTTGGCGGTGAGAACACCACAGAATTATGAACTGTGGTGTGTCTCTATTTGACACCAAGAGCACAGACACAATCAGCCGTGTCTCCCTGATGAGTCTGATCCAGCGGACGAAAGGCCTAGGAGCAGGCAATGCAAATAAATGTGCCTTCGAGAGAGATTATGATGGTTCCCTCAGGCAGCTAGTGAAGGGCTTCTCATAGTTATAATATATTCCCCCATTTTCTTCATCTTCAATTTTTTTTTTTTTTTTTAAGTTCAAATCTTTGCCAAGTCATTACTATAACGACTGAAGAATTGTTAATCTGCACTTGTTTTCCCCCACTACTTAATTGTTCAGCATTCTATAGTTATATTGTGTGCGTTGAAATGTTTGTTTGCGACTATGGGTATGTCGTGTGTGTTGAAATGCTTAATTGTGTGTATGTCGTGAGTGTTAAAAATGCTTGAGTGTGATTGTGCATGTTGTGTGTGTTGGAATGCTTATTTGCGTCTACGTGTGTGTTGGTGTGAATAAATGGGGTGTTGTATCGTAATCTTTCTTGTGTGGTCTCTTGCGGGGCGTGTGAGTTCAGTCACTCCCTTCACTCCCATCTAGACCGATCCTGTCAGGGCAGACCTCCAGGGTCGGTCGTGACATTGATATACAAATAGACTGGCTGCGATATAGCAAGTACATGATCATGGTGTGTAATATGAAAATATTATAAACATAAACGTAAAGAAAAGAATCAAAAAGAAAAGAAAGAGAAAAGGAGAAAGAGAGGGGGTACAAAGACAAAATACAAGGTGGTGAAAAAGAAAAAGAAAACATGCTGAACAAACTGAGAGAGTGTTAAGAGCACTACACCAGGTCATCTAGCGTGTGTGTGTGCGCGCGCACGCGCGCGCGCGTGTATGAGGGTGCGAGCGCGCGTGCGCTTGCGTGCGTGTAAAAAAAAAAAGCAGGATAAAAATGGACAAATTATAGTTCAATCCTTTTCAAAACGTGCAGACATGCTAATAAATCTTCCTACCACCGCGAACGTTTCTTGATTTTCATTTATACTTTTTTCTTGTCTTCCAAATAAGAGAGCTGAAACATCGTTTCTAACATCATTTGGCAGATGATCAATTGTCTGGGCTCTAGACTGATGGTACAAAGGACATTCTAACAGAAAATGTAAAGCGTCTTCGACTGGTGATCCACAGATGCATGACGAATTGTCTGAAAGGTGTCGTTTAAAGAGATCATCCCTTAGATCACTCATTCCAGTCTAAGTCTGCTCAGAACTATTTCTGTTGATCTGTAAGGCAAATAGTAATACATAGGTACTGGGTTATCTGTATTATTTAGATATCGTTTAAGACGGCTTAATGAATCTGATTGTTTGATATCGTCTGGTAAGTCATTCCAGAGGGAAGTTGTTGAAGGAAAGAATGAAGATTTATAAAGTTCTGTTCTACAAAACGGCATATGTCTCTCCAAGGGATTCCGACGGTGGTAAGGGTTTGCAGCAGAGACTAGTTGAGGTAAGCGGTTTAGAAGATAAGGAGGAGCAATGCCGTTAACGATTTTGTAGAACAGGATAATTTTATGACGACGACGTCGTTCTTTCAACGATGTAAATCCTGACTCGGTGTAAAGCTTCTGGTGGCTCGTACCGCGAACTGTTCCTACGATTGTTTTAAGAGCATCCAGATGAAGGTTTTCTAGGTCCTGAGCTAACTTGTCTGTGCAATTGTCCCAGACAATGTCTGAGAAATCAAAGTGAGGCATTATAAATGATTTGTACATCGTTTCAAGAGATTTACGACTAAGACGATACTTAAACGAACGGAGACAAGCAACAAGAATGCGACATTTAGATATAACCGACCTAATATGGTGATCCCATTTACAGTTGGTTTGAATGATGACTCCAAGATGTTTGTGGGTGACTGTTTCCTGTAGGATTATATCTCCAAATTTAAGCGGAAGTGTTTCTGGCACAATTCGGTTAGAAATAGTCATGAGTTCAGTTTTAGATTCATTAAATTTAACTTTCCAATTCGATGCCCATTCAGTTATCTTTTGTAGATCGGAATTCAAAATTTCAGTTCGAATACGAGTATTGTCTAGCCCCAGGTACATACTCGTATCGTCTGCAAATAGTTTAACTACTGATTCTATATTGTTTACAATATCATTTATATATACTGAAAACAATAGTGGGCCGAGAACAGAGCCCTGGGGGACACCCGCTGAAACAGGAGATAGGACGACTTACTTCCTTTCAGTACAACTGCTTGAGTACGGTCATGTAGATAATCATTGAACCAGTGGAATAACTGTCCACGAATACCCAGGGCCGACAGTTTGTACATCAGTGCACAGTGCCACACTTTATCAAAGGCTTTAGACACATCAAAGAATATCGCTTGTGCGGTTGTTTTGCAATCTAAAAATTTACCAAAGTCGTCATAAATACTAAGTAGCTGGAAAACTGTCGAGTCGTTAGGAACGAAACCAGACTGAGCGGCTGTCAAAAGGCTGTTGTCAATTAAGTACTTAAACACATGTTTTTGAACACACTTCTCTAAAACTTTACCGATGCAACTCAGTAAAGAAATAGGCCGGTAATTTTCACACTTGTGTTTATCACCCTTTTTAAATATAGGTGTTACGTGAGCAATTTTCCAGACTGATGGAAATTTGCCTTCAAATAAAGAACGATTGAAGAGATGCATTAAAGGTTCACAGATAATGTTCGCTGCTGCTTTTAGAATCTTATTGTGAACTAAATCGGCCCCACAGCCTTCTTACAGTCCAGAGCATTCAAAATTTCTAAAACCATTTCTTTCGTAATGACTAGAGGATTGATAGTGCCTGCAAATTCTGGCATTGAAGGAACATCATCGTTATGATTTTCAACAAAACATTGTGTAGCAAAGTAGTGGTTAAGCGCAGTGGCTTTGTCGACAGAAGTGTAATAAATGTGACCATTGATATCTAGAGGAGGAATATCGTCTTGAGGCATACCCTTTTTAGAAATAAACGTTTTTACTAGTCTCCACCATTGCTTGGATCCTAACTGGTCAGCTGAAGAAATTCGTTGATCCAGTTCCACCATAAATTCAGTTTCCTGCGTCTAACAGTGGCTGTTACGTCGTTACGAATTCGCCGAAAAAGTGTCCAGGCCCAGTCTGAGTTAAGATGTTTAGCTAATTTGTGAATATTGTTTTTCCTTTTTATTAAGCTTTTTATTTCCGTCGTGATCCATGGAGCATCACGTTCGTTTACCTTGATTATTTTCAATGGCATACATAGTTTAGCAATGTGCATAAGATAGTCAGAAAATGCTTTAGCTGAGTCATCAATTGATTCGAAGGACAAAATAGGATCCCAGTTAGTGCGAGTCAGTTCGTCAGTCAATTTATGTATATCAAGTTTGGCATAATTATATATTGTTCGCTTGTAGGAAGAGTTAGCTTTGCGAAGAATCTTAAGAACAACAAATGGAGCTGAATGATCACTGCAGACTGGTGGCAGCACATCTACTGATTGAACTAAGTCTGGACACGGCGTCAGAATCAAGTCGATTACTGTAGAGGAGTGTTCTGTTACACGAGTTGGTTTGTTGACTAACTGAGATAAGTTATTCGTCACCATTATATTGCGAAGGTGGGTAGGTGGTTGGTGACTGCAATCAGCGTTAAAATCGCCAAGGACTATAAACTTATCAGGCGTGTTGCCAGCTAACTGCACCGACTGGTCAATCCAATTCCAATAAGTCACATTTGCATCAGGTGGTCGATAAAATGTTCCTACCAGTAGTGTGTCTTGTTTTAACTTTGTTTCTATCCACACTGCCTCCAAGAAGGGAATGGTCAAGTCAGGCCTTGGTCTACAGACTAAATTACTCTTAACATACACAGCAACACCTCCGTGTGCGTCACCTGCTCTGTCATTTCTGACTGGAGGGTGAAAACCTTGAATTGCAATATTATCATTGGATATGTCATCAGACAACCAAGTTTCTGAAACGGTTATAATATCGTAATGACTTACTTCACATTGTAGGAGAGAAATTTTGTGACGAAGACTATGCACACCCATCCTTTTCAGCCCTAACCCCTTTCCATTGCCCACTTAACCCTTGCCTGTCACCCATCCCTTTTCAGCTGAAACCTCTTTTCATTGCCTACTTAACCCTTGCCTGTAACCCATCCTTTTTCAGCTGAAACCTCTTTTCATTGCCTACTTAACCCTTGCCTGTAACCCATCCCTTTTCAGCTGAAACCTCTTTCCATTGCCCACTTAACCCCTGCTTGTTACCCATCCCTATTCAGCTGAAACCCCTTTTCATTGCCCACTTAACTCCTGCTTGTCACCCATCCCTATTCAGCCGAAACCCCTTTCCATTGCTCGCTTAACCCTTGCCTGTAACCCATCCCTTTTCAGCTGAAACCTCTTTCCATTGCCCACTTAATCCCTGCCTGTCTTCCATCCCTTTCTACCCCAATACATTTGCCCACTTAACCCTTGCCTGTCACCCATCCCTTTTCAGCTGAAACCCCTTTCCATTTCCCACTTAACCCCTGCCTGCCACCCATCCCTTTTCAGCCGAAACCCCTTTCCATTTCCCACTTAACCCCTGCCTGCCACCCATCCCTTTTCAGCCGAAACCCCTTTCCATTTCCCACTTAACCCCTGCTGCCACCCATCCCTTTTCAGCCGAAACCCCTTTCCATTTCCCACTTAACCCTGCCTGTCTGTCACATCTTTCGGAACCCCTTCCCTGTTGCCCATCCACTGCCCTGTGCATTGTGGGCCAAGAGGAAACGTGTGTGTTACAGCTTTCTCCTTTCCAGGGCTAAAATGCTCGGAGTAGTCATGTGTGCAGGCCTCTCTTACTACTGTCAAGGGTGATTCGATCACTGGTTAGTGATAAGTGTTATCAAAGCAGTACAGATTAAGGTAGAATGTTGAACTGCATTTGCTGCCTTACTGGGATGTGTACTCTGTGTTGTGTGTGTGTGTGTATGCATATGTGTGTGTGTGTCTGTGTGTGTGTGTGTGTGTGTGTGTGTGTGTGTGTGTGTGTGTGTGTGTGTGTGTGTGTGTGCGTGGTGTGTGTGTATGCGTGTGTGTGTGTGTGTGTGTGTGTGTGTGTGTAAGATAAGATAAGATAATGTTGCTTATAGCCCAGCCGACCGCAAAGGGCCACATCAGGGCTGTCACCACGTTAAAATCAACTCACCAGTCATTTAAAAAAAAAAAAAAAAAAAAAAAAAAAAAAACTTTCACACATCTCTTTAAATGACATCGTCTAGAAACGTACCAGAAACTTCGTTAAAATCTTTCTTCCGTAAAATCTTAAATCAGATGAAAAATGTCAATCTCTCACAAAAAGTCAAGGATCACATCAGGCGGGACATCCCTGAACAGGATCTTCATGGACTCCGCCGTAAAATGTTTGTGTCTCACATCGTGCAAGTCCCAACACTCTAAAAGAACATGTTTCATTGTGAGTGGCGCATGACATGGAATGCACCACGGAGCTTCTTCACTCTTTAAAAGGTAAGCATGGGTAAAATACGAATGGTCGGTGTGTAGCCGGCACAGAACCGTTTTTTCTTTACGACCTCCCGACGTGGATGGGAGGAAGTCCTTAAGGTTTGGACGGATCTGAAAGAGTTTGTTATTCGTCTGTGTGTTCCAATCCTCTTGCCAGAGGTCTCTCACATAATCATTAATTTTGGGTTTCACATCTGAGCAGGGGATATAAGTGTTGGACAGTTTCTCTCTTGTGGCGTTCTTGGCTAAACGATCAACCATTTCGTTCCCGCCGATGCCAACATGACCTGGAACCCAAGCAAGAGTAATGTTGTAACCGTCCGCCTTCAACTTGCTAAAAAGTTCCAAAAAAAAGTAAAAGTTCTGGATGCTGAAGGTTGCGGCCAGCTATGGCCTCCAAAGCTGACAGCGAATCCGACAGAACCAGAAAGTCCCTCTTTGAAGAATGTGAGATTATCTTCAAAGCCAGAACCAGAGCAGTAAGTTCAGCAGAATAGACAGAAGCATCTGAATGTATATGTTCCAACAGTATCTGAGAAGGAGCCCCAGGGCAGTAGGCTGCACAGGCCACTCCATCCTCAGACTTGGAACCGTCAGTGAAAACTTTTTGATAGGATGGGAATTTGGAACAGAGGTCAGCATACAATGCCTTGTAGGCCTACGCCAGAGAGCTGGTAGACTCTTTGCGAAAAGCTGCAAGATCGAAGCAAATCTTTGGTGTGAAAAAGGTCCACGGAGGTTGATCCGGAAACTTGGAAAAATCGGAAACTACTCCCAGGTCTAGACCTGCATTCCGCACGTGAGGCTGCATACGAAGACCAAACGGCGGAATACATTTAGGGTTGTTTTCAAACTTACTTTGGAACGGAGGGTCAAAGACACAGTCATAGGCAGGGTTTTCTGGTTCTGAGAACAGTCGGATATAATAATTCAAAGACAGTTTCAGCCTGCGGTTGGACAGTGAAGGTTCACCTGCCTCTGCGTACAGGCTGTACACAGGGGTGGTGCGGAATGCTCCAAGACAGAGACGAAGCCCTTGATGGTGGATAGGGTCCAAGAGTTTGAGGTAAGATGATCTTGCAGAGCCGTACACAGCACAACCGTAGTCCAGTTTGGAACGGACCAAGGCTCTGTAGAGGTGCAGCAAAGTTTTCTTATCAGCGCCCCAGTCGGTGTGCGCTACGACCCGCAGAATATTCAGTGCTTTCTGACAAGCAGTTTTGAGATTTTTGATGTGGCTGAGAAAGTTAAGTTTCTGGTCAAAAATGACTCCCAGAAATTTGGCCTCTTTAACAGCTGGAATGGGAGATTTCCCTACTTGAAGTTCAGGATCTGGAAAAAACTGACGGAAATTATGGAAGTGAATACACTGTGTCTTTGAAGCAGAAAAGGTGAAACCGTTTTCATCTGCCCATCGATGGATTTTATCCACGCAAAGCTGGAGCCTGCGCTGGACACTCGGGTACAGGCTTCCAGTTGCGTAGACAGCGAAATCATCCACAAACAATGAGCAGTCTGAACCCTGCTGAACTGATTTAACAATGTTATTGATCTTAATACTAAAGAGGGCAGGAGACAGTATGCTCCCCTGTGGAACACCCAACTCCTGCTCGTGGACATCAGAGAGAGTGGTGCCAACCCGGACCTGAAACTGTCGTTCTGCCAAAAAAATTTGAAGGAAAAGCGGAAGATGACCTCGAAAACCCAGATCATGGAGATCATGAAGTATCCCCGACTTCCAGGTGGTATCGTAGGCCTTCTCCAAGTCAAAAAAAAATTGCCACTGCATGCTGTTTGTTCAGAAAGGCGTTCCGAAGTGTAGATTCCAGACGAATCAAATGGTCAACAGTAGTCCGATGTTTGCGGAAACCACACTGTTCTTTCGCCAAAAGGCCATCGGTTTCGAGTTTCCACATAAGCCTAGCATTGACCATTTTCTCCATCAGTTTACAGACACAGCTGGTCAAAGCTATGGGACGGTAGTTTGATGGATTAGAAAGATCTTTTCCAGGTTTGGGGATGGGAATAATGAGGGCTTTTCGCCAAGAGGGCGGAAAGAAACCTGTAGTCCACACATGGTTGTATACCTGTAACAGTATATTCAGACCTTCTTGCGGAAGATGTTTCAACAGTTGATAATGGATTTCATCTATACCTGGAGAGGAATCGTTGCAGGACAGTAAGGCAGATTTCAGTTCATTTAAAGTGAAAGGAAGATTGTAGTCTTCCATGTTGTCTGACGAAAAGTTGCAGGGTGATTTTTCTTTAAGGGTTTTATTTTTGACAAAAGTGGCTGATTTGTTAGAAGAGGAGGAATTCTTTTCTATGGTTGAAGCCAGCAGATTAGCAACTGCTTTTTTCTCTGTTATTAAAGAGTCAGCAAACTTGAGATGGTTCACAGTGGGACAGGTGTTCTTCCCTTTGATTTTCTTAATGATGTTCCACACTTTTTTCTTGGAAGTTTTCGATGTCAGCCTGGAGCAGAAACTTCTCCAGGACCGATGTTTACTGATTTTAAAAGTGTGTCTTGATTTAGCACGGAGTTTCTGATGGGCTCGAGCGTTGGGACCCGAAGGTCGTTGGTACACCTGACGCTGAGCCCGTTTTCGAACTTTGGAAATTTGTTGGCAGTCTGAATCAAACCAGGGTGTTTTTGGCATTTGAAGTTTATCGGAAGACACTGGAATACAAGCTTTAGCACACTTGATCATAGTGTTAGTCAGTGATTCTGCTGGGTCCGGACTCTGAAGAAAATCAGTGTCCTGGAATTCTTTTGAAATAGTGGCTGCAAAGAGATCCAGTTTGCTTTCTTATAATTTAGATGTGGAGAGACAGAGACTTGTTCAGTTATTACGGGTTGTAAACAAACAGGGAAATGGTCACTTCCGTGCAGATCGTCATGGACAGACCACTCATAGTCCAGGACCAGCGAGGGGTCACAAACCGACAAATCTAAACACGAAAGTGAACCTGTGGAAGAGTGGAGGTAAGTTGCAGATCCGTCGTTCAGACAACACAAATCCAAATCCGAAAGGACATCCTCAATTAGCAGACCTCTGGATGACGTACTGACACTACCCCAAAGAGGATTGTGACCGTTAAAGTCACCCAACAGCAAAAAAGGTCGAGGAAGTTCACCTATCAGACTGACAAGGTCCTGACGACAAACCGGGACAGAAGGTGGAAGATAAATGGAACAGATTGTCACAGTCTTGTGGAGAGTGACTCTCGCAGCTACAGCCTGAAGGGAGGTAGACAGAGCGACAGGACTATACAACAGAGTTTTGTGTATGAGAAGGGCAACACCGCCCGACAGTCCCAACGTGGATGGTTGTGCAGGTTTTGAAAGAACATTAAAGCCAGAAAGAGTAAAGGTCTTCTGGCTTTGAATTTGAGTTTCCTGAAGAGCCACGACGGAAGGTTTTATAGATCGACACAGAAGCTGCAACTCCTCAAAGTTGGAATTTAGTCCACGGATATTCCAATGGGATATTGTACTATCCATGGTGCAGAGGGCGAAAAGGAGAGAAATCAGGTCATCTCCTCCTCAACGTCTGCTTCCAATGGAGTGAATTTATTTTGTAGTTTCACTGAACTGTGTTGTTCTTCAGACCTGCTGGCAGACTTGCCAACAGGCGAAGAAGGTCTGGATTTGGGAGACGGTGGAGGTTTCTTCCTCATCTCCACCATCTCCACACTGGGTGGAACTCCTTGCCCGCATGGGCACTGGACAGAGGAGTTCGAGGCTTGGGTGCTGGTTTTTTAATCTGCCCAGCAGCAGATGTTGTAGACTGCTGGGCAGTCTGAGGGGTGGCGGATTTTTTTGCCTCCACCAGGGGCAGTCACTTTGGGTTGGGAGGTGGTGGACCCGCTTCCACCAGAGCTGACAGTTCTTCCTTGCAGTGTCTTGGAAAAGATAAATTCATCAGTCTGGCAGCAGACTGACCTAGTGGAAACTTTCTTTACGGCCGAAGCATACGAAGATGCTGTTGGCGTCTGACTGCCAACAACCTGTTTGCGGGCCTCAAAAAAGGAGATTTTCTTTTCAGTTTTTACTCGTTGTATAGCGGATTCCTGAATCCAAAGAGGGCAGTTTCGGGAAGAGGAGGGATGGTCGCCACCGCAGTTAGCACAATGTGCCGGATCTTTACACGGCCCATCATGGGTTGCCCTGCAGCAAACACTGCACACCTCCTGCCCAGAAGAACAACGGTCTCTGACATGGCCAAACCTCTGACATCTGAAGCACCTCAACGGGGACGGAACATACATCTGAACTCTGACGTTCAGGTAACCAACTTTGATGACTGGAGGCAGCACGGGGTTGCAGAAGGTCAGAAAGAGGGTGTTGGTGGCCACTCTCTCTGCACCTTTCTTTACTGTCACCCTGCGCACCTCCGTCACACCCTGGGACGCCAGTTCCGTTTTGATCTCTGCCTCTGAGACACCTGTTAGATCTCTGCAGCGAATCACTCCTTTTGAGGAATTTAACTGTTTATGGGGAGTCACCCTGATCTCCCTGTCCACTATTTTTGTTGCCCTCAACAGCTGTTCAGATTGCTTCTTTGATCGACATTGAATAAGAAACGAGCCATTCCTCAACCTTTTTACGGACTGAGGGTCACCTGCAAGACCTTGAAAGCCCTTTTGTATGGCAAAAGGGCTCAGAGCTGAAAGGGGTCTCTCCTGCTCCGTCCCTTCCATCACGAGCCAGGAAGCCCAGAAACCTGTCCTCTGTCTAACCTCCGTATCAGAATCACTGTCTGTTTCAAATTCCCCTGAAATAGGGGATGCTGCCTTCCTCTTCCTTTTGGGGGGGGTAGTTTTTTGAAAAAGCCATATTTTGTTTATTGTGTTTCATCCCTCCCTTACCCACCCACCTTGGAGTCCAACTAAGGGGCCAGGGCCAAGAAACCAATGTCTTGACCCCTTCCAGGCTTCGGGAGAGACATACGACAAACAGAAGCCACCAACCCTATCCCCCTGATCATGCTCAACTCCCGGGAACAGAGAGCTGAGCACTGCAGGAGTTTACTTGGCCAGCAGGGGAACTGTCTGTCTTGACCCAACCCCAAGAAGGGGAGCCGATTAGTACACCCGGGCCAAAGTGTACTCCCTGTCTAGGAGAGGTCCGAGCCAAAGTGATGTGTTGAGAGCGCTGGCCCTCTCAATCACCAGGATCTCATTCCCCTCCGACACAGGTCGCACCGCACGGCAAACGCGGCGGATCTTAAGGAGACCACAGAGAGAAAAGGAGTGTGGAAAAGAAGACTTGAAGGGGAGACGAAGATAGAAAAGGGCCAAATAAGGGAGGCAGAAAACAAGAAAAGGAGAAAGGCGGGTTACTCTTAGTCAGGATCCTCACCCTTAGCCTATCTGACATGGGAAGCCCTACCAGGGGCATCAACTCCTTACCACGTTACGCTTAGGTCAGACAGCATCTTGGCTTCTCGGACCTAGAAGCAGTTTGACAAAACCAGCCTATCTCCGAGTAATGATGCCCCCGCCAGCAAAGCCTAAGGGATCACTGGACCGCGCAAGCCCTCCGACCACGACAAGGTCGCAACCCCCCGGAGGGTGTGTGTGTGTGTGTGTGTGTGTGTGTGT
>CM031612.1:82462798-82505298 GCA_018398815.1 Conus ventricosus
AACACAAATACCATTAAAGCCAAAACTAAATATCTACAGACATGCTATCAACAACAGTTTAAAAATCAAAAGTAACAGCTAATTACTGTGTGTCCACACACTGTCAATAACAGTTTAAAAATAGAAAGTAATAGATGATTGCTGGACATCCATAGACATACTGTCAACAACCATTTCAAAATAGAAGAGAATACAACACCTCATTAAATGCCATCTATCATATAAGACTGGAAAGCAAAAAATATACAATGCTATTTTCATTAAGTTTATTTGAAAGAATACAACATTTTCTCCAGTGTTACAAATAACTGCCTAACAATTTACAAAATTAGTACCTTACTACAACGTACAGTATCATATAAGACTGGAAAGCAAAAAAATATACAATGCTATTTTCATTAAGTTTATTTGAAAGAATACAACATTTTCTCCAGTGTTACAAATAACTGCCTAACAATTTACAAAATTAGTACCTTACTACAACGTACAGTAAAAAAGACGACAGCTGAGAATTAATCAGTCCACAAAGATAAGCAGAACATCTCCACATACAAAGCACCATAAAAGTGGACATGACAATTGTTTTTTTTCTTTTTCAAAAGATGTAAAATGATGACCAATTCGGCCACTATGTTTTTTTTCCATTCAAAATAATTTCTTTACGGAATGTGTGGTTTACCAATCAGTATCTTTTAGTTTTGCTTTGAAACTTCTGGCAGGTGGAATATCCTTTGAGTCTGTGAGGTATTACCTGGAGCCACCTGACTTTAGAACTGGCCCCAGCTCATGAGGAACATTGTAACCAACATCGTTACTGTGTCATGGCTCTGCCTTCCTTCCAATCAATTTCTAACACCCCCCCCCCCCCCCCCCCCCCCCCCCTAAGCTGCATCTAACCAACATTTAAGGACTAGCCTTAGCTTCATTTTTCTTTGTCAGATTTTAGAAGTATTGATAAGGCTCCATCGAAAAACGTAGACAAACGAATCACAAGACAAAACACGACGCGTTTCGACCTCTTAGGTCTTCTTCAGACACACATCACTCGGACAACCAGAATGAACGAGCAATCACATGTCTTCTACCTTATCAACGCCCGTCTTGTGCTGAATTTGATGAAGTGATTGCTCTTTCATTTTTGTTCTGAGTGTTGTGTATCTTGCCTGAAGAAGACCTACGAGGTCGAAACCCGTCGTGTTTTGTCTTGTGATTTGCTTGTCTCTGTTTTTTGGCAGAGCCTTATAAATACTTTTCAGATTTGTTTAGATTTCTGCTTGCAGTCGCCTCACTTTGCAAGCAGATTTCCTTTGTCAAGTCAGGACCATGAGGTCCACAATGAAATGTTTGGTGAACAATGCAGCGTTCTGTGGCCATTGCTTTCAGCCATGGCAAGCTTGCAGTTGTACTTTCCTTCTCCTGAAAAGAATTAAAGAAGATGAACAATGGCAGCCTATGGCAAAGTGATCTATAACAGCCACATGCACAAGCCTCTCAACCCCGTGGAGAACCGTGTCAGCCACAATGTGGTTGGTTTCGGAATGCAAATAAACAACTGAACATCTGTTTTGCACCGAACATGAGAAGACAAGTGGTTGCTCGTTCTTCGTTTCATTGGCCTAAAATGTTGTTTTTTCGCCTAAAGAAGACCCAAGAGGTCAAAATGCATCATGTTTTTGTCCTGAAATCTGTCTGTGCAGACCTCTCTTGTGGAACTAATGACCTTTTTTTTTTCCCTGAAATCTGTCTGTGCAGACTCTCTTGTGAACTAATGACCTTTTTTTCTCTCTGAAAGTTGCTTCAATTTCCGCTTTGTCACCTTGCTTTCAAACAAACAACTTTTGGGAAAAATAACACAGACGGCCTTGAAAGTGTGCAAGAGGACCATCCTTCAACAAATACACTGGACATAAACTAAGCCTTACCATCCTACAACAAATACACTGGACATAAACTAAGCCTTACCATCCTACAAATGGTTGCATCTTCTGCTTCATCACCAAGAGCTGCACCTCTCTCATAGAACATTCTCCCTGAACGAAACCTCAAGACGAGATTGAAAGAGTTGTGACAAACAAGCCTACCTGTCCTTGCAATGAAATTTTATTGACATGCTAATATCAGCTAGACATTTCACTTTCACTGTGTTAATTTATGGTAAATACAGCAGCCATATGGCATTTCACTTTCCTTTAACTATGTTTCAGATTTTCTGAAAGTGGAACGATGGAGCGCCACAATGGCATTTAAGTAAATGGAGTATGTGAAAACTGTGAACATGAGGAATATGTGTAAACTGCGAAGACAAGGAATATGTGTGAACTGCGTAGATCAAATCAACATCAACATTTCAGGTAAAACACACAAAAAGACTACATGTTCCCATTATGAGTGCACACACACACACACAAGCACACACACACACACACACACACAAACACACACCACACACACCCAAAGACAGACATGGACGAATCCTTAACAAAACATGGCAAAATTCTGTATTGGAATCACATAAAGAGACGTATATCACTTGATCGAAAGGCAAAACGTCACACAAAACTGTGCGCTAGATATATATTCAAGGGAAAAGTAACAAGACAAGTGCCAGAGACACAACAAAAACTTTGAAATCAAATCGGAACACGTCTTGCTTCTTGCAAAGTTCTCATAACCCGTTCTTAACAATATACAGGAAGGAAAACAACAGTACCAAAACTGTATCCAAGCAGAAACAATTGTTACTAAACCAACAAGATGAAAATCTGTTTGAATTCAAAAGACTGCATCTGTGTTATGCTACCAAGGTCTCCTCTACTGAAGTGGAAATCTAAAAAATGGACAAGCCCATTTCATGTGAAAAACAAATTACATGCGAGAGTCATTTCAGAACTGCTTGATAATCAATAACTTGGACCTCTCTGAATGGAAATTTTGACATACAAAATGTAATGCAAAGAAAAACTGATGAAGTGTTTGATACGAATCATCAGCCAAAGGGTAACTGAAAGAGACAAAAGGAGTGTGTGTGTGTGTGTGTGTGGTGTGCGTGTGTGTGTGTGTGTGTGTGTGTGTGTGTGTGTGTGTGTGTGTGTGTGTGTGTGTGTGTGTGGTGTGCGTGTGCACATGTGTGTGTGTGTATACGTGTGCACATATACATGTGAGGGTGCAAGTATGTGTGTGCATGTATATGTGGGCATGTATGTGTGTGTGAGGAGGGGTGAAAGGAAGAGGGGGTGGAGGACTGGAGTGTGTGAACGCATGCGTCTGTACACATGTGCATGATAATTTATTTGCATGAGTGCATATACATGAGTGTTTATGAGTTTGTGTGAGCACGAGTGCATTGTCAGTATAGTTCCATTGCAGTCAAAACTGTTGATGTGTGTTTGTTGGTGTGGGCACAAGTGCATTGTCAGTAGGTTTCCCACCATGCAGTTTAAACTGTTGAACACACGCTACATGTTTTATGGAAAAATTGCACAACACTTCGCAGCAAAACAGCAGACCAGCCACCACACAAGTACTGGTTTCCTTGCTTAACAATCACATTCATGGTCCCCATCACAGTCTAACACATACTTGTACACCAAGCACATTAACACAAACCCTTCTTTACAATGATTCTATACATAATATCGACAGAAAATGCATGGCGCATCATGAAAAAAATATGTACAATTCCCAGGTTTTAAACTTACAACACTGAGTCTTCAGAACCAACAAAAACAATGGGTTTCATTAACAAGAACAGTAAAATGAAGGGAAATGAAATGAGAAAGAAGAGAAAGAACAGAGTGTGATGAACAATCAGACTGAAAAGAGTTACATTTCAATGTTCTGAAATCTCCATCATTCTACTAAGGGGTTCCCCTCCAGAAATTATTCACTCCCTTTTATCTATGACAAATTTTAAAGAAAGGTTAGTTCAAAAATTGGAAGATATTCAAACACTTATTTTTTCTGTAAAAATTAGATCAACAGAAGCACGCATCAAAATGCAAAAACGTGCATCAATCAATTTACACCCAACACAAATCAACACAGAAAAACAAAGAAAAAAAAATCGTAACACAGTTTAAGAAAAAAATAAAATTTCACCGTGGGTCATAAATTTTGAAGGGAAAACAAATCCCAGCAAACACGCCCTGTCCTCTTAAAATTCAATAAAGTGTAGATCTCCCACACCTTTTCAAAACAAATAGTATGATTTGTTTTCGTGAAACTTTTTTGAGGTGAGATTCCCACGAGGAAAATTTCTTTGACAAAGATTTTCGGCAAAAATAATTTCTTTTTTAACAATTCTTTGGTCTGTAAAGGGAAGGAAACATCTGGAAAAAACGCCACTTTCTCGTGCACAACAACCAATGTCAAATCAGAAAGGGCAATCAACTATCAGAAAGGCAGAACAAACGGATGACCAATGCCAGGTAAAGGGGTGTTCATTTTTCACTCGGGTAGGGTTGGGAGAAGGATGGGGGGGGGGGGGGGGGGGGGGGGGGAGGGGGGGGGGGGGGGGGGGGGGGGGGGGGTAAGGGGGGAGGGTGACCCAAGGCAAAACCCCAAACCCTTGATACCTCGGGCGCCAGCGTGGGGCAAGGAACATCTCTCATGGCAAACCCCTCCAGAGATAACAGACCGTGTGAACTTTTTCCCACTTGTGTCTAGTCATAGTCTCCTCTCATTTCCCCCTTTTATCCAGGGTGTTCTCCATTTGTCTCCCATCACACTCTCTCTCGCTCTCTCTTTTATCCAAGGGTGTTCCCCATTTGTGTCATGCCCATATTTTTCTCTCTCTTTATTCAAGGGATTTCCTTTTGTGCATGTCATATTCTCTTCTCTTTTTACCTAAAGGGTGTTTTCCTTTTGTGCATGTCATATTCTTTTCCTCTTCTTTATCTGAATGGTGTTCTCCATTTGTGTCCTCTCTCTTTTTTATCTAAAGGGGTGTTCTCCATTTGTGTCATGCCATATTCTCTCCTCTCTCTTTTTACCTCAAGGGGTTCCCCATTTGTTCCTCTCCTCTCTTTTCCTCAAGGGTTTCCCATTTGGTCATGTCATATTCTCTCCTCACTCTCTCTCTTTATTAAGGGTTTTCCCCATTTGTTCTTCTATTCTCTCCTCCTCCTCTCCCCTTCTCTCTCTCTTCTCTTTATCTGAATGGTTCTCCTTTTGTGCATGTCAATTCTTCCCCTTCTTGTTCCCCAGTCTTTCAACAAGGGGGAAAAAAGGTCGCTGTAACAAGAATAAAACGCAAAAGACGGTATATTCGTAATACTCCTGTTTTGTAAAAAATTACCGGCAGTCAACATTACAAGAAAACCCTATTCCTGGAACAAGCTGACTGGCACTTGAGATCTTGTCATACCCCAGCGTTCGGGAAAAACTACCATGGATGGCCTTCACAAAGAACGCCATGGAAGGACCTACAAAGAACTCCATGGATGGACCTTCACAAAGAACTACCAGGGATGGCCTTTCACAAAAAAAATCCATGGAGGCCCCTTCGGGAAGAACTAAGGATGGACCTTTCAGGAAAACGCCATGGGGGCCCTTCAGGAAAATACCATGGATGGCCTTCGGGAAAAAACTCCCATGGAGGACCTTCAAAAAGAACACCAGGGATGGACCTTCGGGAAGAACTGCCATGGTTGGACCTTCAGGAAGAACTACCAGGAGGGACCTTCAGGAAGAATCCAGGATGGACCGGGAAGAATCCCATGGAGGGACCTTCAAAAAGAACTCCCATGGTGGCCCCCGGAAAACTACCAGGGATGGACCTTCGGGAAGAACTGCCATGGAACCTTTCAGGAAGAACTACCATGATGGACCTTCAGGAAAATCCCCATGGATGGCCTTCAGGAAAACTCCATGGATGGACCTTCAGGAAGAACTGCCATGGTGGACCTTCGGAAAGAATCCCATGGGGGACCTCGGAAGAACTCCCATGGAGGGGACCTTCAGGAAAAACCCCAGGATGGACCTCAGGAAGAACCCCAGGGATGGCCCTTCACAAAAAACTACCATGGAAGACTTCAAAAAGAATACCATGGATGGACCTTCACAAAGAACACCATGGAGGGACCTTCACAAAGAACTCCCGGGATGGCCCTTCAGGAAAAACGCCATGGATGGACCTTCAGGAAGAACTACCATGGAAGGGACCTTCACAAAAACTGCCATGGATGGACCTTCACAAAGAACCCATGGATGGACCTTTCACAAAGCTACCATGGAGGGCCCTTCCAAAAAACTACCATGGATGGACCTTCAGGAAGAACTCCCATGGTGGACCTTCAGGAATAACTCCCAGGATGGCCCCTTCAGGAAGAACTGCATGGAGGACCTTCGGAAGAACTGCCATGGATGGACCTTCAGGAAGAATACCTGGAGGGCCCTTCGGGAAGAACGCCATGGATGGACCTTCGAAAAACCCCAATGGATGGACTTCGGGAAGAACTGCCAGGGATAGACCTTCCAAAAAAAACCCCAAGGATGGCCCCTTCACATGATGGCCCTTCACAAAGAACCCCATGGATGGACCTTCGGGAAGAACTCCCTGGATGGACCTTCGAAGAACTACCGGGATGGACCTTCGGGAAGAACTACCATGGATGGCTTCAGGAAAACCCCATGATGCCCTTCACAAAAAACTACCATGGATGGACCTTAGGAGAACTACCAGGGATGGACCTTCAGGAAGAACGCCAGGAGGGAAACCTTCAGGAAGAACTCCCATGAGGGACCTTCAGGAAGAATCCCTGGATGGACCCTTCAGGAAGAACTGCCATGGAGGGACCTTCGGAAGAACTACCAGGATGGACCTTCAGGAAAACTACCAGGATGGACCTTCAGGAAGAACTCCCATGATGGCCCTTTCGGGAAAAAACTCCAGGGAGGCCCTTCAGGAAGAAACTCCATGGATGGACCTTCAAAAAGAACACCATGGATAGCCCTTTCAAAAAGAATACCATGGATGGCCTTTCAAAAAAACCATGGAGGACCTTCAGGAAAACACCATGGATGCCTTCAAAGAAGCCATGGTGGACCTTCAGGAAGAACACCAGGAAGGACCTTCACAAAGAACTCCCAGGGATGGACCTTCACAAAGAACGCATGGATGGCCTTCAAAAAGAACACCAGGAGGACCTTCACAAAGAATCCCGGGAGGGCCCTTCAGGAAAACTGCCATGGATGGACCTTCGGGAAAAACCCCAGGGATGGACTTCAGGAAGAACTGCCATGGATGGCCTTCAGGAAAATCCCATGGAGGACCTTCAGGAAAAACCCCATGGATGGACCTTCGGGAAAAACTGCCTGGGGACCTTCAGGAAAAAACCCCCATGGATGGCCTTCGGGAAGAACTCCGGATAGACCTTCACAAAGAACTCCCAGGGGATGGCCCTTCACAGGGATGGACCTTAGGAAAAAAACCCCTGGATGGACCTTCAGGAAGAATGCCATGGAGGACCTTCGGGAAGAACTGCCAGGGATGGCCCTTCAGAAGAACTGCCATGGAGGGACCTTCGGAAAAAAGCCTGGAGGGACCTTCACAAAAAACTCCCATGGCGGACCTTCACAAAAAACTACCATATGGACCTTCACATAGAACTCCCAGGATGGACCTTCGGGAAGAACTCCATGGGGGGACCTTGGGAAGAACACCATGATGGCCCCTTCAATTTCAAAAAGGGGTAGATGCCAGTGGGGTGGGCAGGGGGGAAATTGAACAAATTTAAAAAAAAATTTTTGAAGGTCGCTGAAAAAACGTAGACCAAAGAACACAAAACACACGCGTTTTGACCTCTTTGGTCTTTTGCAAAATAAACACTCAGACAACAATGAAAATAAGGGGCCATCACTTATCTTCATCCAATTCGGGACAAGAGGGCTTGAACCCCAAAAGCAAAAGACACCCTTGCACTGTCCTGCATGGACAGAAGTTTGAATTGCCCCCAGTAACGCAAAAACACCTTAACTTTCCTGCTGGAAAAAGTTTGAATTCTCAACAGTCCTCACCTAGGGCTCAACCCCCCTTGCCCGTACTGGGTAGATAAGTACGGCTCGTTCATTTTTGTTTACCTGCGTGTTTTGTGTCTGCCGAAGAAGGCCTACGAGGGCGAAGTGCGTCGGTTTTTGTCTTTTGTTGGTTGTCTAGTTTTTGGTGGCCTGTAAATGAATTTTCAAATTGCAGATCTTGGCCCTTGGCCTTCAGGCAGTGGAATCACAAGCTTGTTACAAAATGGATAGACATCAAAAAGACAAGAACGAATTCCATCATCAAGCTTGTTACAAGATGGATGAGACATCAACAAGAATGAACAAGTTCCACTCATAACTTGTTACAAGACTGGTAACACAACAAGACACCGAACAGAGTTCAACTCATCAGCTTGTTACAAGCTGGGGAGACTCAACAAACATAGAAAAGAATTCCAGCTGGGGCTGCTCGAGGAGGGGAAAAAAAGTGAACTACTAAGGTTCAGTTTCCCCCAAATTTGAGCAGGTGTCCCATCACAGTGGGCTAAGACTCCATCTAAAAAAAAGGACGCCTTGGCACGCCCCATCCAAAGTTTCGAGTTTGAATCCCGGGAGTGCCACGAAAAAAAAGGGGCAGAGAAGGGCATTGGGGTCTTGACCTGGAGCGGCCCCGGCCCCCCCAGAGTGTAAGGGTTCAGGGGTGAAACACTTTTTGTGGGGGTTTCTTTTTTGAAGACGTTTTGCTGTCAAGCTTTCCCCCCCCCCCCCCCCCCCGATTTCTTCCACCACAAAGAACAAACTAAATGACAAAGCTTTTGGCCCCCAACCACCACTACCAACACGATACCTGTCCTGCGTGGACACAAGTCTGAGATGTTCACAGTCCACGAACGAGGGTCCCCCGTTGCAATAGAGATAAAACACCTCACCTGAAATCCCTCCCGGGCACCAAGACACTTCAGCCCACCCAGATGAAAAAAATGTGGGCAGGTAGACAGCATTTCCATGAAACACAAGAAAAACCCCTGGTGCTGGTGCATCCCCCTTTCTGTAGAGGCACACAGACTTCAGGAAGGGAAGGGGAAAGTTTCTTATAGCCCAGCCAACCGCAAAGGGCCCCTTTCATTCACAGCGATCTGGAAAGAAGAATCCAAACCAAAAACAGGGTGTTACGCAAGATGCTAAATATTTAAACTGATATATGTGAATAAAGTGTCAAATCATCAAACATTGCCGACAAATAAAATCCAAAACATCATTTAAGGGAAAACAACTGCTTTGTATGGGCCCTGTTCAAGATCCAAAAAATAACTTGGTTACTTTGTCTTGTGAAGTTCACTGTTCCCCATATTCTAAATTTTAAAAATTACAAGGAATGAAACAAAATTCAAACTGAAAAATTTTCCCAAGCAGGGGAAAAAAACGTTTACAGAAATTTGTTCTGCATTTCTACAACGCTTGGTGGCAGATCAAACTCTGCAAAACAAATAAAAACCACTTTATGCTAAAAAAATAAAACCACCGACTGTACCAAAATAAAAACCACTTGACTGCACACAAATAAAAACCCCCGACTCTACACAAAAAAATAAAACCCTTGAATGTACACAAAAAAAACCACTCGCTCGTCTTGTCCCTTTATTTCATTAAAAAAAAAAGAAAAAAATTAAAAAAAAAGCTTAAAAGGGAAAAACTGCCCCAAAAAGATATTTTTTTTTTTAATGTAAACCAACTGAAATGGCCCCTTGAAAAAAAATTCTTTCTACTGAAAAAGTTAAATTTTCAAGCAATTGAACAAAATATGTGTTACCATCAATGGTCAAAGCTGTCACGACGTTAAACCTTTTTTGCCTCTTCAGATTGTCCTCAAGGAGAAGCAAACAAAGGCCAAGTTTGGTTTCTGCCAGTGGTGGCTTTCTTTTTTGGCTTAAGTCCTAAATTGAAAATCGTTAAAAATTTTTTTTTTTTTTTTTTAAACCGTTAATGTGGAAGCACTTACACTATAATCACTTTTTTTCCGCAAACCCTATTACCTAACATCTCATGTTAGGGGAAAAAAAAAAACAGCTTGCCAGTTTTTTTTGACACATGCACACACAATAAATATATACATTATGTATGGGGGGTTTCATTCAGGGGGTGAAACTTAAGCAAAGTAAAAGTAGTGGTAATTTTGAAGGGAGGAAAAAAACAGGAGGAAACGTGGGAGGGGGGGGGGGGAGGGGGAGGATAGGTGGATTTTATTTTCCCAAAATTGTGTAAAGGGGTACCTTTTTTTTTTTTTTTTTTAAATTTTTTCGCAGTAGAGTTATCGGATTTTTTAGGGACAAAAATTTGCTGTCTGGGGGATTTCTGGAAAACAATAGAGTTATTGGCATTTAAGGGGAAAAACTTTGCTGTCTGGGGATTTCTTGATAAATCTTTTTCCCGCGGGCTGTTTTTTTATTTTGGCGATGGTATCAAAAAAAACGCAAAACACACAACACACACACAACCACACACACACTCACACAAAAACTGTGCATTTTTTGCTGAAAATAGAGGAATTTCATGCCTGTAACCATAAAAAGCACTTGTCCGTTACTCGTTAGACAGGAACAGAACTGATTTACACCACAGAGACCCTCTCCTTACAATTTATGTGAATGATCACAGAGTAGAGGACAGACTGTCACAGACTTCTCTTGTTTTATAACTATGGTCTGAAACTTATGTTGTGGGGAAAAGAGATAACTGGCATAACTGCAAGTAGTTTTCACTGTCGTCTCTGTTATTCTCTCCCCACCCCCAACCCCCACCCTCCTCCCCATTACAAGCCACAAAGAAACAGACGATGAAACAAGCGGAGCATACTGACACATCACTCAGAAAAGGGGAGGGACTGATAATGCCACAGATAAAGAATTACTATTCCACCTTGTGACAAACGGATTTACATCTCCGCACTGAAAATGGCATTCTCGTCATCATAGTCATTTACTCCGATCAAATTACACACTGTACTCTATTAAAAAAAAAGAGACTTATACATGTCCATCAAACCCGGTCATTAAATAAGACAAACAAAACACAGAATACATCCGCTTTATGCCTGGACCAACACAAACAGCCGATTTCTGTACAGTTTAAAAATGTTCACATATATGGAAACATACATGCTTTTCGCTAAAGAGAATAAAACATGATTGAACATGTTTACATCCCTTTTTTTAAAACTCTAAAATAATTCATGATAACCAATTACATTTTACCCAGTTCTAAATACTCTTGCAAACAAACATAAAAAGCGCACGTCATCCATACTCATTATCAGGAATAAGCAGCCCAAAACACCTAACACTTTCAATTTATGTGGGAATAAAACGAAGACTTCACACAAATATCATCATCGCCAAGTCATATCTAAGACTGGAATGAACAGCTGGAGTTTAAAAAAAATATAACATCCATCAGAATATAAAAACGTTGCCACCAGGACATCAAGGAACACCCTACAATGTCTAGTAAACTTTCAGTCACTCAAAACTGAATATTTTTAGCATTCCCATTGGAAGGCAGAGTTCAAAGGGGGAGCAACTCTTCACAAATTTGAAAATTATCAAGTTGAAATTATTGAAGACAGAGGGACAGACATGGCTTGCTGGAATCCAGGTGCTCATCCTGCACACAGGGCGAAGATTTCTGAGAGAGTAAGTTCTGAATTCTACCCAGGAGCCGTCTGTGTGCGTACGGGTCTATGTATCTTACCCCACTTTTGCTCAGCCACAATGTACACGTGTGTACAGTCGCCCGATCTGTCCATGAAGCTGAATGTGCTGGTCAGGGCCTTGAGTGCTAACAAGATCTCTACCTGATCAACAACTCTGTGTGTGTGTGTGTGTGTGTGTGTGTGTGTGTGTGTGTGTGTGTGTGTGTGTGTGTGTGCGCGTGTGTGTGTGTGAGAGAGAGAGAAAGAGAGAGAGAGAGAGTGTCACTGTGTGGTGTGTGGGGTGTGTGTGTGTGTGTGTGTGTGTGTGTGTGTGTGTGTGTGCATGTGTGTGTGTGCATGTGTGTGTGTGCGTGCCCGTGTGTGGAGTGGAAAGGGGGAGGAGGGGGATGAACACACATGCACGCTTCTTTTCGCATGTGTACAAACTTGTGTACATACACGTGCAAAGGAGCACCCATACCTGTTGTTCTAAAGGCAGTATGTGTGTGAACACATAAGCGGTGGAATGGCAGTTCAGAAGATAGTAATTCATTGCTAAATCAGCAGAAAAGTTCAAAAAGAACAGAAGAAAAAGCACAATAAATAAATTCTTGAAGATCCAACTTCAGTTGTAAGTTATCTGACAGACTGAGAGAAAGACAGGACTCGAAAGCATCACCGACATCTGCAGTGCTCTCTGTGTTCAAAGTTGAAGAGAAATACAGGAAAGGACAAGTCACATAAAAAAAAGCGCTCCATTCAGCCGACAAATGCAACTTCAGAAATCACCAGAATTAGCTCATTCAATGTCAAGCTGCAGCAAAAGAGAAAAGAATCCATTTTTTCCCCATACTGAAAATTTTCTTCTTTTTTTTTTCTTTTAATTGTCTGCAGTGACGAACAATGGCTTTTCATGAGCGAATTCTTTCACTTGAACTTGCAAACTGATACAAGAGAATCAAGCCAGCAACAGAAAAAGTGACAACAGCATTAAGAAATGAATTCCACATTAGAAATGCCTCCCTCCCCACCCCTTTTTTCCAAAGGAAATGGACCCAGACTCAGTTTCCCCCTATTTGCTACTCTGCGGAGAAATAAGCAGAAAGGTGTGACACTAAAAACAAAGCCAATTTTCAGAAATCAGTGTTTTTTCAACAACAAAAATTGGCGTTCTTCAATTAACTGCCTTCAACTTGTGAAAAGCAAGGTAACTCTCACCCACCTTGATCATGAAACTGAGGCAGCAACACCAAAACAAAATCATTGTGAATTTCCAGCAGACATTTTTAAAAAAAAAAGGTTCGATTAGATGGGTGAAGAATCTGCTTCACAAAACAAGTGGACATGAATGTGTATTCAAAATATGTCCTTGTTGACAAAGGCGACTTCTCTTCATTGATGACCTTTTCATTGATTCTTCTTTCATTTCCAAATTGTTATTCTTTAATGTCCAGCAAACATCTGCAATTTCAGACATGTTTCTTGAATTGGTTGCTGCCTATAAGACAAGGACAGGCAGAGAATGCCCCATCAGCCCACTTTTCTCTCAGCTGTGCTCTACTAGGCTTGAAAGTCAGGACTGCTCTAGTTAATAGTAGTACACACACTACAAGGTAGGAAAGAAGAAAAAGGCTAGAAAAAAACAACAACCAAACCTGCAAAGAAACCAAACCATTAACGAGGAAAGGCATTCAAAAATGTCCAATGTTTAGTACTTATTGCTATTAAGAATTATCAATACAGACTGTTAATCTTAAAACAAGGTGAATGTTTTCACTCAAATCAGTGACAAAAGATTTCTGTCATGAAGAACTTGGATGTTATAATTTAGCTGAAGTTTTGTTTTTGCCTATGGTTGTCATGCTTGAAAGATACACAATTTAAATACTTTTGAAAACGAGTACTTGATCAAACCACGACAGACGGAACAGAGTTGGAATAAGTAGCATACATATGATTCAAGCAGCTTGAGTAAGTTCCAGTCTTTTATCAAGTCATACTGACAAACTTTCAAAAAAAGCAAACTTTGCAGGCAGCAGTTTTCATCAGCTAGATTAGCATGCTGTGACAAACTGGCCATAAATATTTTGCTGAGATAAGTAGCATCTAAACTGCATAAAAACCCATTGCCATTCACATTCAAAGTACAACAGAGATGATGCAGCTTTGTCCAATCATGTGAGAAGAACAAAACTCAATGTTATATGACATAAATGGAAAGAAAAATAGGCATATACATTAGTATCATACATAAAATGACCTACAACAGGTCCAAGCCATCTGCTGTTCTCAGACACTGGAGCTTCTAAATCCATCAAATACTGATTTCATCAAATATGTCCCAGTACGGCAAGATATCTTGTCAATTCTGAATTCATGTGAATGTGAGAACAATCCAACAGTAATCGAGCACAGCTCATCAGAAACAGACTTTTATGCGTAATCTTTTTCAATGAGCAAGAACTGGAGTAAAACACAAATTTGAAAAAAAAAAAAATCTTTAAAAAATTGTCATGAATGAAACCAGCCTTCAAACAGCATGGACCTTGTGTGGGGTCCTCATGTTGCTTTTTTAATGTAGTGACAAGGAATGCAAAGAATACACGGATGTCAACACTGCCACTTTAGAAGAGAGAGCATGGGACAGGGGGGAAGGGTGGGAGGAGGGGGGGAAAGAAAAACCGTTCAGATCCACTGAAAGCACACGATGTCCTCCAAGCTGTTCACCAGGATCCGGTCCTGTGTGTCCTGAGCCATCGTGGACACTTCCTTCAGGTCGGCGTTGTCGTACAGCTTGACAGAGTGCAACACTTTCCCGCTGGCCGCGTCCAGACATTCCAGCCGTGTCAAAGTGTTGAGGATGTAGAGCCGGCGCAGACCTATGCTGCAGACGCAGCGAGGGAAGGCCTGACTGGTGTGTTTCCACAGGGCGGCGCCACTCTGGTCCCAGCAGCTCACCTCGGTGGTGGAACCGTCCAGGATGATGATCTTCCCGTCCTGAGTCGTGCACATGCTGTTTGGGGACTGGAACAGAGGCTTACCGTTGTTGTCATTGACGATGGCAACTCGCAGACGAAGCGCCGGTCCTCCGACGTCGAGGACATGGACGCCGAGGGAGAAGCGCGCGGCCAAGATGTTGGCAGACAAGCGGGCGATGTTGAGGTACCCCCTGCACGTGTTGTGCATGTTCTGCAAACTGAGCTGCATGCTGCTTACGCTGATCAGCTGCAGCGTCTTGGCGACGTGGCTGACAACAGCAATGGTGTCTCCATTCATGTGACACACGCCATGGGGCTGGGGGAGCTCCAGGGAGGGACACAGTCCATCCTGACCTTCCCTGGCCAGCTCGACCACCTTCACCCGGCTGTTGGCTCGGTCGATCACCGCCAAACGCCCGTGGGGTAGCACAGCAAAGTCGGAAATGATTGGCCGGCGCAAGTCACCAGCTGAAGAAGGGCAAATTTTAAAGATGCTGCGAAGTTTCTGGCTTTCCAATTTTGACTGCGCTCCAGAAAACGACTTGGCATTCACCTCTGACCCCGCCTGAGCTGTTTCAGAGGTGAGGAGAGGCTTTCCAAAATTAGCAGCCTCCGACGGGCCTGTGACGCTTTCAGATGCAGTCGCCTTGACTCCATTCTGTGCTGTTTCAGCCGATTTGCTGCTTCGTGCGATGCCGTTGCTGTTGGTTGTTTTGGGCGAGGTCATGGTGGAAGAACTGGTCACAGACAGCGAAGCTGCACTGGATTTCCTAACTTGCTCAACGGCCATTTTGGGCACTTTGGTCTGGAGCTTGAGTGGAGCCGAGGTCTGACTGTTTGGGTACTGAGTATTTGTTCCTCTGGAAGACGGTAGCATGAGATCAGCACCAGGAGCTGCGGACTTGGGCAAAGAAGGTTTTGGCAAAGTGTGAGCCCCGGACATTGGTGAGGTAGATGGCATGATCTTCAGCAGCGTATCATCTGAAGCAGGGTCACTGTTGGCTAGCTTCGGGATGGGTCTGAACTGACTGAACAGAGCCGTGACATTTTTGGCTGGCACGAACACAAAGCCAGGGTTATCCGACCCTCGTTTGGGACTGGCTTGCTTCACGGTGGAGTTAGCAGCCGTGACAACAGGATGTTTGACGCTGAACACCGACGGGCCAGAAAACATCTTTCGAGCTAAACTATTTCTTGGTCGTGCTGGAGGTCGACGGGCATATTTTCGACCTCCGGCTACAAAAGAAAATGGATTCCTTTGACCATCACTGCTGTTTCCACATGCCATGGAACCTTCCGAGGAGGAAGTGGATGCTGCAGAGATGTCTGAAGACGTTGAAAGGACAGAGTGACATGCCAGTCTTTCCTGCTGCAACTGCAAGGCGAAACAGGGCTGCCCAGAACTGATGTGATTGCCGACAGCAGACAGCTTAGCAGGAGTGTGTTCTGTATCATTCTCCATGGGCACAGCAGCCACTGCTGCTGGGTCTGCTGAGGCAGGTTCATGGGAAGGGCTTGCAATGTTCCCTGTAAGCGACATCCTGCTGATCATCTGCTTCACCTCTTCCAAGGTCTTCTTGGCCACTCCCGGCACGTCAAACCGCATGGTGTCCACTTTGGCTAAAAACGATGTGGCAGCTTCAACGTCACTCTCAGTTTCTTTCAAGTCATGGTGGGTGACTTCTTGGAGCAGCTGCACGTCCGAGGTGATCAGCTGCCTTCTCTGTATCCTGGACACGTTTTCCTCCAGCACAGCGATGAAAACGGTGATCTGTTCTTCACAGCTTGCCAGGTGTTTCTGGGTTTTGCTTATCGCCTCGTGAGTCTTCAGCATGTCGTTCTTCTTCTGCTGTTTGAGCGTCGTGATCAAGCTATCGTAGGCATCGTCCATCTCTCTCAGGCTCACCGTGATGTTTTTGGACAAGACCTCCTTCTCCTCTTTCAGCTTTGCTTGCTTTTCTTTGGCCTTGCCCAGGGTGCTGATCAGGCTTTTCTGCGAGGTTTCCAGATGCAGGCGTCTCGCCGCCGCCATGGGCGTCACAGAGTTCAGCTTGCTGCACTGCCGATGCTTCATCAGGGCACACATGGGGCACAGCAACTCGCAGCAGTCCTCGCAGAACATCTTCAACATCTGAAACCACAACAACCTCCTTCACTTTGCAGAATGAATGGTTCAGACTGCCACATCACTTACACACATTAATGCAAATATGCACACAACAATGGCCTTTGTCGGTTACAGTTTTATGTCCTGTCTCTTCAAACGAACATCTGGATGTGTGCTTTCTCCTTGGATGACTACACGCACAAACACAAACAACAAACGACTGACAGGAAAATAAAGCAAAAAGGCTTGGACACAAACAACAAACGACTGATAGGAAAATAAAGCAAAAAGGCTTGGACACAAACAACAAACGACTGATAGGAAAATAAAGCAAAAAGACTTGGACACAAACAACAAATGACTGACAGGAAAAAAAAGCAAAAAGGCTTGGACACAAACAACAAATGACTGATAGGAAAAAAAAGCAAAAAGGCTTGGACACAAACAACAAATGACTGATAGGAAAAAAAAGCAAAAAGGCTTGGACACAAACAACAAATGACTGATAGGAAAATAAAGCAAAAAGGCTTGGACACAAACAACAAATGACTGATAGGAAAATAAAGCAAAAAGGCTTGGACACAAACAACAAATGACTGATAGGAAAAAAAAAGCAAAAAGGGTTGGACACAAACAACAAATGACTGATAGGAAAAAAAAGCAAAAAGGCTTGGACACAAACAACAAATGACTGATAGGAAAAAAAAAGCAAAAAGGCTTGGACACAAACAACAAATGACTGATAGGAAAAAAAAGCAAAAAGGCTTGGACACAAACAACAAATGACTGATAGGAAAAAAAAAGCAAAAAGGCTTGGACACAAATAACAAATAGGAAAAAAAAGCAAAAAGGCTTGGACACAAACAACAAATGACTGACAGGAAAAAAAAGGAAAAAGGCTTGGCTGAGGAACAAGTACAGACACTGAGAACTGAGTATATGAAAAAAGCCTGGAAATTTTCACAGGGTTCCAAGCTTTTTTTTCTTCTCATACTTGATGACTATTGTGAAATTGAGGCTGACCTCAATCTATCCTGCATGTCAACAATTCTTGATGACTGCTCTCTTGTCAGTACTTGTTGCCAATTCTTTCCTCAGCCTTCCCAACACCTTGACGCCACTGATCTTTTTTAACAAACAAGTTTAGAGGTGCTAGCGGGAGACTTGACAAACCAAACCGGGATAAAATCTAATGGACTAGATAATTAATCTGAAACTTGATGGTCTTAACCCAGTGCCTACCGGATTGACCGAGATCGACTGCTGAATACTAGGTCAATGACTTTCACTTTCACCATCGCATATCCCAGAATGCAATTGCGACAGAGTCTTCCAGTACTTCCGTTTCTGGACGCCATTTTGGTTTTTGTTGCATTAGTTTTGGTGGAGTAGTTTCGCCGCTGTGAATTTTCAAAGTTCGGCTTTTTTTTGCGAATTTTCTGGGGAAATGGTGGATCAAGTAACTATGCAACTTGTAGAATTCATTTTCTGATGTGATAGTGATGAAAAGAGCATATTTGCGGGCTACACTCTTGAAGAAGATTTGAAGCGTGACGATTCGGACACTGATCTTGACCTAGTTATAAATAAAGATCGACTGGTGACTGATTTTGAGGCCAAAATCGATAATGACTCGGGCGATGATAATGACGATGTCGAATTGCCCATTGCTGCTGGGCCCAGCTCCCCCAAAAAAGAAAATTTGAAAAACAAAACTTGCTAGAGATTCTTTAATTGCTGACTAGAGTGGTTGGCCAAAAGAAGTGAAGCCCCCCCCCCCCCCCCCCCCCCCCCCCCCCCCCCCCCCCCCAAAGTTTCCCTTGTTCTGATAGCCAGGAAACCGGGTCAGTCAGTGGGTGTGTCCCATGATTTGCCTGTGGGAGCATCACCTTTAGCCTTTTGATTTCAGAGGAATTTTGGCAGACTTACGAGAAACAAATTTATTTGTTGCACAAAAGCAAGCAGAAAAAGATGAACATAAACTGTGGCCTAAAATAAAAACTGCCTGTTTATCAAAAAGCACTGGCCTAAAATAAAAACTGCCTGTTTATCAAAAAGCACTGGCCTAAAATAAAAACTGCCTGTTTATCAAAAAGCACTGGCCTGAAATAAAAACTGCCTGTTTATCAAAAAGCACTGGCCTAAAATAAAAACTGCCTGTTTATCAAAAAGCACTGGCCTAAAATAAAAACTGCCTGTTTATCAAAAAGCACTGGCCTAAAATAAAAACTGCCTGTTTATCAAAAAGCACTGGCCTAAAATAAAAACTGCCTGTTTATCAAAAAGCACTGGCCTAAAATAAAAACTGCCTGTTTATCAAAAAGCACTGGCCTAAAATAAAAACTGCCTGTTTATCAAAAAGCACTGGCCTAAAATAAAAACTGCCTGTTTATCAAAAAGCACTGGCCTAAAATAAAAACTGCCTGTTTATCAAAAAGCACTGGCCTAAAATAAAAACTGCCTGTTTATCAAAAAGCACTGGCCTAAAATAAAAACTGCCTGTTTATCAAAAAGCAAAGAGGAGACTGACAAGAGGTACACCATCGCCATAGTGTGTGTGTGTGTGTGTTAGGGGATGGGGGGGGGGGGGGGGGGGGGGGGGATTGCTCAGTGCACTTGTGCAAAAGCACATTTTTGCTGAATTCCATCACAGTCTAAAGTCCAGTATTCAGTAATCTGTTCTTGTTATTTTTTTCCCCTCAGTAGTTAGAAGACAAATCTTCCTTCAGTTTAACAAAATTGTTGAAGTTTGGGTTTTTTCCTTCACAACAAAAGTTGATTATTTAGTGTGCAGACCATACAGAATGACTTTATTTAGTTCCTGAAGGTTTCAGTACTTTGTTTGGACTTGGAAAATCACTCTGTGCTCCTAATCCATGACATTCTGTGGGCGCAGTGAATTCAGGGAAAATTGTTTTAGCACCGAGAACACCGAAGTAGAGTTAGTCTGTTCGCTTTTTTCCCCTCGTGTACCAGTTCACTATGTATGGGAAAAAATGGCTGTTTTGGATGGAGTGATGTCTTTGAATTTTTTCATTACTTTTATAGAATCTAAGTTAAAAACAAATTTTATTTATTGAGGTTTCTTTATGGCAAGTGTGTATGTGTTGTGGAGTTACCTCTCTTGGCATGGTATTCACATAGTCATATAGCACAAAGTCATGGTATTCACATAGTCATATAGCACAAAGTCATGGTATTCACATAGTCATACAGCACAAAGTCATGGTATTCACATAGTCATATAGCACAAAGTCATGCGGTAGGCAGAGGGTTAATCTTTCAAACCCCTTTCCCCCATCCTACCCCTCCTCATCCCCCAAATTTTATAAGCAGAAGTATGCAAATCTCAAGAACGGGCCTGGAGACCTTAAAAAAGCCTTAATTCAGGCTAACACCTGGACAGTCTCCTGTCTGAAATACAAGTGATGGGAAAGATGACTGCTGAAGATAAAGAGGAAGACAGTAGACTAGTGTGCATGACTGCCATTGTGATAATGGCCGACAGCGTTCCTAGTTGCCCTGATATTTGTTTACGAGGGAAGAGTACCTAATTGTTAGATTATTAGCGTTTGTTGCATCACAGTATATTATGTGCAATTAAAGAGAAGTTTATACTCAAGACCAAACAACAAAAACCAGTTCAACCTGAAACAGCATCAACCAATGAAAAATCACCTCCTCTGGATGCTCCAGACAATGCTTGTGCTGCTTCTGGTGCTGCTCACGGGCTGAATGGTCATCAATGGCAACAATGCAGTGCTTCTGGCACGATGGAATGCTCATGTGTACCTGCAAACAACAAAGCAAAAGCTCAAAATTTTCAACAGTCAATTCTTAATTAATCCCTCTGAATGAAAATCAGAATTTAGTTTAACAGTACAGCATGTTTTCCATGGGTCAGTACACCAGGATTAAGATGCCTTCAATTTATTCATTATTCTGAAAGTGATCTCCTCTGACAGATCTGTAGACTTTGCCACTTGAGATTTCTTCCATTCCTACCGGCTGTGTTCTTTAATCAGCAGATGTGGCGCAGCATTCTAAAGACTTGTCCAAGAAAGGGATGCCGATTTGATTAAACGGAAAGTGAAAGTGCACAGTGAAAGCGTAGTTCTCATTCTGCAAATTCATCTTGATTTCTTCCAAAACATTCATGGCATTCTGACTGCGATTCTAATCATCCTGTCAACTACTGTATTATCAAGTCTTCATGTTGACTGTTTTCTAACTGATTGTCTGTTTTGGAACAATATCATTTCACACCACCATTGAAAGGCATACCATGGCACTGAAGACAAAGGGAAGTAATGATTCACTTCTTTCTTTTTTTTTGTTTTTGGTACTCTCATTTTCCATGCTGCTCTAGTGGTATTGTTCTCATGCTACTCTAGTGGCATTGTACTCATGCTACTCTAGTGGCATTGTACTCATGCTGCTCTTCCCAGCTCCCTCGACCACATTCACAGCCTGGCTTGTCTGGCCACAGCCCCAGCACTGACAATCCAATGGCCTGTCTGGCAACAGCCTCAGCACTGACAATCCACTGGCCTGTCTGGCCACAGCCTCAGCACTGACAATCCACTGGCCTGTCTGGCCACAGCCTCAGTACTGACAATCCACTGGCCTGTCTGGCCACAGCCTCAGCACTGACAATCCACTGGCCTGTCTGGCCACAGCCTCAGTACTGACAATCCACTGGCCTGTCTGGCCACAGCCTCAGTACTGACAATCCACTGGCCTGTCTGGCCACAGCCTCAGTACTGACAATCCACTGGCCTGTCTGGCCACAACCTCAGTACTGACAATTCATGGGAAGCAGTTAAAGTCACATCACCATAAGGCAACCCACCTGAGGAGACACTGCACTGCTGCAAAGTCACTTCGGTGTGTTCAGTGGCGCCTGTGCAGGAACCATTTCCTATGCCCCCAACTGATGACAGTGACTGCTTAGTGGTGGAGCAAAGGTAAGTGGGCTTTCCCTTCAGACAGTGCCACCAAGTCCATCCAATGACAGTCGCCATAAATTTGAAGGTGTTGGTGACCTAACAGACCATACCAAGGGCATAGACATGGAGAGGAAATCAAAACTTCAGATCACCATGAGAGAAAGGCATGAAGAGCCACAGAATTGGGGAGCCTTTTCTAATCCTTACCTGTGAGGATGATGGGTATGATGCTACCCATTTCTATTCTGGTCAGAGGCTGCATGACAAGGCTGTACTCTATGCTTACTTTCACAATTTGTCCCATGTCCGACAGGTACACGCATACAGTCACCTGCAATACTGGTCCAGAAATTTTAGCAACACTCTCAGAGATACATCCAGTAAGTGGATGAAACTCGACTGTGTGGTACCAGTCTTCCCAACTGAGCCTCTCGCAAACTCAACACTGGGTAGAAGCTGGTTAGAGCAAAAATATCTAACAAATAAATGGCTCTGATGGGAATTGAACCCCCAACCTCCCAGCTGGGTGTTCGTGATGCTAAACACTGCACCACAGTGGCTGGAATCGTTCACTTTCTCTCTTTGTGACCAATGATGGGCAAGCTTAGCGAACATGACAAGAGGCTCCTGCCATTGTGCAACAGCTGTTTTTCATGTTCAACTGCATCCATGGTGTGATCCAAGGAAACTGGATGGTAGTCTCAGGGTAGAAAAACATGCCTCCCTGGGACCCTTTGACAGGAAATCTATAATTCCTTTTCACACTCAATACATTATAACAGCCTTGCAGTTCTACGTGATGGGGAACACCAACAACCTACATTTATAACAGAGATGCAGGCAGAGACAAAGTATATTGTGGGAATGCTTTCTGTCACAAACAGGCGGCTACTGACTGACTTCTCAGATCCACTGTCCTAACCAAGCAACTATGTAAATCACCACACAGTCCAGCAATACCAGTGACCAGACATTCATCATAAAACACACACACAGTCATACCCAAGCCACCCAGTACCTGCATACAAGCTTCGCAGTAGGGATGCGAACAGTCCAGGCAAAAATGCTCGGCCTCTTTCGGGAAAGGCGTCTGCTTGGAGCAAGGGAAGCACACCTCCCCCTTCACGTCACCTTCCTCTTTGTTCTTGGACACCTCGGTCAGGCAGCTGGCCAGATCCGTCATGATGAAGTTGCTGCGGAACTGGGTGCTCCAGTGAGACAAGGGGCGATAGGGGTGAGGCGGGTAGATCTCCTCCCGACACACCGGACAGGTGAAGTAGCTCTGGTTGGGCCCCATGCGACAGTTTTCAATGTAGCCGTTCAAACACTTCTGGCAGAAGGAGTGCAGGCATGGAAGCATGCGGGGGTCATTGTAGGCTTCCAGGCAGATGGGGCATTTGATCACCGACTGAATCAGTGACTCTGCCATGCTGGGAGGTTGCCGCCTTTCCCCTGTCTTGACAACTTCAGTTTCTTGTGCAGAATCTGCCACCTGAAGCACACAAATCAATGAATTTGCCACCTGAAGCACACAAATCAATGAATTTGCCACCTGAAGCAGACAAATCAATGAATTTGCCACCTGAAGCAGACAAATCAATGAATTTGCCACCTGAAGCACACAAATCAAAACAGAGATCCAGGTGATTTTGCTTTTCCAGTTCCAATTTTTTGTTTTTCTTGACAAAATCCAGATTGCATACAACGATGCATGTGTATCTATTATACGTTTTTGTCAATGTATAAAGTAAAAATTTAATATGAATTTAATAGTTGCAAGAATACATGGTACACTATGTGATGCCAAAGTGTATATTTTACGATGAAAGATGTGCGTAAACCAGAGATCCAGTTTGTTTGTTTTTTTTTTTTCAGTTTCAATTTTTGGTTTTTCTTGACAGAATCCAGATTGCATGTATCGTATGTGTATCTCTTATACATTTTTGTCAATGTGCAAAGTAAGAAGCATAAATTTAATAGCTGCAGGAAAACATGGTACAGTATGTGATGCCAAAATGTGTATTTTACAATAAAAGATGTGTGTAAACCAGAGCTGCCATGGGCTAACAAGCACGAAGTGCTGCATTCTGACATTTTAAGTGTAGCATCACACGTGACTGAAACTGTTATGGGGATTTTGTTTTTTGCTGGTTTTGCGTATGACAGTATGGTGATGAAGAGGACATAAATGTCACAAGTTGTTTTGTGGGTTTGACTTGACCTACAAAAAAATCAAAATGGCCGACAATGATACTGGAGGTCTTCCCTCAGCCGACCTTTGTCTGCACTCCTCTTTACTGCCTTGTACATTTCAACGTCACCTGCAGTCTGCTCTGTGAAATCAACTTGCCTGGCAGATCACAGGTGTACACCAGAGAGATTTAAGGCTCATGAACAAAATCCTTACGTATTTGGGATCTAAAACTGATGAAAATGAACTGACATACAATGATACACTCACTAAAACAGATTATGGAGGAAACTGGAGATTTATATGTAACAATAGTGCCCTTCATAGTGCTGGAATTCATCATGAAGTACAATGACCTGCTCAGAGCAACTCACTTGCCTGTCTACCATTTCCCAGGTTCATACTACAGTTAAAAGCCACAATAGATCAGGGTCTATAAGCTGAACAGTAGGTAGAGCATGTGCTGCTGCCTACAAGAAAAGGGTGAAGCACCCACATGCACAGTCAGGGAAAATCTGGCGCTGCTGCAAGCTGCTCACTCAAATACCCCAGCTACAGCTGAAGTCTTCAGCAAATTCCAAGAGCTGAGTTGCAAATGGCCATCTTTTATTTCCTTTTTTTCTTTTTTTTCGCAAGTTGGTGAAGGACAGACAATAAAGTGTTCCATAAGGTTACAAACTACACTGATCAAGTTTCTAGGATGCAGGATCAAACTACTCACCTCTTTAGTAAAATGACGCAGGTGTCTCTTCAGTTTGACTGAACAGTGTCATGTCAAAAGTCAGAATGGAATGGAGGTAATGGTAAGGTAATGCTGCTTATAGCCCAGCCGAACACAAAGGGCCATATCAGGGCTGTCACTGCATTGAGGTGAACTCATGAATGCAATGGAAAAAAGACAGTCAATGACAGTTCAAGATAGCCAGACAGCTTTCAGCAGACTGGGGTGTATGGCACCTGGTCTTATAGGTTGAAGTCTTTCATATTCTTCACCCATGCTCATAGACTTCATGTCTTCTAAGATGGAAAGACATGTAGCAAACAAACAAAAAATTGCTCTGTGAATTTCTCTGCCATCCCTATAGGCAAACTGAAAATGCTCATGTCTGCACTCTGTCTTTTGGAGAAGTTAACAGCAACCTCACTTGAGCTGCTATGGGGAGCTACTCGAACACTGGACAATCTGGTGTGCACAACGTATAACCGCCTCCAAGTGTGGCACATATATGCACAAACACATAGCAGGGAAGCACACAGTTTAGCATGTTAACAAGTACTTACCAAACAAAGTAGTGATCATAATGGGGACTGGCTACAAAGCCTACACATTGCAGCCTCTCCAGAGTCCCCTTCAACATTGTTTACCCATACGTCTGTGAGGCTACCCTTGCTCACAATAATTTATGTTGATTCACAACACTTTACGTTACTTTCCTGAAGATTTCTTCATGTATCAGTATTTGGTGCACATTTAAGTTGAACAGGAAATGAATACTAAATCTGTGCAGGTATGTTTACAAACTGTTAAGTGTAGTTGTTACCATATTGTCAACACATTAAACCATGGATAGTGTATTCACAACATATCCTGGACAAATTTTGTACTTGGAAAGAAATAAGTGAGGTGAAGTCTGTAAGATCTCCTTTCGTACCTCTCTCCCAGGCCTCTTTGGTTAAAGATTAAGGTCAATTAGTTTTGTAAAATGTTGAAAATGTTATAAAATGCTAAGGAAGCATACAATGCCATTACATTTTAATGAATCAAAATTGATATTTGACGGAATGACGCTCACCTACTGGGAGAGGCAGGTAAATAAGGAAATCATCCAGTGCAGTCTACTCACAGTTACGATTCTTGATAAATTTATCAACTCACTAGGGTGGGCAACATTAAGTTTCTGCCACGCAATTCTGGAGAAGAACAGCATCATTTCCATATTCGAGTCACCATCACATTCTGAGGTACTTACGCTCATTTGGCCTTGGAGCACATCGAACAGTATCATGAAAAGTTAAGACAAAGACTGAAGAGACGTCAGCTGATGCCTTTTCTTCGATCGATTTTCCTCGCGATCAAATGAAACAAAAGAACAAATCAGTCATTCCTGTCACTTCTTCTAACTCTTCAAAACTTCATTTCCTTGCCTTTTCTCAATAGGAACATATATTCAGGAATGTTTGCTTAAAGACAGCTCTACCGATGCTGTTCGTTCAACAGATCTATGTTACAAATCAATGATTGTCGGAGAATCCCAAAAGAACAAGATCAGGAAAAGGAAAGTAGGTCAACAAAAATAGCACTGTTGCCACCCCATGTTAAATATTGTTATGTGCATTTGTAATTGCTATATCTTTATATTAACCATTTAAATAATGCATTCCTTTCAGTCATCAACTTCTTAAGCTCATCGTCCAGAAAAAAGAAGGCTTACAATCGTTGGAAAGTACCTTGCGTGCGAGCTAAGAAAGCGCAGACGGCAACACCAGACACAAAGGGACACTACTCATTCCTCACTTTGCATCCCAATGGAGTTCCTCCAAAAGTGTGGGTGACCTACAACCTCCACCCCTGTTTACGTACTTTTGAACGTATCTCTATAAGCTGTTGAACGAAACAAACAAACAATCAAACACTAATTCGTTCGAAAACCTTTTTGCATTGAAATGACTCATGGATGTACATTTCATCAAGACAGTTTGTCTTCCAACAAAACCAAAACTGTCTGAATACGGAGGGCAGAAAAAAATGAACTATTCCAATACGGAAGTCCGAAGCCGGTGAATGTAGATCTGCAGAAAAGACGAAACTGTTCACTCCAGTATTGCCAGAGCATACTACATTACCGAGATACGACACTGCCTCTTACAGCCTACAAGTCCGTTCAGTCGATTATCTCCCTTAGTCGGCGCGGGCTGCAGGCTCGCGGCTGCTATGTGAAAACGTTGCCGTGATGAAAACAACGACGCCCGTCGGGCCGCATTTGTTGTCATAACTTTACCTTGAACTGCTTCAGCAGTTTGTGACGACAGATTCAAATGCCTCTACACATTTTTTGGCCCTCCTTGTGTTTGTGTGCGTGTGCATGTAGGTGCGTGTGTGCACTGCATGTGTGCATGCATACGCATGTATTTTTATGTATGTATAGTGTGTGTGTGTGTGTGTGTGTGTGTGTGTGTGTGTGTGTGTGTGTGTGTGTGTGTGTGTGTGTGTGTGTGCATGACTGTGGTAAGATGGGTGAAGGTGGGGTGGGGAGAGAGAGAGAGAGAGTTTGTGGCTTGTTCTAAATTTAAAAAAAAGACCATTTATTTGTCTCCAAATCAAACTTTAATTGTGTTGTGTCAGTTTATAACAACGTCCAACAATGGCATAATGAAAGGGGTGGAGGTGGGGGGTGGGAGGGGGTAATGCAGTCCGTCTCATCCCACAAAACATAGAAAAAAGTTCTGCCATCAATACAAGATGGATTAAAACAAAACTGGTTGCATTTTCCAAACAGTCTGCAAAAATTTGCAAAAAATGTCTTCTTTAAAATACGAGCAAAGAAGAAGCACACAATTTCAAATACACACATCAACCTCAAAATAGACATTGCGACGAGATAGGCCTAGACATGAAACGGTCATTGATACATGTAGGTTTACACACGAGTATGCTGGGGGTGGAGGGGGGTTAGTAATGGTTTTCTCTCTCTCCTCTCTCTCTCTCTCTCTCTCTCTCTCTCTCTCTCTCTCTCTCTCTCCTCTCTCTCTCTCTCTCTCTCCACACACACACACACACACACACACACACACACACACACACACTGACTGAAACCAATTTATTGTCAGATTAACTCAAGGTTGTACACACACAAGCCATGCAACTGCATGCAGAGAGAGAGAGAGAGAGAGAGACAGAGAAGAGAGAGAGACAGAGAGAGAGACAGAGAGAGAGACAGAGAGAGATTCGGTGATGAAACACGTGTGTCGGCACTGTCATTATCAACATAAACATCACTGGCCATGTGAGGGCACGGTATGCGTGGTCTGGTTTTCCCCGCTGCCTAGTTGTTTAGCTAACGGGACTGTAAATAAGCCAGTAGGCTTAATGATTTCTAGAAGAAACAAGGTATGCGCATTGCTCTTTCCTTACATATATATATAAAAACTGTTAAAAATCTGCCCATGTGGCTTCATAGTCATACTATAAACTTGATCTAGACTAGACTCAAGTTGCACCAGATGCATAGTCCCACACCGTATACGGTATTGCTTACGTGGTTTACTCTGCCAATAATTAATAAAATGCAATAAAGTTTGTACATGCCTTTCTTCATCCTTTGGAAAACGAAAAAATGCCAGCCCTTCACAATCGATTTTGTTGCGAGCGTTTGAACAACCGATAGCGCTGCAGGCTTCGCCTCCTTGCTTCTTGCGCGTCGCTATGTTGGAGCTGAGTTTACACGTGCTGACTAAGGGCCGTAACCTAGTCCGCGGTCTTACGGAAAACCCCCAAGTGTCGTATCTCGGTAATGTAGTATGCTCTGGTATTGCTGGTGATCTGATCGAGGGAGAATTGTGTCTGGTTACTTGAATTGATAAACATTTTTAACTCTCCGTTGTTCAGCAAAATGGCGAATCGACAAGTGCGATTGTTCTATTTCCCGACGTCTTACTTTTCACAAATGGTAAGATATTGATTCAAATTGTAATTTGACGAATATTGCGAAGAAAGAAACGCCAGGGTCATTTGGATTGGCATGTACGGCCTTTGACCTTGATAACTTCAGACAAAATGAACCGTATTGAAAATGTAAATATTATTAGCCTTGCAAAGTGCACAAGTACGAGTTTTATCTCACTACTGGTGACCTACTCGTTTTTGAGTGAACCAGTATTTTAGGAAGAAGAAGAAGAAGAGGTATTAACCTTCATTGTCCTGTATTTCGTATGACAGAAGTCGCCTAGACTACTAAGTTTATATTGGAATTTGCTGCCCGAATTGGGGTACCGACTTAAAAAAATTGTAAAAAATAAACAAATGGATAAAAAGACTTCAAATTTTCAGCAAAAATCTATGGAAAGCTGAACTTTGGTTTACACTTGTTATTTAAGTGGGATGTGAAAATATTTTTATGGCTCAACACTCGCACACCTGATTTTACCTGGAAAACACACCTACGTCAGTGAAATAGGTGATAGACAGGCAATACAACACCCATCAACTTTATAACACCTACCTTTTTGGTGGCAAGTGGTCAGGTTCACCATCTGAAAAGAACTGATGGGTGTTGTGAGGTGTTAGTAGTTACACAGGTAGCTAGGAATATACGCGAAATTTTTGTGACGTTTTTAAGTCACATAGTTACATAGCAGGAAAAAAAAAAAAATAAGAAGTCAAAATCATACCATATTTACTGAAAATGTATTGGAGTGCATGCTTGTTGATCTGCATGAGTTAGTTTGTGTTTGTGAGAAAAAGAATTCCTATGACTGATAATATTTCTAACTATATGCAGGTGTTAGTAGGAAGGAAGAGAGGCAGGCATCACAACACAAAACAACACTCAAATATTTTTGTTGTACTCACCATATGGTTCCAGATGTAATGAATTATATAATCCAAATGTGATCACACACAAACAACACAGTCACTGGAAATGTTCTTGCTTTTGATCACTTTTGTCACACACAGATCACCGACATGAAATTTTCTTTCCGTTGTGCACTTTTCTTACATGCACAAATTCCAGTACTTTTGTATGTGGCACTTTCAATATTTAGTCAACCAAAAACAGTCTGTACAAAACAAAAATGACAAAGTCCAGTCCTTGATTTACCCAAAAACAGTCTGTACAAAACAAAAATGACAAAGTCCAGTCCTTGATTTAGTCAAGTGTCAGGTGTACTGCTAGGAATGAGTGTGTAGGAACCTACTCACTGCTGGTGAAAAGAAAAAAAGCAGCCACGATCCTTGCACAAAGCCACCTTACACATCACACACTCATGTGTTGACTGGATGGCATTGCCTGCTGGGGTTTTCCTGCCTTCCTTCTTGCAACAGACACAGTCCTTCTTGCCTCTGGCAGACTGGATTTTGGAAGGAGTGTGTTTGTGCTTGTCTGGATTGTCATGAACGACGGGACGGCCGATCCGTTTTCGACCCTTAAAACCATTCACCATGCCCATGACAATCTCAGTGTGAAAATCCACATGCAGTTTCAGTGGGGCATCTGCAGAGTTTTTGTAGATTACAAAGGCATTTACTGCAGCAGTGTCCAGGCAGAAGAAGAACACATATTTCCACCACTTCATGAATTTCTGCTTGGAACAATAATATGATCGCAATTGATCATGCTTGTCAACACCGTTGTAGTTCTTGGTGTAATCAGCAACAGCCAGGGGCCTAGAATACCTGGCTTTTTCAACACCCCTGCACCTTTTCTGACAAGCTCTCCATCGGTTCCATCATGGACAGAAGTAAGAAGGGTGACCTTACGACGGTCAAACCAAGCAACAGCCTGAAGCTTGCCCTTCAAATCACCATAGCCAATCTCACGAAACCAGCGCTTTGTGTCCCCAGACTTTTTGACACATTTTGCTGGCTTCATATCCTGTGGCAGACCCTTCCTGTTATTTCGCACAGTCCCACATGCCAAGGTTTTCTTCTGAAACAGATACTGAATGAGGGGGACTGACGTGAAATAATTATCAAAGTAGATGGTGTGCCACTTGAAATAATGGGGTTCTGACAAGTGTTTGACAACACGATCCCCTAGGGCATCACCTGTCCCAGCAGGCACATCATTGGTCTTCCCAGTATATACTGAATAATTCAGCATATAAAAAGAATCGGCATCACACAAAGCCCACACCTTGAGGCCCCACTTCGTTGGTTTTGCAGGCAAGTACTGCAGAAAACCACAACGACCCTTGAACTTGATCATTGCCTCATCTACTGTGATGTTTTGCCCAGGTAGAAACTGCATAGCAAAAATTCTTGTGCCATGGAAATGAGAGGTCTGACTTTGAACAGGGGGTCATACCCAGCCTGACCTCTGGGAACAAACTGAGTAGTATCAGCGAGGTGAAAATACTGGTTCAGCTGTTCAAACCTGTTCTTCGACATGACACTTGACACCCAAACATTGAAGAAAGGAGAAGAATCTTTATATTGCATGCATTTCAACCCTGTCATAAAAGTAAAATAACACGAGGGGACATTGAAAGGCGTAAACGGCCTACTACTAGTACTACTACTATATAATGAAAATTGGGGATAAGGAAATAAAAGTATCTAAATGTGAGGAAGAGAAAGATCTAGGTGTGACTTCTGACAAAAATTTGCTATTTGGCAAACATATTGTAAATAGTATTAATAAGGCTAACAGAATTATTGGAATAATAAAAAGAACCTTTACATTTAATATTATAGAAAAGGACACTCTATTTTATATAAGACACTAGTTAGACCTGTTCTTGAATATGGCAACACTGTATGGTATCCAATGTTAAATTTTGACAATCAGAAGCTTTAGAACAGGTACAAAGAAGAGCAACCAAGATGATTCATAATATAAACGATTACTCATATCAGGAAAGATTAAAATATCTACAACTTCCAACACTTAAGGCAAGAAGAATAAGAGGAGACTTGATTCAAGCATACAAGATAAGATAATGTTGCTTATAGCCCAGCCGACCGCAAAGGGCCACATCAGGGCTGTTCAAGCATACAAGATGTAGTAGTAGTAGTAAGGGGACAGGCTGATATTCATAGCCTAGGCCTCGCGGCCTTTCTTGAATCCCCATCCATGTATTGTTTAGTATTCTGAATTGGTTTGTTGCATATGCGCATATTGGTTTGTTAATCAAATTCAAATAAAATTTTAGTGAATTTATGATCCGCATCAATGAGATTTTTAAATGAGTTAGTAGATTGTGCAAACTTGATGTTAGTTGGTAGATCATTCCAAAGATGTGTTACTCTCTTTCCAAAAACCATTTTACGTTTATTAGTCTGACAGTGTCAATGAAGATTTTCCCATCTGGCTTCCTTGTAACACTATCAGTATATAATTTGAAAAAATCCTCTATTTGTACATCGACCATATCATTAAATATTTTATATACTTTGATCAGATCACCGCGGATACGTCTACCTTTTAAGGAGTGTAAGTTTAAGTATCTTAGCCGTTGTTCATAATTCATATTTTTGCATTCCCGTAGTAGCTTTGTAGCCCTTCTTTGTACCTTCTCTACTGCCTTTTGAGTAAGGGATACCATATGATATTTCCATATTCTAAGTGCGGCCGTACCAGACTTTTGTACAATTTCAATAATATATCTTTATTCAAGTATGTGAAAGTTCTCTTTATTAGTCCTATCATTTGGTTTGCTTTATTGATGATTTTATTGATGTGTACATCGAAAGAAAGTAGTGGGTCAAAAATAACACCAAGATCTTTTTCTTCCTCACACTCATTTATTTCATTTTCTTGTCCATTTACCTTCATATAATATTTATGATTTGGGTTTGTTTTACCATAGTGCACAATACTACATTTGGATACGTTGAAATGTAAGTTCCATTCATTAGACCATTCTTGTAATGAGTATACATCCCTTTGTATTTTTGTATGATTGGTAGAATTTCCATACAGTTTCGTGTCATCAGCAAAAATCTTACAATTGCTTTGGACAGATTCTGGAAGATCGTTTATGAATATAGTGAAAAGTATGGGTCCTAGGATACTGCCTTGAGGTATACCACTTAGTACATCTGATCTTTGTGAAGTGGCGTCATTTATCCTTACTTTTTGTGTTCGTCCAGACAAAAAAGCCTGGATCCAGTTCAATACATTTCCTGTAATCCCATAACCCTTCAACTTCTTCAGAAGCCTACAATGTGGTACAGTGTCGAAAGCCTTTCTGAAGTCCAAGTAGACAACGTCAAGATATTTAATGGAATTGATGATGTTGATAAAGCATGTTTTGTTTTTTTTGTACTCCGCAGAAGAATGTTACAAGGAACAGTGAATATAAGATATTTAAACAATATTCCAGAACTAATTTGAGAAAATTTACTTTTACTAATAGAGTAACCAATTTTTGGAATGAACTAACAGTCTAACATGCACCTAGTATTAATGTTTTTAAGAACCTCATAGATAAACATGAATTATGAACAAAAATTAGATATGAATTTGATGGATAATAGGACTGAGCTAGCCTATGACTGGACCAACGGTCATGAAAACAAAAAAAGGATATACATACAGAAGGGACGTAAAAAGCCTAATAGGCTAAGTTGTGTTTGATACAACGCCCTGATTCTGATTCTGATCCTGATCCTGATTAAACACCCTCTACCGCCCCCACCTCGTGACTCCATCCTCCTTACACTAAATAGAGGGTCCAGTTAACACAGTTGCTGGCCTTCTTCAGCGTGAAAAAAAAAAGGAAAAAAAAAAAAGGGAAAAAAAAAAAAATGTAGATCTTGAGAATCGCTGGAAACCCAGATCATTTTTAGTTATCATGCATAATTGTATTTTGCACAGGCTGCAGACGGCCTTTTTTCTTGCTGAATGAAAGAGTTAATATACAATGTGTTTTAATTACTTGCATTTGGAGTGCACAGCATAAGCTATGATTATGTAACTTCCAAACATTAGATAGTCTGAAAGCAGAATTTTGTCCAGTGACTGAAGTTGGCAGTGAATTCCCAAAGTGAATAACCCTGTTTGTTTTTTTAAATGTTCAAGTAGGTTAGTTTTGGCAAAAGGTTCAATTACGTGTTTACATTGTCCCTTCGTTTTTAATGTACTTTAATAGATTGTTGTGATTTTGACATCATAACCATACAGAATTTTAAGTCTCAGTCATATCACCTTTTGCTTTTCAATATTCAGATTGGGCTGCTTTAACTTAGTTTAAGAAGACCTTCATTGCCAACAGAACAGTGCTGGAGAAATTGCACAGCTTATCGCTATGACATCTTCCAGATTGATCGTCTGTTAGAAATGAGATATTGGAAATGAAATCTTTATTTAGTTCATCCCTAATTAAATTTTCACAAACTGTGCAAAGGACTGATGTGAGGTTTACCAGTCTCTAACTGCAATATTTATTTTTGTTTCCGTTTTGGAAAAAAAAAAAAATGGCATGACTCAGCTGACTCCCATGATCTTGTCAGGTATCAAACCATCTCTCCCGTTGTTTTCTCAGACAGAATCGCTAAAGAAATGCTCAGGTAATCTTTTGCTTCCTGTAATATTCTGGGATGCATTTAATCCAGATTAGACAACTTAGAAACATCTGAAAAAGGTTATTGATTTCTTTCTTCCCAGTAAATTCTATTATGGAAGGTTTTGTAAAAGTGCAGTTTGGAAAAGAAGGCATTCATCACAATCTTCTGCTGTGAAAACACCATAAATATGTACTGAACACTTAGAATTTTTCTCATTGCTCTGTCTGAGTCCATCCATGTTCCATGTGGCATGATGAGATTACCAATTTCCTTTCTTGGTTCCTTAGTCCTGTGTGTGTGTGTGTGTGTGTGTTTGTGTGTGTGTGTGTGTGTGTGTGTGTGTGTGTGTGTTTCAGCTCAAATTTCATATTCTAGCATGTTTGCTTTCTTTTCCATAGTTGCTTTTCTTATTGTCCATTTGACCTGGTTCCTTGCATGAGCCTAGGCATTATAGCGTTGCTTAGTTTGAAATTTCTGCTTTGTTTGATGTTTTCTTAGTGCATTTTAGAAGTCTGGTGTCTGGATGTAATCTTGTTCAGTGTAGGATAAAGAATGATTTTTTTTTTTCTTAAAAGAGAGAGAGACTGCACTGGATGAAGAACCATCTTGAATCTTCAGTTTGCAAATAACACTGATTGTCAGGCAGCCTGTGAACTGGAATTTGCCAAGGTTAGTAAAGGACAGGGTAACTAAAACATAAACAAGGTGTGGGAGGGGAATCAGTTGAGAGAAGACCAAGTTGTTGCCCAGCCTCAACACAACCATTACTTGTAAGTTCTGTCCATGGACAGAAGTTAGGAACTGTTCAACAGTTAGCTTACCTGAGACACATCATCAGCGATGAGGGATCTAAACCAGAAAAATCCTCCCAAGGGCAGCAAAGGCAGCCTATGCAGTTTCTAGACTGCATCTGTATGGAAAGACTTAACATCTCCCTGAAACTCTAGGTCAAGTTACTGCAGCCGCTGTGCATTCTCCTGTATGCTTGCGAGACATGGATCCTCCCCATGAGACATGGATCCTCCCCATGAGACATGGATCCTCCCCATGAGACATGGATCCTCACCATGAGACATGGATCCTCCCCACGATCAGAACAGAACTGTTGTGTGTTCAGTATATTCACCATGTAGCTGTCCCTGATTAGAACAATGTTGTGTGTGTATTCAGTATATTCATGTAGCATTCCATGATCAGGACAATGCTGTGTGTGATATTCATGTAAACGTAGTGCTCATTCCATGGTCAGAACAATGCTGTGTGTGATATTCATGTAAACGTAGTGCTCATTCCATGATCAGGACAATGCTGTGTGTGATATTCATGTAAACGTAGCATTCCATGATCAGAACAATGCTGTGTGTGATATTCATGTAAACGTAGCATTCCGTGATCAGAACAACGCTGTGTGTGATATTCATGTAAACGTAGCATTCCGTGATCAGAACAACGCTGTGTGTGTGGTAAATGTAGCATTCCATGATCAGAACAATGCTCTGTGTGTGTGTGTGTGCAGGCAGTTATTGCCCTGAAGGAAAAGGACGTGAAGTTTGAGCCGGTCATCGTAAATATCAAGGCTGGAGAGCAGTTGGAGGCCTGGTACATGCGTGTCAACTCCTTGGGAGAAGTTCCTACTCTTCAAGATGGTGACAAAATCATCAAGGATTCTTCAACCATCATTGACTACATTGACAAAGAATTTCCTTCAGGTTGGTACTTTTCTTGGTGGGTGTCTGTGTGTGTGTGTGTGCGCATATGTGTGCGTGCGTGTGTGTGCGTGCGTGTGTGTGTGTTCACGTGTGTAGATGTGTTTGTGTGTGTATTTGTGTGTGTGTTTATGTGTGGTTGTCATCTTGAATATGTCTTTCTGGGAGCAGATCGGCCTGACAAGCCATCTACGCACTCACCCCCGATCCCAGGATGACTAGATGGTCTTCGTCGTCTTGACGGACAAACACACACATCCTAAACTTGAGTTTCATTTGACAGATTTTGATCATGCGTTTCTGGTGTGTGCATGTTTCAGACAGCAAACTGGTGCCAGACATGAGCACGGAGATGGGCAAGGAAGTGTCCAAGTGGCGCGGGGTGCTCAGCGATGTCCAGATATATGCCGTCACTCTCGGCACATGTGCTACCCGGACCTCTCCGTGTCTGGGATCAAGCTACCCAAAATGATGCAGAAAAGCAAAACTGGTGAGAAGCACGTCAAGTGGAATGTTCATCCTTTCGACATCGGAATAAATTGCTTATGTACTTTGACTTGCATTTTATTGGCTAATTTGTCCCTGAAGAGGGCACCAAAAAACACACACAAAAAAAACATTAAATTCTTGATTTAGTTGTTTCTACTTGGTCAGAATCTTGGTCTGCTGTTTTCATGTAACTGGTGCTGTTGGCGTCGTGTTTTTCTCCATCTGTCTTCTTCTTTGGAGATGATCTCTACGCTCATCTGTGTAATTGTTCTGACATTTCTAATGCAAATGGAGGGTTTGGGTGGTGATTCAGGGAACGAATGCTACCTAGAAGAACAAGAGTCTGGCGCTTGTGGAGATGATGGGGATGAAGAGGGGTGGGGCAGGAGAGGAGGGGACCTTCATAGGGCTGTTGGAAGGAGAAGGATGTTGGGATGGGGAGGGTGAATGAGAGTTATTTACCAACTGACCAACTGTAATTGCATGTCAGTAGATATATTCATTTCAGACTAAACACCCAGCGCACAACAGGATTGAAATAAAATGTGTAAATCGTGCTGTTTTACCCATTGTTTATTTGTGGTTTAATTTTTGTGGTTGTGTGCCGGTGTTTAATCAGAAATTGAAATATCTGCTGAAATGTAAGTATGCTTTCCTGTCTCAGGGAGTCAGAGGAGGGTCCCCAAAAGGACCAAAATGTTGGACAATAACATACAAAGGAGACTACCAAGTGGTTTTATGGTGCAGTTCTTTTTTTTTATCCACTTTTTGAATGGTTTCTCAACACCAAAAGAACTGACCTTTCAGCAGTGAGAGAGTGGTTTTACCTGGAACTTTTACACGTTCTCTGTATTTATTTATCTATCTGTCTGTGTCTACCTATCTATCTGTTTGTCTGTCTATATCAATTTATCTCTGTATCTCTGTCTGTCTATCTGTCTATCAATCTGTGTCTCTGTCTGTCTATCAATCTATCTTCATCTATCTGTCTATCAACATCTATCTGTATTAACATGTCACTAACCTGTTTCACAAAAGATGAGAAGATTTCTTTAGTCAAGAGATGAACAGTGCATTCAGTTTCTCTATGACTTTTGTCCTGTCATCATTCAGGTTGTTAGAGGTCTTCACCTCGCTCAGAGCAAGCTAACAACAATAAGGAAAGATTTTTCAAAAGCTGTTGATTACTTGGATACTGGCAAAGCTTGAAGCATAATTGTTCTGAATGTTAGATCGGCAGATGGAGGTTGGACTAAAATGTGAATAATCACAGTTTTGCCAATTTGTAGGACACTTTAAGAGTTATGTTAGCGCACTAAGGGGTTGAGAAGGTGCTGGAGAGAAAACAAAATCAGTTTACATATGGTGTGGGGGAGAGAGGTGGTGGGGGTATGGTTGGGTGTAGGTGTGTGTACATCTTTCAACTCGACATCACATTAAATCTGACCCCATATACGGATTGGAGACCCGGAGAACCACAAAGACCACCATGCACAAACTGCAGACCTTCATTAACAGCTGCCTGCGAAAGATCCTCCACATCCACTGGTCAGAGACAATCGGCAACAAAGAGGTGTGGGAAAGAACTGACCAGCTGCCAGTAGAGCAAGACATCCGGAAAAGAAGATGGCGGTGGATAGGTCACACCCTCAGAAAGCCCCGCGGACAACACCTCCAGAAAAGCTCTGACCTGGAATCCTCAAGGCAAGAGGAAGCAAGGAAGACCAAGAAACACCTGGAGGCAGGATCTGCAGGCGGACACCAGGCAGATGGGCTACAGCTGGGGAGAAATAGAGAAGATTGCCCAGTTGGCCAGCAGCTGTTGATGGCAAGAGTAATGGGTCTTAGTAAGTAAGTGTGTGCATGCCCATAGATGCTTTGCCATGCACTCCCTTGCTGACCCTGTCTTATGCTTCACAGTGCCAGTATGTTCACATTGAAGTGTACTTGTTGCCGCTTTGAAAAAGAAACTGATGGCATGCGTGTGTGTCTGTGCGTGTTGTGTGTGTGGGTTTTTTTTTTCCAACTTCATCTGTGCAGACATCACGGCAACCAATCAGATCATGGGGAAAAAAGCGGAACAGCTTGCTGACGAGCACCCTGACCTGCGTGAGTTCTACATGGCCAAAGCGGCTGCCTGTCAGAAACGGCCTGAAGTCCTCGGCAAGGAGAATGTGACAAAGGCCTTGGAGGAGCTGGACGCCATCATGGACAAAGTGGAGGAGCAGCTGAAGAAGGTGGAAGCAGGTAAGACTGGAGATGGGGCAGGTGTGTGTGGGGATAGTGTGTGTGTGTGTGTTTGGTGTATGTGTGTGTGTTTGTGTGTGAGAGAGGGAGAGTGTGTTGTGTTTGTGGTGTGTGTGTGCGCGTGTGTGTGTGTTTCTGTGTTTGTGTTGTGTGTGTGTTGTTTGTGTGTGTGTATGTGTGAGAGAGAGACTAGAGAGTGTCTGTATGTGTGTTTGTAGTGTGTGTGTGTGTGTACATGTGTATGTGTGTGTATGTATGTGTGTGTGTGTGTGTGCATGTGTGTGTTTCTGGTGTTGACATGTGTTCATGATAATCTCTGCAGGATTGAATAGAGGGCTACATCAGATGGATTGATCTGACTGGCATTGAGTGGCCAGCTCATTCACACACCTTACTGATATTGTATTCGAGTCAATTTAGGCAATGCCAAGACTTAGTTAATTACTCACCTTATCCACGATTACAGGTGAAATGGCCGCTTCTGATGGCTTAATCAGAAAAGACCCAAGTGTTCAGTTTTACGGTTTGTCTAACGCTTGATACATCCCATCAACTTGACAAATTAATTCCAGTCTTGAGAGTAGACCTTTTAATTTATTCCTTGGTGTGAAAGAAAGAATAGCTCAGTTGGTAGAGCACTGGGCTCGTAATCTTGATGATCCTGGAGTTGTGGGTTCGAATTTGTGCCTGCCATTTTGATACAGGGGGATTTTTCCCTCGGAGTTAACTTTTGGTTCTGACTCCATTTCCATACAGTCCTTCGAATGAGACTATAAACCAAAGTTGTGTGTGAATGCACGTATAACATCTTGCATACAGTTTAATCCCATCACCAACTTTCGGAAGAGAAGGCCAGTCTGGTCATTGGTGGTATGGATGACACGTTTACACATAGCATGCCCCTGCTTGAGAAATTGAAGAATGAAGGAAATGGAGTAATTGAGTGAATGATATTGACTGGATCACATAGGAAACAACTGAATGAAGGGCCGGCAGGCAGCTCTTCAGTCGGCACTACCCAGGTAAGCAGCCCGTTGTGTGCAAGAGAGTGTGAATTGTCAGCGCCTAAAACTTCTGGCAAGGTGCTTTATAAATGCTATGTTATTGTTATCATTAACATTATTATTATTTAAATCTTCAGTCGTCCTGTGGTGTGATGATTCATAAAGTCTGATCTCACTTGCTGGGTGTTGCAGATCCGTCCAAGGAGCTGTGGTTTTGTGGGCAGCAGTTCACGGCGGCGGACATCACCTCTGCGTCCTGCTGGCACGTCTGCAGCTCCTCGGGCAGGGCGAGCGGTACCACAGCGCCGAGAAACGCCCATGCTTGCACGCTTACTGGGAGCAGGCCAAGAAACGTCCCTCCATCAAACGTCACAGTGTCAACGTGTCCAGGTATTTGATGCAGCAGAAAATGAAGGAGGGGGCAAAGGTCGTGCTGCCTGTTCTGGGAGGCGTGTTGGCGCTGGGCTGGCAGCTGGTCTGGCGTTTGTCTTTGCGCAAAAGAGGTAAACTCCCCTGTGACAAAGGGGAAGGGTGTCCGTGAAGCGGGTTTCTAGAGGATAGTGAGCCATGATAGATGATCAGCATGCTTACCAACGCGCTTCTACATAGTGTCCAGTTAGGGGTTCTTTTGATTTGAAAACAATCATCACTAGGTTTTAGTTGGCAGGTTGTTATATTGAGCTGATAGATTTGTGAACATCGTTTTGGATCAGGGGATGGTGTATGACATGCATGCAGTATGCTTCACATAATTACACTGTCAACATGTACATGGATGTGCATGCATGGACATGTGCATACACGTACCTGTGGAAACAGCACACTCACTGTGTGTCAGTGGATCAAATTTGCAGTGAAGACTTAAACTTACCTGGATATTGTGATTTCTTTGAACATTCCATCTAGGGCACCAGATCAGAAGTCAAGTGGAAAGCGATGTTTCGCTTGTGTATCATGATCACAATTTTTTTTCTTCCTTTACATACGGTGGTAGCGATGGTGTTGTTTTGGGTTACTTTCTGTGACTGCTTTAAGGAAGCTTGCAGTGCTTATCGTTGCTTTTGTCACTGTCTACAATTCTTTGATAGGGTTTGCAGTAAGGAAAAGATCTCTTGCCATTTGGATGCGTGAGTTGTCTTCCTTGTAGTTTTTACAGTAAAAACTTAACAGCAAAGACTTCCTTTGACCATGTTTTTGCCTTTGTTAAGCAGAATTGAAATAATAATAATAACCAAGCATTTATGAAGCGCCATGCCAAGGTTCAAGGCGCTGACACGCCACACTTACGTGTACGCAACGGGCTGCCTACCCGGAAAATGCTAACTGAAGAGCTTCCTGCCGGCGCTTCAATCAGTCGTTTCCTGTGTCGTCCAGTCTTCGTGCTTCCTTCAGTCTTTCAATTGCTCACGTAGGGTGCATGCTGTGTGTAACATTGTCATTGGATACCAACGGCCAGACTGGCCTTCTCTTCAAAAAGTTGGTGATTGAATTTTACGTGCGTGCAAGATGTTATGCATGCATTCACACCCAGAACCTCGGTTTATAGTCTCATTTGAAGGACTTTTTTTGGAAAAGGAGTCAGAACTAATGTTAACTCCGAGGGAAAAATCCCCGTGTACCGCAACAGCCCCGGTGGAGATTCGAACCTGCAACCCCAGGATCACCAAGATCACAAGTCCGGCGCTCTACCACCGCTATTCCTGCCGGCAAACTCCTGACCACTAAAACCCATTGTTGATGGCTGTCTGGAGGTCGTCATGTAGAGCATCCCCTGTACTGTAGGTGACGATAGTGGACCTTGAGGTTTGGGCCACACACAATTAGGATTTTCCTCTAAATCACTATGTAACCCATGTAAGCATTTTGAGGTGTGGCATTAATTTCAGCCAAAAATTGACATTAAAGTGATAAAAGATCAAGTGAAACAACCCCCCACCAATCATTTCACTTAGTTTTAGGGATTTTTCCCGATGAAATCGTTCACAATCTAGAAATGCATAATGTTGTGACTCTGAAATGTGGACATAGTAAACAACTGTTCTATTATAGCTCTGAAACGTGGACATAGTAAACAAAACAAATGTTCTGTTACAGCTCTTTTTAAATCTTGTTCTTCAAGACACCACCAGAAGTCCTCTTTGCTCTGTTCTCTGATGAGCCTCTGTTTTGTTTTCCTCCGTCTTTAGGAGTTGTAGAAGAAGCAGAGATGAAGTGGGGTTCGGTCTCAGGGCATGTTCTTGTCTATGTCTGATGCAAAAAGGCATTCATATCTTTCATATCTTTCATATCTTCCTGAGTGCAATGTGCAGAAAGGTCTTTACTTTTTTTTTTTTCTTCTTTTTTTTTAAAAAGGGAAATCAGACGTTTTCAGTTCGTTGGTTGAAAATGAACCAGACAATAAATGTCCACGCCTGACTTGTGGTGTTTGGTTGTGGGTGTTGTGTTTTGTGTTCTGGTGCTTGGTGACGGTGTTTGAAATACATGGTCTTTTCGTCGTGTGGATCTTGGCTGGTGACACACCAGGTCAGCCTTCAGCTTCTTTTCTCTGGTTGCATTGTCCTCTTTGTTTTCCTCTTCCCTCCACACTGAGAGGTCTTTACTTGATATCTTCATTTTTTGTCTCTTCCCTCCACACTGAGAGGTCTTTACTTGATATCTTCATTTTTTGTCTCTTCCTTTTCCTCTTCTCTCCACACTGAGAGGTCTTTACTTGATATCTTCATTTTTTGTCTCTTCCTTTTCCTCTTCTCTCCACACTGAGAGGTCTTTACTTGATATCTTCATTTTTTGTCTCTTCCTTTTCCTCTTCTCTCCACACTGAGAGGTCTTTACTTAATATCTGCATTTTTTGTCTCTTCCCTCCACACTGAGAGGTCTTTACTTAATATCTGCATTTTTTTTTACTTTGGAATTATTCAGATGGAGTTTCGCTGTCA
>CM031612.1:82507798-82520298 GCA_018398815.1 Conus ventricosus
ATGCAGTGTCTTTGTGCCTGTATGTCCCATTTAATGTGATTCTGTGACACAATGAATTAAGGGGAATTCACGGCAAAGTTAGTTCATGCTCTTGGAGATCAGTCATCCTATTATGAATTCAGAGTATATGAATGTAAATGAATATTTATTGTCATCATCATTTCATATGACAGGAATTTTTTGGCCCGAGTTGTGTTGACAGCCCTGAGAAGGCCACATCAGGCCAAGGGGTGTAATGATAATGGAATGAATTGGTTTCCTGGAGTACTTTTCTCTGTGGGTTACTCCTCTGAGACCAGACTGCGGGCTTCCATGTAAAACCCCGCTGTAACGAGACCTGGGGTAATGACGTTGATGAGCTTCCAACTTCCACAGTCCTGTCTCGTTCTCCAGCTGTTCCTTTCAGATTTAGCGGATTAGGTCTCAACAGGCATTTTTAGTTGTCCTGACTGGAGCGCAATCCAGTAGTTCGTTCTAAAGGACCGTAGAATTGTCTACTTTTCTTTCACTGTGATTTTTGTGTGTGTGTGTGCATTATTTTGAGTCTGCCACTGCCAGTAAAAGTTGACGCCAGTGTCTGTTGTGTCGGACATAATCCCAAGTGCTTTAACTACAGCGTGCTTTCCCATGGTGTGGCGTTTATTGTGTGGACTTGCTTTTGGAACCAGGCTTACCAAATCTAGAAAATGTATGGGGGTTGGTTCGTGTGGGCCTTTTTTTTGTTGTTGTTGTTAAATGTCAGAAACTTGTTTTAAATGCTTTGGTCATTATTTATGTGCAATTTTCAGATGAAGCGTCAGTTGAGTGTTAAGGAACTTGAATGCGAGCTTTGACAGGTCATAGAAAAGAGGAGTCTGATGCCATCACATCCATGAATAAACATCAAATACCCAGCTGCCTTGTGTATTCCCCCATTTCCCCTTCATTCCCTTAACCCCTCCCCTCTCCTTCTTCCCCCTTCTCCGATGCTTCCCCCACCTTCACCTCCCAATAGATGTAGAACAGAAAGAAAGATAAATCTGTTAGTGACAGCAGTGACCTCCCTTCTGGGAACCAAGCAGAGACAAACACCAGGACAAGAAGGCATCACAGCTGTACATTAGTGCATGGAATTCCTAAAATGATGAGGTACGTTGAATCAACTGATACTGAAATGTTTTCATTCTCGCAAAGAATCATAAGTTTCTCAATCATTTTGCAAGCTGTATGCCACTTCGTAATAAATGTTGCATTCTTAAGGTGAAATGAAAAGTAGATAATCAGCATTTTATATACAAATCTATATTTTTTTCCCAGTATGTTCTCGTAGAGGAAATCTTATTTGTGGGACACAGGTACACAAGCATTTTTCAGTTTATATTTTACCAGGTGATGAACAAGGAGTATATTATTGTATTTTGCTAGATTGTAAGCAGAGTTTAATGTTCTAGAGTTGTGTCATGTGCTGCTGGAGGAGGAGGATTGTGGGATTTTTTGTTTGTTTTGTTTTCAGATTATGAAATTATTGTGAACAGTTGCAACTTCTCTAGTTGCGAGAGAGGGAAAGCAGTGTATGCGGCAGTGTTGTTGTTGTTAGGTTTATTGAGAACTTTCTCTCAGAATTTTATTTGCAGTTTAGCAAAAGAAACAGCAGGAAAGAGTTGTGTTCTTCACCCTTCAGCGGATTCTGTGATGTGGATTTGTGTGTGTGTGTGTGTGTGTGTGTGTGTGTGTACCATGCCAATATACAGTTATTTTGCTGTTTCCTTGTTTATTCAGATTGAATGTAGTCTGTTGGATATTTGTCACACACACACACACACACACACACACATTCACGATGTTCCATATCAACTTTGAAAAGTTACTTACACACGCACGCATGCATGCACACACACGTGCGCGTGCACACACACACACACACACACACACACACACACACACCTACACACACACTTTACCGTTTTTCATATTCCACTGTGAAAAGTTGTATCTACTTTGCAAAGATTCCTGAACACTTACATCATTACGTAATATATCATGTGTCTACGCTTTTTGATCTCTGTATTTTATACCATTTTGGGTTATCAAATATCTTGACGCGTGTAACCTGCACATAGACATATATGTCATTATCACTTTCATTTTTGCCTTGTATTTTCAGCAAAGGTATGTATCTATTGTTGAGCAGAAGGCTGTGCAACCATTTTATGGAAGCGTTTACCTGCTGCATGTTTGTTCTAGTCAGTTTTGGTTGCACTTTTACACCAGTTTGGGAGGAGCGGAGAGCAATGTCTTAAGTAACAGTCTTACGTCACTTCAGAGAAGGGATTTTGTGACAGTAAGAAGAAGTGACTGGTCTGCGACAATAACTCAGAAATCGGTCACAGAATAAGTGACAGTGTGTCAAGTAGTTGTCATTCCATGTGAACAAATTGAAGCAAAACGTACTGTGTTAACATCCTCACTCTGCATGGACTCAGATGATGTTTACATCTTGAAGCATAGTTTCAGTTTGTAACACAAAGTAGTATCTTCCAGTGGGTCATGGTTTAATGTGAAATATTACCAGATGAAAAGCCTTGATGATCAGTGTCCGTGCCTTCGCCTTCTCTTGCCAGCTTCTTTGCCCAATCAGTTGATGATGGAAGGGCTGTTAAGATGGCATCCAGCAGAAAGGCGAACATCAGAGCCTTTTTGAACGTGGAAGGAACTTGGGTCTACAGTTTGTGGGTGCGTTTCTTGATTCAGTTTCTGTTGTTATTGAGAAGATGACGTGGTCATTTAAAGGGCAGATGTTGGAAGGAGCGGTGGCAGAATTGGTGCAAGTGATACGTAAGGCTCTTTTTTTTTTTTTTAATTTTTTTTTTTTTAAGTTAATGCTGATCGATGAGAATGAGGATGATTAAGATGATGCTACGGATTTCCATTTCGGTCTGAGACTACATGACAGGGCTGTACTCTACGCTTCAGTGTTGGTCAGGAAATTTAAGCAACACTCTCAGAAACGCATCCATTAAGTGGATGAAACTCGACTGTGTGTGGTCCCAGTCTTCCCACCTGAGTCTGCAGCAATCTCAACTCTGGGTAGGAGCCAGTCGGGGCAGAAAAACCCACATGACTGATGGGATTCGAACCCACGACCTCCCAGCCGGGAGTCCGCGACGCTAACCACTTCGCCACGGCGACTGGTACGTAAGGCTCTTTGCGGTATGCTGGGTTAGAAGCTCAATAGTAAAACTGATCTAAAACAAAGAGGATAGAACAGTTCATGGTTCAAGAAAATTGTCGCTCCAGTGTTTGGCATAATTGGTCTCCTATCTCATGCAAAACTCAACATGCTGGCGAGATGAGAGGGTTAGGACTAAGAATGGTCCTAGAACAGTGAGCACATGTACATGGAGAATGTGATGGGGAACTTTTTGGTTCCTGGTTACATATCTGTATGTACTCTTACCATCCACGTAGCCTACCTGTCATCTTGCCGTTGTCTCTACCCATCAAGGATCAGGATACAACAGGTAAATTATACCTGTGGAAGTTGACATCAGATCCCATGGCCTTAGATTCAAAAGTGTCTGTTGACTTTTTTGTTCCCAAGGATATGAAGCTTTAGAATAAAACGTATGAGTGACCTTCAAACAATAAGAAGAACATGGAGAAAATTACTTTCATTTGCTTTGATGTGTATTTGAAACTTGGAGAGTTTCAAACAACAGACAAGTTGTTACGATCAATTCATTATTATTTTCTTATATAAAACACTGTAAAGGGACAATCAAATATGAAAAAAATGTCAATATGCTTGTTACTATTTCTGTAATGTTATGTATAGCTTTGCTCTCTTTAGTTGGCTTGGGGTGTGGTTTGCAGTCCAAATTGTGCAAGACAAACTAGAAATTTGTGACAGCAGTTCTCTAGTTAAATAAAGAATCTGACATACAGGCGTGTGTGATTATTTGTAAAGTGTATTCAAATGCATCCCCATTACATTTTGGGAGAGGGGGTGGGGTTACTGGATGTGACAGTCTCTGTGTGTGTAGGGGGGGGGGGGGGGGGGGGGGGAATAGAGGCTGGGGAGCCAGAAGGGAAGGATGGAGGTGAGGGAGGGACTGTTTTATCAATCAAATTACAATTGATTCAAAATGTTGATTTGTTTTTGTTTCTTGCCTTTCTTTCATCAGTTCAAAAACAACATGACAAGGTGTAAAAGAGACAATACTAAATGTTGCACCATCCTTAAACCCGCCTCGCCTTTGTATAAGCATACAAGTTTTGTACAGTTATATGTGTGAATGCAGGTCTGCAAATCATGTCGAATGTACCAGGAGAGAAAGACACAGTCTCTAGATGGTCGCAAAAAGAAAAAGAAAAAAGGGATACTCGGTAACTTCAGATTAAATGGCATGCATATAACAACAGTATATTTTGTAGTAAAGCTGCTCATGTCTTTCCCCCCTTTTTTTTTCTTTTAACGTGGATATAAATGTCCATAGTCATAATATTTTATTAGTAATTATTATGACTCCACCAAACAACGTGGATAAACAAGTCACAAGACAAAACACGACACATTTCGACCTCTTGGGTCTTCTTCAGGCAAGAGAAACAAAACTGGGGACAATGAAAATGAAGAATGTGCTATCACATATCTTTGTCGAAATCGGCGTAAGATGGGCGTTGAATTAGTCCATAGTCATGTTGCCCCCATACTTTCATCTGCGGGTGGTTTCAAGAACTTGCATGCACAAGCATGAAGTGACACAAGACCAGACCCATGCAAAGGCATGCATACCCATGCACATGAAAAGGCTTGACCAGACCTGACTATTTGCAATGGCAGCAGATCGTGTTGGCTTGGAACTGTGCCCCTTGCCAGTGCGTTGGGTTTAAGTGCAGGTCATGCCAGTGGGCCCCCTGTGCCAACAGGACTGCTGTATCCTACAGCAGTCCCAAATAGAGCATTTTGCATTTACTTTTGGCACTTGTGTTGATTAATCACAAATATTTGTATTGTAATTACTGCACTGAGTGTGGAATCTACAGCAAAGAAAGAATGCTTAAAAACTTTTTGTAATGAAACACAATGCATTCTCCCCCTCCTGATGAATGAATGCATACTATGGTATCGTCTGCTGTACACACATTTAGTGAGAACCGGCTCAGTATGTGGCCTCAGTGGTGAAGTCGGCTTACAGTGATGCTTCCATGATGACGCTGAAACAAGCCGCTATATGCTGGTGTCAGCAAGCATGTATGCATGTACACTGTCGACTTCGAACCAGAGGTTATTTCTGAAACATGATGATATTATAATTTGATTCATCTCTGGTTTGTCGCTAAATGTGAGACAGTAGTTCCCTAACAATTAATGGCAGACAATAGGCATAAAGGTTAAAAATTCTGTAACGATGTCTTCTCATTGACAGTAGTGTGTGAGGCCTAGTTGAAGATGTGAAAATATTAATGAAATTCCTTTCTTCCTCTTCTTCTTCTTTTCCTTCTTCTTCTTCTTATTTTCCTCCTTCTTCTTCCTAAATCAGTGCTCTCCCCTTATTTACTGCAGGAACCATACCCCATTGGGACAGGCCGGCATGACTGTTTTTTTCCCGGCTAGTTCCAAAGTGAGGTGACTGCAGGCGGAAACTGAAACAAACTTCAACAAGAATCATTACTAAGTCCGCCAAACAATGGGGACAAACAGATTTCAACAAGAATCATTACTTAGTTCGCCAAACAATGGGGACAAACAAATTTCAACAAGAATCATTACTAAGTCCGCCAAACAATGGGGACAAACAGATTTCAACAAGAATCATTACTAAGTCCGCCAAACAATGGGGACAAACAAATTTCAACAAGAATCATTACTAAGTCCGCCAAACAATGGGGACAAACAGATTACAACAAGAATCATTACTAAGTCCGCCAAACAATGGGGACAAACAGATTTCAACAAGAATCATTACTAAGTCCGCCAAACAATGGGGACAAACAGATTTCAACAAGAATCATTACTAAGTCCGCCAAACAATGGGGACAAACAAATTTCAACAAGAATCATTACTAAGTTCGCCAAACAATGGGGACAAACAGATTACAACAAGAATCATTACTAAGTCCGCCAAACAATGGGGACAAGCACATTTCAACAAGAATCATTACTAAGTCCGCCAAACAATGGGGACAAACAAATTTCAACAAGAATCATTACTAAGTCCGCCAAACAATGGGGACAAACAGATTACAACAAGAATCATTACTAAGTCCGCCAAACAATGGGGACAAACAAATTTCAACAAGAATCATTACTAAGTCCGCCAAACAATGGGGACAAACAGATTTCAACAAGAATCATTACTAAGTCCGCCAAACAATGGGGACAAACAAATTTCAACAAGAATCATTACTAAGTCCGCCAAACAATGGGGACAAACCGATTTCAACAAGAATCATTACTAAGTCCGCCAAACAATGGGGACAAACAAACTTCAACAAGAATCATTACTAAGTCCGCCAAACAATGGGGACAAACAGATTTCAACAAGAATCATTACTAAGTCCGCCAAACAATGGGGACAAACAGATTTCAACAAGAATCATTACTAAGTCCGCCAAACAATGGGGACAAACAAATTTCAACAAGAATCATTACTAAGTCCGCCAAACAATGGGGACAAACAGATTACAACAAGAATCATTACTAAGTCCGCCAAACAATGGGGACAAACAGATTTCAACAAGAATCATTACTAAGTCCGCCAAACAATGGGGACAAACAGATTTCAACAAGAATCATTACTAAGTCCGCCAAACAATGGGGACAAACAAATTTCAACAAGAATCATTACTAAGTCCGCCAAACAATGGGGACAAACAGATTTCAACAAGAATCATTACTAAGTCCGCCAAACAATGGGGACAAACAAATTTCAACAAGAATCATTACTAAGTCCGCCAAACAATGGGGACAAACAGATTACAACAAGAATCATTACTAAGTCCGCCAAACAATGGGGACAAACACATTTCAACAAGAATCATTACTAAGTCCGCCAAACAATGGGGACAAACAAATTTCAACAAGAATCATTACTAAGTCCGCCAAACAATGGGGACAAACAGATTACAACAAGAATCATTACTAAGTCCGCCAAACAATGGGGACAAACAAATTTCAACAAGAATCATTACTAAGTCCGCCAAACAATGGGGACAAACAGATTTCAACAAGAATCATTACTAAGTCCGCCAAACAATGGGGACAAACAGATTTCAACAAGAATCATTACTAAGTCCGCCAAACAATGGGGACAAACAAACTTCAACAAGAATCATTACTAAGTCCGCCAAACAATGGGGACAAACAGATTTCAACAAGAATCATTACTAAGTCCGCCAAACAATGGGGGCAAACAGATTACAACAAGAATCATTACTAAGTCCGCCAAACAATGGGGACAAACAGATTTCAACAAGAATCATTACTAAGTCCGCCAAACAATGGGGACAAACAGATTACAACAAGAATCATTACTAAGTCCGCCAAACAATGGGGACAAACAGATTTCAACAAGAATCATTACTAAGTCTGCCAAACAATGGGGACAAACAAACTTCAACAAGAATCATTACTAAGTCCGCCAAACAATGGGGACAAACAGATTTCAACAAGAATCATTACTAAGTCCGCCAAACAATGGGGACAAACAGATTTCAACAAGAATCATTACTAAGTCCGCCAAACAATGGGGACAAACAAATTTCAACAAGATCATTACTAAGTCCGCCAAACAATGGGGTCAAACAAATTTCAACAAGAATCATTACTAAGTCCGCCAAACAATGGGGACAAACAGATTTCAACAAGAATCATTACTAAGTCCGCCAAACAATGGGGACAAACAGATTACAGCAAGAATCATTACTAAGTCCGCCAAACAATGGGGACAAACAGATTACAGCACAAAACACGACGCGTTTCAACCTCTTTGGGTCTTTTTCAGGCAAGATAAACAACATTCAGGACAATGAAAACGAATTTGAGAAAGTGAGTGACTGCTCGTTCTTCGTGTTCATTGTGAGGAGAGGCAAGATAAACAAAATTCAGGACAATGAAAACGAATTTGAGAAAGTGAGTGACTGCTCGTTCTTCGTGTTCATTGTGAGGAGATACCTGACTGCATTGTTGAATGTTGTGTTCTTCGTGTTCATTGTGAGGAGATACCTGACTGCATTGTTGAATGTTGATTGTCTTGCCTGAAGAAGACCAAGGAGGACAAAACGCGTCGTGTTTGTACTTTTGTTTGTTCTTTCGTTTGAGGGTACAGTAATTTTTGTGTGTGTGTAATATCCATCCTTGGGGTTTCGTATTCTTCCACATATGAACAAAGCAGATGCAGACTTTGGAGTCGTGTGTGATTCGTCCAGAGTTTTAGACGGCCCACCATGGACTTTCCACATCCCCGAGATCCGCTTTGATCTGGCTTCTCGTCGTAAAGATTCCACCGCCTCATCGTAAAGATCCACCACCTCATCATAAAGATTCCATCACCTCATTGTAAAGATTCCATTACTTCTCAGGTGCACAAGGCCTTTTTTCTGAACTTTGTGCTAACTTTCCTCCCCTTCAAAGACTATTTACTGGTGGCTCCAAATCCGAAGAGGGAGTTACTTCCTGTGTTTTACTGCTACTGCATGCTCTCAGAAATGTTCCAAATGCATTCCATCAGACAGCCCCATCTTCACTGCAGAGCTCACGGCGTTGCTGCTGGCACCGGAAATGGTTTCTAGTTCAAAATGTAAAGACTTCCTCATTCTCCCTTGCTGGCCGTAACTTCAAACATCCGAACATCCTTAACTTTGAAGGCTCTCTCTCTCTCTCTCTCTCTCCTCTCTCTCTCTCTCTCTCTCTCTTCTTTGCTTTTCTTCTTTTTCTTTTTTTTAACTTAACACCTGTTTGAAATGTGATGGTTTTCAACATAGTTTTAGCTTGAGTTTCTGGGCATGCTGTCATTTGAGGCAGTGAAGTGGCTGATCTACACGCCATGAAAGCCCCCAATAAACAAGGGAGCAGACTCTCTGTTCCTCACAGGCTTTGAAACTCAGACCTCAGTCTTGACAAAGACCTCTGGGCAGGGGGGACTGGAACTCACAGACAGATAACAAACTCTATCAAATCCGTCCAAACCTTACAGACGTTTTACCATTTTGAGGCTGGTGACTGGAAAGGAGTGTTCTGAGCCGATAACACACAGGCCACTCATTTTATGCCCTCTCGTATCTTTTAAAAGGAAAAGAAACTCTGGTGTTCATTCCATGTGATATACTTTTTATTAATCACACATGTTCTTGAAGAGTTCTGGGATTTGTATCATGTCAAACACTTTACAGCTGACTTCATGAACACCTTGTATCATGTCAAACACTTTACAGCTGACTTCATGAACACCTTGTATCATGTCAAACACTTTACAGCTGACTTCATGAACACCTTGTATCATGTCAAACACTTTACAGCTGACTTCATGAACACCTTGTATCATGTTAAACACTTTACAGCTGACTTCATGAACACCTTGTATCATGTCAAACACTTTACAGCTGACTTCATGAACACCTTGTATCATGTCAAACACTTTACAGCTGACTTCATGAACACCTTGTATCATGTCAAACACTTTACAGCTGACTTCATGAACACCTTGTATCATGTCAAACACTTTACAGCTGACTTCATGAACACCTTGTATCATGTCAAACACTTTACAGCTGACTTCATGAACACCTTGTTCAGTGATGTTCCACCAGATGTGGTTTTTCGGTTTTCTGGAAGAGATAAATGTTTGTCCTCTGATCAAAGACACAGAAAGACAGATTTTGTATGTTAAAAATAAAGTAGCTTATCGACCCCCCCCCCCCCCCCCCCCCACACACACACACACACACACTCACCTTTAACAGATATAAGAAATTGATTTTGGCTGAGTGACAATCTTCAAAAGGCCCCTCTTGATCAGCTGGTATATGAACACGAGTTGCATTCACATACACCTTACAGGAAACAAAACACTCACACGCACGCACGCTCGCGCGCGCACACACACACACACACACATACACACACACACGCACACACACACACACACACTCGAGCGCGCGCGCAAATTAACCAACTAACCAACCAAAGAACAATTAAAAGCAGCGAATATGTGCACAGTCCAAATTCGTAGGCTAACAAGTGGAATAAGCAAATCACGATGTCTGCTGACTGAAAATGAACAAAAGCAATCCGTCACAACCCCACCCACAACATTCACATCCCGTTTGGACAGCACGCTGCAAAGGACCAGTCAGCCCCCTTGTGGAATACATCTCCTTTGTCTAGGATCGTCACCAATTGTCTCCCTTCAACTGCCCAGAGATGGTGGTGATGCTCTAGGAACGAGAAACGTACGTGATTTTAAACCCGCCTGAAGTTGAGAGAGAGTGTGTGTGTGTGTGTGTGTGTGTGTGTATGCGAGCGTGCGTGGGTGCATGCGTGCGTGCGTGAGTGTGTGCGCGTGCGTGCGTGCGCGCGCGCGTGCGTGCGTGCGTGTGTGTGTGTGTGTTTTCCCGTGGATTTGTTTTCTAGCTGGGCACAGACCCTCTAAAATTCTGACACGATGCTGATGTACAAAATCATGAGTAGTCGGGAAGATGGCGGGGTCAGGGTTCATCCTTGTTAACTCAACGTTCCATCTGACGTCATGTTCCTGAAGAAAAAAGTATAAGAACTCTCTTTCTCTTAACCTTCTGCCTCTGGAATTCTGTAGATCTGTTCCATGAGATACTTCCAATGCCGGCTTAACCTTTCTAGGTCACGCATTCAAAGCTGGTTTAGTACTTACCCCCTTTCCCCAGTTTTCTCTTCGATTCACCATGCAACGGGCGGGCACATTCATTCTGCCAGTAAAAGGAGTGACCTACGTTGGTCAAGGTAAGGTAAGGAAATGTTGCTTAAAGCCCAGCCGACCGCAAAGGGCCATATCAGGGCTGTCACCGCCTTGAAATTAACTCAAAGTCATCATTAAAAAAAATTCTTCCGTAAAATCTTGGATCAGATGAAAAATATTGATCTCTTTCTGAAATTCAAAGATCACATTGGGTGGGACATCTCTGAACATGGTTTTCATGGAGTCTGGTGTAAAGTATTTTTGTCGCACATCATGCAAACCCCAACACTCTAAAACGTACATAATTCGCTGTCGAGTGGTAGTCCTTCATGACATGGAATGCACCACGGAGTTTCTTCACCCTTGTTGGGTAGGGTTTAGCTCCGGGGACAGCTAGTGCTACCGGGATCGAGTCCCTTTTGAGGCTTGAGATTAGTTGCCATGATTTTAATCTTGAAAATGGAGGATACATGCATCGTTTGTTAGGCCTATAAGGCATCGTAAAATCGAGCACCACCATCTCATCATAAGTTCATGCAGCGGATATGAACAAGTTCAAGGGAAGTTACTCATAATTTCAGTGACGTGTGTGGAGTTCAATAGTTGCTAGGCAGCCCGGCAGCCGAGCGAAGTTTTCAGGGAGGGCCAGACCTTCTGAGAGTGCCTTTACGATGGCAAAATATGCGCAGCCAGACGATGTCTTCCAAGTGCTCCTTGCGAGAATACAACAGGTAGGCTAAGCGATCAGATTACGCGGAAGCAAAGGGGGGAAAATGGCGTATGAAGTGAATTTTTATATCTGACAAAAATCTAAAGGTCGATCGGCTGCATAAAAGTATAGTCCTATAACTAAAATACTAGCATTGACCAAGCCATTTCATAAATTGAAAATTAAGCTGTGTTGGCCTGGTGATAATAAAATCTAGCTTGTGATACAGATTGGCTTGAAAATTCTACTTTTATCTGGGCAGCTATGTATTCCAAAAGTGTTTTTTTTTTTAAATTTTTGTCAGATTTTCTCTTAAATTTTAGTTTTAAAAACGTGAACCCGATCATTTTCTTTTGAAAAGAAACACAAAACTCTTACAAAACGATAAGCAACTGCCTGTTCTGTGATACCATATGATATTGGTTGGTATTTTTGAAATGGCAAAGAGCAAGTGATTTTATTTCTAAGTCATTTGAAAATCATTGAAGACTGAAAAATCTCAAAATTATAGTTTGTGTTAGCAAAGGAAGAAAATTGCAATTAATTTTGTGTTTCGTAGTTTATTCTTAGTTCTTATCCGTACTTCCATTCTGACTATGCTGCCGACTCCGATTCCTAAGCTCATGCCAATTTAATTTCAGTGAAATAACACAGACTATATGTGAGATCATAAGGCATGTAACAATAGATTTTCAATCTACTTTGCGGGTTAATATCATCGAAAAGAACCGAACAGCACGCACAAAGCGCCAGGATGACCTCTGGATCTACAAACTGTGTTAAGTACAGGGAAATGTTCCCTCAGATGTGGTGAATGACGTCATTCGAGGAAAGTCTATAGGTCTAGACTGCACAGTTCATACTCGGTTCTTTCCGTA
>CM031612.1:82525298-82527798 GCA_018398815.1 Conus ventricosus
TATGTATAGTTTAAACAAAAGATCAGTTCTCCCGAGGGGCAGGGCCCCGCTGCACAGCAAGAAGTAGAACAAAATGTTGCGCACAAGACAACAAAGAAAAAAAAGTGATGTTGGCACCGTGGTAATGGTAATGTTGCTTACAGCCCAGCCGACCGCAAAGGGCCATATCAGGGCTGTCACCGCGTTGAAGTCGACTCACAAGTAAAAAAAACAACAAAAAACCCATTCACACAACTCTTTAATACACACCTTCCCAAAACAAATAAAAAACAAACAAATACCCGGAAATTTTGTAAAAAATCTTTCTCGCAGATGCCTACCGTAATTTTATATATATATATATAGGTTTCGAAATATCGGTATATGACCAGGAGTTATATGTTAGTGAGTTTCCCTCCCTATTGGAGGATGTCTCCCCCTTGGAGACTATAAGCTTGCTGAAGGCTCATTTTGAGAAGCATTTATTATATTTTATATTTTTTTCCCCATTCACCCACTCAAGCACATACTGTTAGTTAGGCAGAATCATCTACCACTGCAGATATGAATGCTTATCTCCCCCTATTTCTTCAATCTATACTGAACAACATTAAAAACGCACCGTTTTGATTTGCCGATTTCTCATTTGGAAAAAATGTGTATTTGGATTTGGTATATTAACACAATTTTTAAGGGACACAGATTCACACTGCCTCGGTTTCTCCGCGCTTGCCGACGTTCGTGTGACGCCCACGTGCAACTCGCCCAAAACACTTTTCTTGCCACTGGGGCCGAGACTGAACGTAGCACATCTGTTTCTTTGTCTCAAATGGTGAGTTTGAAGTCATGCCGACTGGAAAACGGTATCAGTTGTCATTCGACCAGGCGAAGTGGTTCGAAAACAATGCCGCGACTGTCTATGCAAGAACGCGAGCGAGCCATTGGAATGTTAATGGTCGGCATGACATCGAGAGAGACAGCCAGACAACTGAACTGCAGTCACTCTACAATTGTAAGGCTATCACAACGTTTGGCAGCAACTGGTTCCACCATTGATCGGCGCCGAACGGGCCAACCTCGTGTTACCACACCAGCGCAAGATCGATACATTCGACAGCTTCATCTTCGTAATCGATTCCTTACAGCAGCAGAAACATGTCGCCAGGTGGTTGGTCGACGGGGTCCAGTGTCTGGACAAACCGTTCGACGTTGATTGCAAGAATCAGGGCTCAATGCAAGACGCCCTCATGTTGGCCCAGTCCTCACCCGTAGACACCGTCAGCAACGCCTGCAGTGGGCCAGCCAGCATCTGCCATGGACACGACGTCAGTGGAGAGCTGTGCTGTTCTCTGACGAAAGTCGCTTCGCGTTATCTCATGCTGACGGGAGAATGAGAGTCTGGAGGCGTGTCGGGGAACGCTACGCCAACTGCTGCGTGTTTGAAGCCGATAGATGGGGAGGGGGCAGTCTGATGGTTTGGGGGGCATTCAGTCATGACTACCGGACACCTCTGTACTTTTTTGACAACCATGTGAATGCCAACACGTACCAGCAGGTGCTGCAGAACCACGTCGTCCCACTGTTTGGCCAGCACCCGGAGCTGCAGTTCTTCCAGCATGATAATGCACGACCCCACACCGCAAGAGCCACCCCTGCGTTTCTCCTGGCGAACAACATTGCCGTGTTGCCCTGGCCATCTCTGTCCCCTGACATGGCTCCCATTGAACACGTCTGGGATGAGCTGGGGCGTCTTGTGGCCCGTGGAAGACGTCCACAGACTCTCGATCATTTGAGGCGCGCACTGACCGAGGAGTGGGATGGACTGCCACAGGCGTTCTTGCACAACCTTGTCTACTCCATGAGGAGGCGCTGCCAAGCGTGCATCGGGGCAAATGGCGGACACACTCGGTATTAGAGCTCGCGGACGGACATGCTCGTTGTGGTGTCCTTTTTGACAGGGACCCTAGTGAAGTCACCAGCTAATTTCAGATGAATTCGGCCATTCTTGTCAAGAACAGACATTTTGTTTAATTGAAAATGGATGCGTAATCAAATATGCTTACTTTCATTAAATAATTCTGTACTACCAACGTTGTCTGGGTCTTTTGGCAAGCGGTGCGTTTTTAATGTTGTTCAGTATAAGACATAAGAGCAAGCTTTGTTTATAATTCAATATTTCTTGCAGTCATTGCAACACCAAGCTGCTCTGTAAGTTGCTGGAACGGTGCTCGGTACTTATCCTTGGAATTTATTAGTTTGTTATATATATATATATATATATATATATATATATATATATATATATATATATATATATATATATTCAATTATAAACAAAGCTTGCTCTTATGTCTTAGATTGAAGAAATAGGGGGAAACAAGCATTCATATCTGCAGTGGTAGATAATTCTGCCTAACTAACAGTATGTGCTTGAGTGGGTGAATGGGGAAAATGAAATAAATGCTTCTCAAAATGAGCCTTTAGCAAGCTTATAGTCTCCAAGAGGGATAAGATAAGATAA
>CM031612.1:82542798-82560298 GCA_018398815.1 Conus ventricosus
AACAACCAGTCACTTTGATCTCTGCAAGTTACGTAACAATCACCACAGCAATGTAACAACCGGTCAGTTTGACCTCTGCAAGTTGTAGCAGCAACGTCACAATGACCACAGCAGTGTAACAAACCAGTCACTTTGATCTCTGCAAGTTACGTCACAATGACCACAGCAGTGTAACAAACCAGTCACTTTGATCTCTACAAGTTGCTGCAACAGCAACGTAACAATCACCAACGTAACAGTGTACAACCAATCCGTTTAACCTCTTTCTCAGGGTCAAGGCAAGGTCATGGTCCCTCCAGCCGCTCGCGTGGGGGTCATCCGTCCATCTACACCGGCCATCCGTCCTACGCCTATCCAGCCGACAAAAGCTACGATGAACACAGAGGCTACCCTGGCACTGTCGGTTTCCCCGCCAAGACCACAGGCCCCAGACATTACCCCGGGGGAGCGCCGGCATTGGGGAGTCACGGCGGGGCGCCATACCCGACTGGATTCCCTAACCTGGATGCCAGAGGGTTTGCCTACTGACGCTGGCCAAGGTGGCGTCGCTGGTACAGCGGCTGTTGGGGCGTGTGATCTGTTGGAATGCGTGTGTGCAGTTGGTCGGTGTTGGACGGTGTTTGTTGCAGGCGTGTGTCTAAGGTACACACACACACACACACACACACACATATATATATCTATATATATATATATGTATGTATGAATGTATGTATCTCTGAGTGTGTGTGCGTAGATGTACATAGAAATAAGCATGCATGTCTCTTACCAGGAAAATAAATGGTATGTGAAGCGCCATGCATGCTTCTTTAACAAAAAGTAAAAACAAGTGATTTTAAATATCTGATGATTTCAGGTAATTGTGCAGATATAATGTTTGAAAAGGTGGCGAAAACAATGAAATCTGGTTTACCATGGTGTGCAATATAATGCACAGCATACAATGATACATGAAATGCTGTGTGCCAGTCAGCTGTGTGTTTATGGCACAGAACAGTACAGTATGGCACAGCTCAGTATAGCATAGTAAATTAGTATTGCGGAAAACACCAGCCACTGTGGCGAGGTGGTTAGCCTCGCAGATTCCATGCTGGGAGGTCGTGAGTTTGATTCCCATCAGTCATGTAGAATTTTTCTGCCCGACTGGGACCATACAATCGAGTTTCGTCCACTTAATGGATGTGTCTCTGAGAGTGTTGCTCAAATTTCCTGACCAACACTGCAGGTGCCTGTATCTCTTGGGCCTGGTTGACGCCGGGATATACTATGAAAGAAAGTGTAGAGTACAGCCCTGTCATGCAGTCTCAGACCGAACTGGAAATCCGTAGCATCATCTTCATCATCCTCATCGATCAGCATTAAAAAAATAAAGTCAAATTCTGTGGCCCTTCATGCCCTGCTCTCAGTTTCGATGTCCTCTCCATGTCTGTCGCTTTGGTTTAATTCCATCGGGGTCACCGGTATCGTTAAATTCATGGGGGCTGTTGTTGGATGGACGTGGTGGCAACTCTCCAGAGGGAGAGCTCACTCACACCAGCTCCTTGACTGAGTAATTATTGTCGTCAGTAGGGGGTTTAGTAAATGGTGTCCTGTGTATGTTGGATCAGAACAGGCACCACTGAACACCACTAAAGAGACTCGACAGCTGTGCAGTGTCTCCTCTGGTGGGTTGCCTCTTGATGACTTGACATCAACTGCTCCCTGTGGATTGCTGGTGCCAGGCTGTGGCGGGCCGACCAGAGCTGTGGTTGTGAACAGGGGCCTTGGAATGAGCGGCGTGGGTGCAATGCCGTGGAGGTGGCACAGAAGATGGGACAGAAAAAAAAATTACGGAATACTATTCTGCTTGTATATGATGAATATATTGCATGTGGTATTGTCCTGTGTTGCTTTCTTCTCAGCGATAACTGTCAACTTACAGGTTTTCAAAGATCCAATGTTCAAAACTCTTTAACACTTTGAAGTATAGAAATGAAGATCAGTTGCAGGCCATTGCGTTTTTTTTTTTAACAGTCTAAATTCTCTGGAGCTGAAAAATTGAACAGCCATAAAATTTGTACTTCTGCATAGCTATAACCAAGACTGAGCCGTTTCTATTGCTGTGATGCTGGTTCTCTCACATGTGCAACATGCTTACTTCAGCAGAATGGATCTCAATGGAGAGGTCTGTTCATTAGCACCCCAGTCACTACTCCAAGGCCCGTCAGAACAGATATCTGTACTACTACAGATTCAATTCTGTGGTATCCTGTTCCTAAGATGTGGCCATTTTATCACTTATTGACCATTTTCTCCGCCTTACTTAATGATCTTCAAGAGGGGTTGTGCACTCTGCCTTAAGGCTCATTTCTACCATGAAAGAATGTGCATCTGAACAGTGAGAAAAATGAAGGCTCATTTCTACCATGAAAGAATGTGCATCTGAACAGTGAGAAAAATGAAGGCTCATTTCTACCATCAAAGTATGTGCGTCTGAACAGTGAGAAAAATTATCAGCTGTATGTGTGTGACGTTTGTTTGTTGTTGTCTGCAATGATTTTTCAGCATCTGATGGATACTTCACTCCACTGACACACACAAACACATACCACAGGAATGGGCAGTCCCATTTCTCAGCCATACAAAGCAGTGTCATGTCCTTTATCCCCAACGAACAAACAGCAACACAACAAAAAGCAACACCTTGTTTCATAATTTGTCATTTTTATTTCTTCATCAGTTTCATGGCTTTTCTTTTGTTTACTTCCATTCACAAATACAATATTTCATGGCCTTTCGATTCCGAGTGATCAGTTAAGACAGGCACAAAAATCATCACAAAACAACATACACGTCCGTGACCGTAGTAGCCGTACCCAAGTGACAACACCTTGACAGATAACATTCAGAACCTTCTTGCTGACATTTCACAAGGTACAGACATGACTACAGAAACGACACAAGCTCCATTTCATGTACAATGTCAACGAAAACAGCACACAGTTCACAGCAAGTAACAACAATCTGCTGCAGCATCTCTCCTAATAATGATACTCGGCCATACAACCCATCTCTGAATCTGTTCAGTCAAATGAAACACTCCCATTATATTTTGCCTTCTAAGGTTTTTCCCTGTTCAGTCAAATGAAACACTTCCACTATATTTTGCCTTCAAAGGTTTTCCCCTGTTCAGTCAAATGAAACACTCCCATTATATTTTGCCTTCAAAGGTTTTCCCCTGTTCAGTCAAATGAAACACTCCCATTATATTTTGCCTTCAAAGGTTTTCCCCTGTTCAGTCAAATGAAACACTCCCATTACATTTTGCCTTCAAAGGTTTTCCCCTGTTCAGTCAAATGAAACACTCCCATTATATTTTGCCTTCAAAGGTTTTCCTCTTTATTTTGTGCTGCTTTTTTTTCCCCAACTGTCTTGATGTCAGCGTCGGCCACCTTATCAACAACATCATGGGATGAAACATGGCCACTGCGTCTTTGTTGTCCTTTCTGGGAACTACAAACGCGTTAACGAAAGCAAAACTGACTGATCCAGCACACCAACATTTGCTTCCAATCTCTTTTGAGGGCCAGCTCAAAAGGTAAATCTTTTTTTTAGTTGGGAACATCTCAGTGTTTGAGAGGCATGCTGTTCAATCTGCCATTGCCCAGCAACAGGACCACCACCGTATGGGGCTGACGGTTCTGTCCTTCTGGGTGAGGTGGCATATTGATCTTCTCTTACACAGGATCTGGGACGGCGGACAAAACCGAGCAATCTTCCCCGCTATTCTTTGTCTTTATTTTTAAAAGTACTTTTAACCCTCATGGGAAAAAAATTAGAAAAAAAAAGTCCTCTTTCATATTGCCTAGGCTTTACATGCTTACTCCTCAATCAGAGCTGGTTGAAGGACTGAAAGAAGTGGACAGCTGGCAATAATTATTGACAACACACACTGAGATGGAATGGACAGTCGTGATTATAATTACAGGAGATACCCGCAGGAGATTACATTTTCTTTTTTCTACCATTTCCATTTACAGCATTAAAAACAACAACAAACAAAAAAACACTCGCCCTTGTCGCATGTGGAAGCTGTTCCACGTTAATCAATGCAGAATTCTGCGCACATATTTGATTTTTTTACTCAAGTGCCTCTGCAGCAATGCAAAGTCTCCCCCAGTGGGTTGCCCCACGAAGACATGACAATGACTGCTCCTTGGGTACTGCTGGTGTGGGGACTACTACAACCCAACAGTCCTGGGTGTGGATGTACAAGGGAGATCGGAATGAGTGGCTCCAGCAATGCAACAATGAGGGAATGGAAGTCTTCTGAAATCCTGTCTTCATGCCAATGTTGTTACAGGTTCTTTTTTGAAATACAGACAAATCCACCTGGTCCAAAAAAAAAAAAAACAAAAACTGGGGTTCATTTCCTCATAGCATGGGAGAGGGTGGGGGGAATTAGCCTCACTTGGAATGGGTCTTGAAAAAGTGCAGCTGAATTCGAAACTTGTGCATATACATATATATTTTTTCCAAAAGCAGATGTGTCATCCTGCTTTGAAATGGAAGTGAGCATAACCCAACTAAATCATATACAGGGCAAATGATATAAGCAGTACTGTCAGCAAATGAACATTAAATCTTTAAAAAAAAAGAGCAAACAAAATGACCAGTTAAACCACCATGGAAATGTGCATGCCAGTGACACCACACACCTTTGTATTCTATGGCAGGCAGGTAAAAAAAAGAACAGTCTCCTTTACCTGAAATTTCAGCATCACAATATTCTTTGATTATTCATACAAACACGACTGGAAATGCTTGAACACTTATTAAGAACATGAGAAATTTGATGCTTTCCCAACAGCAAAGTGTGCACTGCAGGCACAAAGCAGTGATTGCCATGCCTTTGTAGTATTCTAAATATCTGAATATGAAGGTACTTTATACTTTTAATAATAAATGTGACACATTCCAAACAATGACTGGATATCAAGCACACAGCAGTGACTGTCATCCCTCTTTGTTTTCCTCCCATTTGACATGTTCCCGACTGCTATGACTGGATACCAGCACAAAGCAGCCATTGCCATACCTTTTTCTCCCTTCTCTTGTAATGCACTAATGTCAGAATAGAAATTCATTTGGCCAAGTTCTGTACATGACACATTCTACATCATCAAATAAATAAACGCATGTATTTATATCACTATGTATACATATATATATATATATATATCCCTGATTTGTAAATAGAATCATAAGTGACAATCTTATTCAGCTGTGCCAAAATCGTTTTTAATTTCCTGAAATTCATCAGCTTTATGCTCGCCTCTTCTCGATGGAAACAAACATGAGTCTATAAATAAAGTACAAAGCACATGGTGTTAATCATCCGAGGGTCCAAAACACAGGGGGGGGGGTCTACCTGTTTGTCTTTACACCGGCACTGCCCCACCACAATCCCCGCTTCCAACTGAATCATGTAGGCCCTCTGAGCCCTTGTGTAGACATTATTCAATTCACTGACCACTCAAATAACTGCAAAATGTGTAAAGCAGCTTGTATCTTAAAGTATAGCAGTGTGAATGTGTACATTGCATAACTGAGTTTTGTTCCGGAGTCTGGCTGGGTTAGTTACCATAAGCTCAGTCTCGACTCCAGGCCTTTAATTCGACACTTTAAGTGATTCTGTGAGGAAAAGAACCATCACTTAACTGTGGAAGACAAAGCACTCCAACTTCTCCTATCTAGCGACAAGTTCTTTGCCCATGACTACAGCAGCCAGTGGTTGCAGAATCAAATTCACTCTGAACAGCTCCAGCTGATCAAGATCAAGATCTACAGAGGAGACTGAAATCCTGTGAACGTACACACACAGCCACATTCTGAAAGCTGATCTTAGGTTGCTTTTGTTTCTTTGGGTTTCCCCCCCCTGGAATTTGACAGCAGTGAACAAGTGAACAAATGCATTGACTGTGGCGATGACTAACCATGCATACATTTTGATGAGCAAGTCTTTCCTGCCAGACATGGAAAACTGTCAGCATGCCTTTTTTCTTTTCTTTTTTTAACAATGGTTCTAAAGTTGTCCTGAGACTTGACATCTAAATGCACATGTGTGAACACAGCTGTGTGTGTGAATGCACAAGTGAACATGTGTGATCTTCATTGCGGTTGGTTATGCATGTATTAGCAGGCAACAGTGCCACAGACCATTTTCAATCTGTACTCTGATGCACCTGTTCCCCGATCATGCGTCGTCTCAGCCATCATGGCACGCTAAAGAGGGTCAGGAAGAGGGACTGAAACCTCTCAACACCCATCAACAGCATCTCATTCCCTCGACCATTTCAAACGCACCATGTACGGAACCAATCCACGCTTATCTTCCTTTATGTTTCAAAAACATAAACGCTGATCAAACAAAAGTAAAGTTTGTTCACAGATGGTATGGGGATATGGCATGTACACAGGGGTTCCATGCCTCAAAACATGACATGGCAGGCTACCCGAGATCACATGTCGATCAACGTCTTCGACAGCATCGTCGATGAACGTCTTCGACAGCATCGTCAATGGAGGACTGGGACCTGACCACAACAGAGTACTGGTGTCTCCGTTGAGGCACGAAGTGCCGGGCTCCCCATGTTTGATTCTCCTGCCGGCAGTCAACTTCATTGCTTGACGTCGTGTGGTTTCCTTTTCACAAGGGCCAGTTCTATCAATATCACAGCAGATGATGGGACATAGTGTGGCTAAAATTAGTTTTAAAAAAGGTTACACGCTTTATCAACTATATAATAAGCAAGAGTAAAAATGGGAGCACACAAGAAAAATGGTTAGAAACGATGTTTCTCTGTAAAACATGACTCATCTCCCCTCATTCCTTGACATGACATCATTCTTAATGTTCCAGAATCACCCAGGTATCAAGACGATTGATACAGTATATTTAAAAATACAGTGATTGACCACAACATTTTGTCATCACACAAATCATAAATCTTACCCATACTGACATACCTTCACCGCTCTGACAATGCTACAAAGCCAGGTGTGTGTTCAATGAAGACGTAATGTGGTTGTGGCGAGTGCTGTCTTCGTCTCAGGAACCTTCTCTGTCCACCCCATGTTTGTTCACCAAAGTGGACACCATCACTAGACTATTGACCAGAAGACGTTATCACAAGATCATGAAGATATTCAGTCCGCTTGATATGTAGCTGGCTTCTAGTCGGCCAGTCTGGAAAGGAGGGTACTAGTGTATGACTGCGGCTGTGTGAGTGTGCATGTGTGTGTGTGTTTTGTGTGTGTGTGTGTGTGTGTGACTGTACACGAGATGTGTATAACTGTGCTCGGTACTTTGTTCTCCTCCTGACCTAATGTATCTTTTCCTATTTCTTCAAAACACACAAAAAAATGATCAACTTCCACCAACCTGTTGTCGCAAAATACCAAGACATTGATGATACTATCCAAAACGACACATTACACCAGAACTGCAGACATCAACAAAGTTGTCACACTGAACAACAGGTCTTTCACACTGGATAGGCTTTGAATGGAATGCAATGTACAGGCACAGACACTTCTCCTGAGTCAACCTCAGGCCTTATAACACCACTCAACTGACGCCAGGATCGCACCCCCTTTACGCCACTTGAATTTATCAGGGGTGGGAACTGGTAACAGACAAAAAAGAGGAAATCTAGGGGGGTCCGGGGGCATGCCCCCCCGGAAAATTTTTTTTCTTAAGGATGCATATCTGTGCAATCTGGTGTATTTTGGGCAAATAAATGAAACATTCAGAGAGCATAAAATATGTTTTTTTGGGGGCACGGTTTCATCTATAGATCACATGCAAACATTACAAAAATACTCGCCCTACTTCGAAAAAAAGAACATTGAAATGGATGCCTGCTTTCGTTTACTGGATGAGTCCTTTCCTGAGCTGGACTGTGGTGCTGCCCTCTGTGATTCACATCCGGATGAGTCCTGTGTATGTATGTGTGTGTGTATGTGTGTGTGTGTGTGTGTGTATGTGTATGTGTGTGTGTGTGTGTGTGTGTGCATGTGTGAATGCGTGTGTGCATTATACAATTTTGTGTGTGATATTCTGTGTGTGTGTGTGTGTGTGTGTGTGTGTGTGTGTGTGTGCATGTGTGAATGCGTGTGTGCATTATACAATTTTGTGTATGATATTCTCTGTGTGTGTGTGTGTGTGTGCGTGCGTGTGTTTGTAAGTGGTGTGTGTGTGTGTGTGCATGTGTGAATGCGTGTGTGCATTATATATAATATAATAATTTATATTATTAGTATATATATATGTTCTGATCTTGTTTCCTCTTTTCTTGAATTTATATAGTGTGTGCTGTGTGAATGGTGTGTGTTGTGTTGAGTGTGTGTGTAAGAGAGAGTAGAAGAAGAAGAGTATGATGAGAGAGATAAGTGTGTGTGTGTGTGTGTGTGTGTGTGTGTGTGAGAGTGGTGAGAGAGTCAGACAGACAGAGAGATAGAGATAGAGGAGGAGGAGGAGAGAGAGAGAGGTGGGGGTGGGGGGGGGGAGAGGAAGAGAGAGAGAGAGAGGAGTGTGTGTGGTGAGGAGAGAGGAGAGAGAGAGAGAGGGAGGCTGAGTCAGACAGAGAGAGAGACAGATGGAGAGAGAGAGAGAGAAAGAGGAGTAGAAGAGAGGAGGAGAGAGATAGAGAGAGAGGAGAGGGAGGGAGGGGGAGAGAGAGATAGAGGGAGGGAGAGAGAGGGGGGAGGGAAAGAGAGGGGGGAGAGAGACAGAGGGGGCAGAGAGGGAGGGGAGAGAGAGAGGGGAGACAGGACAGAGAGAGGAGAGAGGAAGAGAGAAGAGAGAGAGAGGGAGAGAGAGAGATAGAGACGTGCTTTCCTTCAAGTGTGGTGTTTTCCCGGCGAAGTATGACACGCTCTTTGTGCTTGGCACATTTCACGTGGTCTTGCAGTGCAACAAGCCCACGACTGGAGTAGTTGATTTTTTTCACACAGAGAACAAAAAGCGAGTCCAGGAGCCAGAATTTTTCTCATGAATGTACACAGCCTTTCGTTGTCTGCTGTCTTCTCCATCCACTCCCATCTCCATGGATTTTTTATGTTGCTTTCGTCAAATTTCTGAAGCCCGCGCTTTACGATGTCTCGTCGGTACGCCATTTTTGAATGTATCCCACAGTTCTTAGCGCCGGATATAGGCCTACTGTATCCTGCTAGACAGGCCATCTGATTACCGAAATCGACCGTAACCGAACAAGAGATAGGCCCTATCTCCGCGAATTTCATTTTCCGAGGAAATAACATTTCAAATCCGAGGAAATCTTTTGCTTCTACCGCGGAATTCCGCGGATCCGAGGAGAATTCCCACCCCTGATTTATACAAAAAGAAAAAAACAAAAGAAAAAGCAGCAGCTTCACAATTGTGCAAACGGTCATTCTGGATTAACTGGAACATGAATGTGGATGATGCACATAAACATGCGTATGTGCGCTCATACACACACACGTACGTACACTCCTGCAGTGCAGGATTTCAAGTACCCACTCTTCAAAAACACTTCTGACTAATCTTCATCCAACACACCCAAGCCCACAGATGGCCAGCACAAGACTGTAAACATGAACTTGATGAAGACTCAAGTTCTATCCAGAAAAAAAACTTTACCACCGTCAGTCACACTCAACCCAAGGCACTAGAAGTAACCAAAAGATTTTCATCACACAAATCCACCACACAGCTGACTGCTAATGACACTCCATCAACAGGAAGGAAAATGCTGCCTACCTTAACTTTCCCCTCTTTAGGTGTGTGTGTGTGTGTGTGTGTCTATTTCAAAACACAACAAGCAACATGTCATAAATTGTTTTTTTAAAAAAAAGTCATGAACAAACTCTAGCAGCTCCCGACTTAAAAAAAAAAGTGGATAAAACCACCACTTCAAAAGTTGAAATCAGCTAAAAAGTTCCCTTCATTATTTCAATTAAAACAACACAAAAAAGCGCCAACACACGTGAAAAAGAGCGCTGCGGAAACATCCAAGAGAATGAGAACACATTTCTTTTTCCTCTTCTTTCCTGGTCAGTCACAACAGTCTCACGGACTCTCAAGACTGGAAAGTTTGTTGCTTTTTTTAGGAGAATGTGACACCTTCTTTAGGGGCTGGGGGGTGGGGGGTGATTGAAGGAACAAGGAGGTGGTGGTGCTGGGGAGGGGGTGGGGGCAGAGAATGAACAATCTGCAGCTAGTTCCTTACAGCCACCTTCCAGACTTGCTCAGCACACAACACTGGAACAGAAGGCACAGCAGTCTGTGTGCTGCCTGGCTCACACTTTGCCGGATAAAAAAATTATTAAAAAAAAGAAAAAAAGACTCGCACACAGTCTATTGAACCTCCAGCAAACCAACTAAAACAAACAAACAAAAGCCATCCATTCCAAAACAAAACAAACCGACATCTGATCCGCCGAGAGGTCAGCAACAAGTAAAACCAATCCGACATCTGATCCGCCAAGAGGTCAGCAACAAGTAAAAACGTTTCCCAGCTGGACAAAGCGACTCCAGCAAAGTATATTTGCTTAGTTTCAGACAAAAAACCCAAAAAAGTCCACTTTGTTCTGATATCATTTTTTCCAGTGGTAGCCCTGAGAATTGCTGACTGTAGCACAGATGCGAGCGTCACAGTGTCGGTCACCGTCTTTCCCTGTTCAGTGAAAAAAAAAACAACCCCAAAAACAACCTACTGACAAGCATTCACTGTGACTTTCAAACTTGACGAACCATCTCCATGACAGAACCCAACTCTTTCTCCACACTGACCGACAGTAACTGCCTTTCCTTCCATCGTTCCTCCCTTTTTTTTTTCTTTTCCATTTCTCCCCTCTTCTTTTGTATAACCAGAAATCATAACACCTGTCTCTCACACCATCAGTACTACCACTCTCTCTCTCTCTCTCTCCACCTCTCTCTCTCTCTCTCTCTCTCTTCCTCTCCTTGTGCGATTTAAACACATACACAGAAAACAACCCATATCCTTTTTCTTTTTTTGTTGTCTTTAGACACTTGCACAGGCTATGAATGTTCTTTTTTCTCTCATCATTTCCATGCAATGTGACGTTTTTCCACAGCAGCTGGCACAAGTTTTGTTAGACATGCATACCCCACACTGGACACTTTCTCACACACAGCAGTCTGCAGCAGCAGCCACCATTCACCACTCTCCTCCACCACCACCAGTGTTGGCGTCAGCGTTCCTTTTGGCAGAGAGCTGTGCAGGGCTTGTTCTGTTGCTGTCTTTGGAAAGCTGTCAGGCACTGGAAGTCAAAATGCACCACAGGGTAGAAACGGCCCACCACCGTCTGTCCAATGACTGAAGTCAGACACGCCTTAACCTCACAAGGCCCCTTTTCCTTCACACAGCGTGTGGAGGGTGAAATGTGAACCAGCCCACGGTTGCCAGAGCTCCCCTGGACCAGGAGAAAGGTCAGCTTCATTCTCCTCCCCTCCGTCATCTTCTCTCCTGCTTTTCACTTGGGCTTTGGACACGGGGGTTTCAGTTTTGTTTGTTTGTTAACAATTACAACACTCATCTCAACAGTTCTAAATTGTCGTTTGTTGAAAATTACAACACTAAAATATCATCTCAACAGTTTTTTTTTCAAATTGTTCTAGATGTAGGATCCAAACTGCGTCCTGTTATTTTCAATTTTAAGCATGGTGCATCCACTGACCAAAAAGTACACACATTTGTTTTCTCTTTTTTTTCTTTTCTTTTCTCTCTCCCCTGATTCCATCTGACTGAGCTGCTGTGACAAAGGAGAAAGACAGGTTCCGGGGAAAGGTCAAGGGCAGCAGTCTGCCCTGGCAGGAGCAGGGTGAGGAAACAACCCCCCCCCCCTTACATCACCCTCCAATCTGCCCACAACCTCCACCACCCCACTCCTCAGCCAAGGGAGATCAATAACGACAAACATATGCCCCCTACAAGCAGCGACCAATCGTAAGAGACAGGGAGTCTGCGTCATCAGTCATCTAAAACCGGCGGTCCAGCCGAGCTACAGGTACGTGTCTATATGCAAGTCGTCGATATCGATGTCGTCCATACTGTCATTGTGTTCCCCCTCCTCCCCCTCCCCTCCGACGGGGTTCAACTCCTCAAAGTCGTGATCCTCGTCGGAGGGCTCGCTGCTGTCCAGCCAGCTCTGAACCCGCGTCACCAGCCTCTCCTGGTAGTCCGCCTCGTCGGCGATGATCTCCTCCTCGATCACGTCCCGGGAGCACAAGTCCATCAGCTGTAAAGGCTGGAAGTGCTTTGGGGAGTGGGCAGGGCGCAGGCGCACCGAGGCGCCGGACGGAGGGGCGTCCTCGCTGACCTCCTCCTGCGACACGAGGCAGTTGTGGTGGGAGGGGGGGTAGAAGTTGTGCGACGACGACTGCAAGTAGGTGGTGAGCTTCTCTCCCCCTCCCACGTCGTGAGCCTCCGGGGAGGTCAGGGGGGGTTCGTCGCTGCTCTCCGAGGCCCAAGGCAGGGGCAGGTTGCTGGGAGAGGTCCACGGCGGGGGTAAAGGGTCGTGGGCGTAGTCCAGCTTGTCGTCGTCAGAGGGGCTGGTTTTGCTGGTTGGGGAGGCGGCGGCGTCTGGGGTGGGCGGGAAGATGTCAAACACGGGCCTGCGGTGGCTGCTGGGGGCAGGGGCGCCGATCGTGTTCTCTGGGGAGACGTAAGGGGAGCCCGACTCTGTCAGGTGGTTGTAGGCCAGGTTGTCTGCCCATGATGGGGCCTGAGACATCAAGGGGTGATCATCGTCCGGCATGCTCAGAGACATGGAGGATCGCACTGGGGGGAGTTGGGTCGTTCGTTTCCAGGGCAACACCCGCTCCGCTTCTGTCTCCTCGGGGGGCGACGCGGCTACCTCATCGTCCAAAGTGGAGGCACCCGAGTCTGAAAAGACAACCGTAAAATAACATGTTATAATTAAACATGCTGTACTCAGCACATCACCACAAAATGACAAAGCAGACACACACACACAGCTTCATCTCCTTGCTGTACTTATCTCCTTGCACACAGCTTCATCTGTCCCATAGTCGCACTCACTTTGAAGTGAACATCACAGTCAACTCATATGTCATTGAAAAAAACTAGTATTCACAGGGAAATAAGCAAAAAAAAATGTTACCTGTAGAGACCAAACCAGCTGAACTATTCAACAGCAGTTGCCTCCCATGCATTTCAAATGTCCTGTTCTTTCATTAAATGCATATCAATACTTTCATTTCATTTTTATTAAATGCATATCAATACTTTCATTTCATTATCAATATATTGTGTGCCTGCGTGTGTGAATGAGCACACCAACATCAGCGGCAAGTCTGTTGTTTTTTTTCTCTGGTAAAAGGGTTTCCTTCTCTGGAATTCTGAGCAAAAAGAACAAACACAGAAAAAAAAAAGAAGGAAACGCCCAGCTCCTCATAAACCACACATAAATACACTCACACACACAGACAGACATACATCCCCATGCACGCACCCCACCCCCAACCAGAGAAAAGCAAAACCCGAGCATACCCAGCGACGTGACTTTGGACTCGACAGGTGCTCCCACGGTGAATGTAACAGGTTCCCTCCTCACGTCCTCCTCCTCTTTCTTCTCATGTGCCTCCTCTTCCTCTTGCCTCTCCTCTTCTTTGGCTTCCAATACACATTTTTCTGGAAAAAAAAAATGTAAACACGGCTCGTGAACAAAAGCGCTGGACTCCACCTGGTCCAGGTAACCTGAAGCCCAGCTGACAACCCAGGAACGTCTCAGGGCTGGAAACTTTTTGTACAATTTAAGATAAAACAATGGTTAGACTAAAAAACAAAACATCTGAACTTAAGATAAAACAAAACTTAACAACCAAAAAAAGAAAAAGGAAAATAAAACAATATCAACGACTTGTTCACCCTTCACAGACTGCCAGTGGTTCAGAAAGGGTTAATAAACTGATGCACTGAAAATCTGCTGCTGAGCATTTCACATTGAAAGTGAATTCAAAGGGTTAATAAAGTGATGCACTGAAAATCTGCTGCTGAGCATTTCACATTGAAAGTGAATTCAAAGGGTTAATAAAGTGACGCACTGAAAATCTGCTGCTGAGCATTTCACATTGAAAGAGAATTCAAAGGGTTAATAAAGTGACGCACTGAAAATCTGCTGCTGAGCATTTCACATTGAAAGAGAATTCAAAGGGTTAATAAAGTGACGCACTGAAAATCTGCTGCTGAGCATTTCACATTGAAAGAGAATTCAAAGGGTTAATAAAGTGACGCACTGAAAATCTGCTGCTGAGCATTTCACATTGAAAGTGAATTCAAAGGGTTAATAAAGTGACGCACTGAAAATCTGCTGCTGAGCATTTCACATTGAAAGAGAATTCAAAGGGTTAATAAAGTGACGCACTGAAAATCTGCTGCTGAGCATTTCACACTGAAAGTGAATTCAAAGGGTTAATAAAGTGACGCACTGAAAATCTGCTGCTGAGCATTTCACATTGAAAGTGAATTCAAAGGGTTAATAAAGTGACGCACTGAAAATCTGCTGCTGAGCATTTCACATTGAAAGTGAATTCAAAGGGTTAATAAAGTGACGCACTGAAAATCTGCTGCTGAGCATTTCACATTGAAAGAGAATTCAAAGGGTTAATAAAGTGACGCACTGAAAATCTGCTGCTGAGCATTTCACATTGAAAGTGAATTCCAGAACACTGGCACACTGTGGAAGTTTCCCTCAGTCTTTTTTTCCCCCAGGAGATTTTCAGGAAGTTTTTGTTTTCTTATTGAAAGCCAACAGCTTCCAATTGAGAAGATAATTAAATTTTATGAACCATCAAAATTAACTGACATGGAATTATTTTCCCGACCCTTTCAGTGGTAAGTGTTCCACACAATTTGTGCATGTACTAGTGGCTTCCTTCCTTTCCTGTGTGTACAGAAACAAAAAATCCAATACCCCAATTAAAGACCCTACACTCCGGGCACTGTTTCTCTCTCTCTCTCTCTCTCACACACACACACAGAGCTTAATCAAGGATTTTTAAAAAAGGGGGGCAGTCAAAAAAAGGGGGCACTCCCCCCCCCTCCCCCCTCTCCCCAGGCCACTTCTTCAGCCAATCGTTTTGAAACCGGTGTTCCCTTGCACTCTTTTCGGGCTGCTTCTCCGAGCTTTTGGATGTAGTCGCGGTTTCTTCATGATCTTCTCCACCCTCGCATGGCAGAGAATCTTTCTTTTTTTTTTTTTTCACTTTTCCTCAACGAAAGTCAAAGTCGAATAGAGTGGGTGCACGCTTCATTTTGGAAAATATCCAATATGGCGCCTTTAAACTCTCGCAACTTCTCGTCGGTGATCGAGATGGAGGAGATGAACGCTGCCGATTGGTTGATTTACACTAACAGCCAATGAAATATCAAGAAATCGTTCGCTCCTGCTCAGTCCTAGTTTCAGTTTTTCAAGCAGACGACAAACGAGCGCCCGCAACGATCTGTGAACAGGGCGGGCAGTCCTGCAACTGTGCGGGAGTCTGCCCGCGTTAAGACTCGATAATTGCGGGAAGGAACAGATTTTCGGGGGATTGTACTAGATTAAGCTCTGACGCATATGGTGATAAAACACGCATTATCAAGCATTTTCTCAATACCCAGACTGTACACTTACATACCCCCTATGAAAATCTCTTTATCTACATACAGAAGACATTTGTGTGTTTCCATCATGCTCAACAGTGGATGTCCTTACTTTGTCATTTACTACCGATGTCTTCCCACCCCATATAAACATTCTTTTCTCCTTGACCACAACAAATGCGCACACACATCCCCTACATTTCCACACATACATCCACACACACACTCACATCTACACACACGCACACACACACACACACACACACATGTACACACACACACAAACGCACACACACACACACAAACACACACAAATGCACACACACACACACATACACACACACAAACGCACACACACACAAATGCACACACACACACACACACACACACACACACAGGGACCAACCTTTTGGGGGCACCTTGACTTCATCGGTGGTGACGGCCGTGTCGTGGGCACTGAGGGTGTGCAGTTTGTCAGGGGAGGACACGCTGTTCAACTGCTGATGGCGCTGCATTTCCAGGCTGACGAGGCGCCGCAGCTGTTGGTGGGCCTGGTGCCGAGACAGTTGCTGGGTGTGGGTGTCCGCCTCCTCCACTGTGTGCCTCTTCTCCATCACAAACTGCACCCGCAACCCGCACACACATGTACATGTAGGCATCAGTGGAAAAAAAAGCATGACCACATGAAATCAAATCACAAACTGCACCCGCAACCCGTACACACATGTACATGTAGGCATCAGTGGAAAGAAAAATCATGACCACATGAAATCAAACCTTTAACAAATGTTGTCAGCGCTGTGTCCGCCAAACATGAACAACCAAATCACAAGACAAAAGCAAGACGCATTTCGACCTCTTAGGTCTTCTTCAGGCAAAACAAACAACACTCAGGACAACACAAACCAGCAATCACTTATCTCATCGAATTGGGCGCAAGGTGGGTGAAAACCATGAACGAAAACCCAACGATGAACGAAAACCCAACGATGAACGAAAACCCAACGCCCAACGTGTTTTGTCTTGCGATTCTTGGTTTGTCCATGTTTGGCAGACACAGTACTTGAAAATGTTTACTTTTTGAAAGTCAGCTAGAATAAAGTACTGATCGGTTGTTATTTACTTTTTAACCAGCTGGAATAAAGTACCCGATCTTTCATCATCATTTATTTTTTATTCAGCTAGAATAAAGTACCTGATGTTTTCTTTTGGTTATTATCTACCTTTTAATTCAGCTAGAATAAAGTACTGATCTGTAGTTATTGTTTACTTTTTGATTCAGCTGGAATAAAATACTTGATCTTCGGTTATTATTCACTTTTTAATTCAGCTATAATAAAGTACTGATCTGTAGTTATTGTTTACTTTTTGATTCAGCCAGAACAGAATACCTGATCTTCTGAGATTATCTACTTTTTAATTCAGTTAGAACACAGCACCTGGTCTTTGGCTATTATTTACTTTTTAATTCAGCTAGAATAAAGAACCTGATCTTCAGATATCATCCACTTTTTAATTCAGCTAGAATAAAGTACCTGATCTTCTAAAATTATTTACTTTTTTTTTTTTTTTCTCTTTTTTTTGCTGTCCCAACCTCTGCGCTACCTCAGAGGCAGTGCACCCACGCCGCTCATTCCGACACCCCGTCCACAGCCACAGCCCGGCTGGCCCCGCCGCAGCCCCGGCACCAGCAATCCACAGGGAGCAGTCAGTGTCAAGTCGTCATGAGGCAACCCACCGGAGGAGACACTGCACTGCTGCTGAGTCACTTCGGTGGTGTTCAGTGGCGCCTGTTCTGATCTAACATACGCAGGACACCACCTACTAAGCCCCCTACTGACGAC
>CM031612.1:82562798-82565298 GCA_018398815.1 Conus ventricosus
TTCTTCGTTCCATGACAAGAAATCAGAGGTCACAGTCTGTGAGATTTTACTGTGTGCGATCATTTCATATTTTATTTCACCAATAAGATGGCCACATTCTGTTTTCCAGGATGATATCACAGGACATCAGTGAGTGTATTGCTGGTGTGTGTGTGTGTGTGTGTGTGTGTGTGTGTGTGACGGGGGGAGAGAGAGAGAGAGAGAGAGAGAGAGAGAGAGAGAGAGAGAGAGAGAGAGAGAGTGTGTGTGTGTGTGTGTGTGTGTGTGTGTGTGTGAGGGAGACAAGAGATAGATAGAGAGAGAGAGAGAGAGAGAGAGAGAGAGAGAGAGAGAGAGAGAGAGAGAGTGTGTGTGTGTGTGTGTGTGTGTGTGTGTGTGTGTGTGTGTGTGTGTGTGTGTGTGTGTGTACATGTGTGTGCGCTTGGGCACTAACAATCCAACCTCTGCTGGAAGAGGGGATGGGATTTAAAATGTGTGCTTAAAAAAAATGCATGCATTTACACACAGCATTTGGTTTTAAAGTCACATCTGAAAGGCTTGAAGGAGGTTTTTACAGCCAGTGCACAAGCTGACTCCAAAGAGAACATCTCTGACCTGGCTGACTCAAGCCTGCTCTGAACCCAGTTCCACCGGACCATGAGAACTATGCTCTACCCGCTGAACCAACCAGGTCCTCAAACATGCCTCAAAACCAGGGGAACAAGCGTCACTCACTCGAGGGACACCGACGACACCTTCCTCTCTGGCTCCACCCCGTTGGACAGCGCCGAGTCCGACACCACCAGGGGGCCGAGGAAGGTTCCGTGAGACGTGATGTGGTGCATGGCGTCGCGGATGTTCAGGCGGGACAGGACGGTCAGGATGGAGGTCTCCCGGGTCTGCGGTTTGTCCTTCAGCAGTAAGGGCTTGAGGTACTGGATGTTGAAGTGTTCGAATCTGTAAACACATGAGGTACTGGATGTTGAAGTGTTCGAATCTGTAAACACATGAGGTACTGGATGTTGAAGTGTTCAAATCTGTAAACACATGAGGTACTTGATGTTGAAGTGTTCAAATCTGTAAACACATGAGGTACTTGATGTTGAAGTGTTCGAATCTGTAAACACATGAGGTACTGGATGTTGAAGTGTTCAAATCTGTAAACACATGATATGAGGTACTTGATGTTGGAAGAGTTCAAATCTGTGAACGCAAGGGCAACGAAAAAAAACAACCTTACTTGACACTGAAGAGTTTCAATCAGACCACAAATCAACAAAACAGTCAAGTGACCACTCCTGGGTGAAAATGTGTGTTAATTGTTCAAATGTTGTTATTATTGTAGTAATAATAATTAAATGTTGTTGAAGCAGTGTTGTACAGAGGGCCCCGATATGGACATCCTCCAGAAATGTTCAACATTAGATCTTGGGAGGCAGGGTGTTTGCTGGGAGGTCAACCTGGCACAGACCAACAGAAAAGCATCCCTGAAAATCAAGTCTGTAAAAGGAGTGGGTCTGTGCTGGAAGTACATCCTGACAGAAAAGCACCAGAAGTGTTCTTCCACAAGAACCTATCTTAAAAACGAAGTGAACTTTATTGAGGAGTAAATAGGGACAAATGAAAAAAAAAAAAAGTCTCAAAACTTAAGCAAGGAAATCTTTGCTGAAAGGTACATCAGGTATGAATATGGACCAAAATGTTTCACAGTGTTCAAATCCAGGCAACAACAAAATGCTGTTGTTCCAAAATGCTGTTGTTCCAAGGGAAATCATGCAGATTTAGTCACAAATTAGTGTCTGTGTATTCCGTCTAAGTTCTCTTTCAGTCACTCTTCATTCTTTTCTTTTTCAGTTACTTTTTTTCTTCTCTTTTTTTTTTTCCTTCTCCTCAAAACTCTTTCTCCTCCACCTATTTCTATATTTAAGTGTTAAATTTATTTTGTTTCAATGAAACAACAGAAAACTTTAATGTTCTTTGCTGAGAAAATTCTATCAGGGGTTGGCGGGGTGGGGTGGGGGTGGGGGTGGGGTGGGAAACTGATCGCGTGTTATGGGTACATGTATACAGAACCCAGGTTCTGTGTTCCAAGTTTCTCACCTGTTTTTCAGGGAGTTGTGACTGGTCCTGCCGATGATGTCTTCCATGCCCGCCATCAGATGATCAATCAACTGCATCGACACACACACACACACACAAATTGTAAAACAAAGCAACATTTTAATGATCATTTATAGGTGTTGTAAAGCTTCGAGAATGCATTATGCACTCTGCACAAAAGCACAACTGAATATCACACAATCTTACCACTTTCATAAAAACCATTCTTCACCCTTCATCTCCTCACCACTCCCTTCCCTCTACTCCTCTCTCTGTTGCTGGGTCACTCCTTTTAATCTGCTGGAATACCAAACAGGCGGCGTATTACAGACACTACTTCCCACCTCTGATCTCAGTCTTCAGGTGGAGTGCACAACACTAGCTTAGCTGACATGGCAGTACCTGTCTGGGGTCTCAGTTG
>CM031612.1:82571538-82579038 GCA_018398815.1 Conus ventricosus
GAGCTTCTTTGTCTATCCAGCGCTACGAGCTTCGACGCTTGCTGCGCGCGAGCTCTTTGTTCGAAAGGAATTTGGTGACCGTGTAAATAAGCAAGAATCGTCGCTTCCGACTTGATGTTTAAAAATGCTGAATAAACTCGATTTGATTTGATCTTAAACTGATCGGTTCGACTGACGGAAGGGTTCCTTTCTAATCAGCTGTGCACGACCATCCGCTGTTCTTTGTGTGTAGAGACTAGCCTCAAGCCTGGACAAGACGCCACAGACACTGATGAAAAAAAAAAAAAAGGTTCTCACCTATTTTTGCCAGACTGGCCAGTAGAATCCACAGACATATAACGTATGGTACTTCAACATGATGGAAGTCCCAGGTAACTAACTGGTAACGCTCTGTTTCGTTGCTGCTCGATTCCGATTCGCTTTCATCACCACCGCAATGAACGGCGCTGACGAGGAGGCTGAGAAGGCTGAAAGCTGCTACGAGAAAACCGGTCGCCATTTGATATCTTTTTAACACTAAACTCCCCATTTTATGACTCTTAAATTTCAGCGTATACAATCCACAAGTCCATCCATAGTCATCTGCCACGTCTCTTCATCTGCAGAGGCGACAAGATACATTTCATCGTAATCGAGTGGAGGCGTTCGCCACTCCCCACTTTTGAAAACGGCTTCTCGTCTGCTAGGTTAGGTGACCTCTGGGGTGAAAGGGCATTGCGCGTGCGCACGGACGAGTACATGCCGCCTCCTCGTGCCGTTGATATCGATTTGTCGCTTGGGATCGACAGTGACGTCAAAAGTATTTGTCACAGCGGCTTTCTTTCTTTCTTTCCCATTTATTTTATTTTATTTTTTTTCCCTTGATCCCTCTCTGACTTTTTCTTTCTTGTTCCCTTCGATTCAAATTCAATGACCAAGACGTAACAGCACGCTTTCAGTTGTGGAAGAGGGCGAGGTCAAAGTTATTAGCACTGTATGAACGAACTTGGTTTTTCCGCATTGCGCAGTCCACTGAGCCCAAAACTGTGTCAACACCAACTTTCTCTCTCTCTCTCTCTCTCTCTCTCTCTCTCTCTCTCTCTCTTACCTGTTACCCTCGGAAATTGAGAATCTCTCTCTCTCTCTCTCTCTCTCTCTCTCTCTTTTCTCTCTCTCTCTCTCTCTCTCTCTCTCTCTCTCTTTTCTGTGTGTGTGTGTGTCTGTGTGTCTGTGTGTGTCTGTGTCTGTGTGTTCGTGTGTGTGTGTGTGTGTGTGTGTGTGTGTGTGTGTGTGTGTCACAGACAGGCGCGGTATGATTAAGTCTGAAGTGGAAAATCATTCCAGAGGCCTATTACTCAGTGCCATGAACTGAGTCGGCCTATTACTCAGTGCCGTGAACTGATCGTTGAAAGTTCGTCTGTGCTCAGGCTACTTCGATGACCCCATCTCTACCACCTGTCCGCAAATCAGAGTGTGAGAGAGAGAGAGAGAGAGAGAAGAGAGAGAGAGAGAGAGAGAGAGAGAGAGAGAGAGAGAAGAGAGGGAGAGAGCTTGATACCCAAGTATGAAGTTCTTTTTTTTAATGTAATATAATAGAATAGGTAGCCAAACGGGAAAACGAACAATTTAAGAGAGAAGAGAGAGAGAGAGAGAGAGGAGAGAGAGAGAGAGAGAGAGAACGACGAACGAACGAAATGTTGTTTAATGAGGGAAAAGAATAAGCACCAGTCAGGCTTTTTCCATCCAGCCCCAAACAATAAATACATGTAGAAATCATTGCATCGAACTGCATTAAACTCATAAACAACATGAATACATGGAAATTTAGAATAAGAGAATGCACAATATAACTAGAGAAGAGAGTGTGGGAGAGAGGGAGGGAGAGAAGCGACTCAAAGAGAGAGAGAGGGGGGACTTGGAGACACAGAATAAAGAGACGGGATCTCTGACACAAGGAGAACAGAAGAAAAGGAAGAAGAAGAAGAAGAAAAGAAGAAAAGAAGAAGAAGAAGAAGAAGAAGAAGAAGAAAAAAGAAGATTAAAAAGAAGACTTAGGAGAAGAGGATGAGGAGGGAGGAGAGGAGAGGAGAAGCATATAAAAAAATTGCACTTGACAAACTACAATGAAGAAGAGTGGTAAAACATCAAGTCATGGAATGAAGGGGGAAAAAAAAAAAAAAAAAAAAAAAAAAAAAAAGCTGAAAGACACCAGACATGCCCAACTCGGCAGCAAGCAAAACAATTCCATACACGCCCCCCCCCCCCCCCCCACCAACTTCAAGAACGACAAGAAAGGAAGAGGAGATCAACATAGATGACAAAATATGAGAGAGAAGAGAGAGAGAGAGGAGAGAGAGAGAGAGAGAGAGAGAGAGAGAGAGAGGAAAGGGAGGGAGACAGAGACAGCCAGATCGACAGAGAGAGAGAGAGAGAGAGACAACAGAAGAGAGACAGAGAGAGAGAGAGAGAGAGAGAGAAGAGAGAGACAAATACCAAAATTTGCACATCACAAATGACAAAAACAATGAAAAGGGTAGTATCAAATCAAGTCATGCATTAAAGGAGAATGAGCTGAAACACCAGAATACCCTTCTCAGCAAAACCCCCCCCCCCCCCCCCAACAACAAACAATAAGAGAAAAGAAGAAGATCAACATGGGATAACAAACCCGACTCATGGACTTTTGTTTTCTAGTTCAGTTAATAATAAACGAGTGATACTTTCTTTGACATGTTGAGACTGATATTACGTCGATTTTATTAATAATGCATTCCAAAAACAACTCCCTGAGTAAATCAGACTAGTTTTAAAAAGATCAATTCTGGGACGCGGTGGACTATCCTAGACGAATGGTTATTACTCTTTGTTGAAACATATTAGTAAGGGAGTGTGGTGCTCTTCCGGACAGAATTTTGAACATGAAGACAGCTTTGTTATACTCTAATTTCATTTTTAATGCAAAAAATTCAATACCTTATAATCAGACGCTAACAGCGTCGACGGCTTTAAAAGAACCAATTTCAACGCTCGTCTATGTAGACTTACTAGAGGTTTCATAATTTATGCTTGCGGAATCCCAAACGTTGAAACATAATTTATGTAAGATTCTATGTAAGCACAGAGAACATTTTTTCGACTGTGTAGATTCAAGAATTTTTTCACTTTAGAGGTTGATAGATCTTTTTAGAAATAATGTTACATATCCTTGTATATGATCTGACCATGACAAATTATTATCAATGACAACTCCAAGAACTTTATGGCTATTAGTTTTCTTCAATCTTTTGTCATTTAAGTAAAGAACAGATAATTATCAGAAGATTTTGCGTTTTTGTCGAGTTGTTATACGCATGAATTTCGTTTTTTGTGGATGTACACATGTGGATTTAGTTCAGACCAGTCGGCTAAGTGGTTAATATTTTCCTGAAGAGCTGTTAGACCTCAACGACATTGGTGCTACTGATGTGAAGGTTGTGCGTCAGCAAATAACTCGCATTCTGCAGTAAGAATAAAGGTAATTCGTTAATGTAAATTGAAAATAATAAAGGACCTAGGACAGAACCTTGTGGAACACCGTAATCAACAGGCAATGCAGAAGATGTTTTTCCACTAAACGTTACTGATTGTTTTCTACCAGATAGGAAAGATGACATGAGTTCTAATGAATCAGTAGACAAACGATAGATCTTAAGTTTTTTTAGAAGGAGTCATGGTCAAGTACATCAAAGGCTTTAGTGAAATCAACAAGGAGCACCAGTGATTTTGGTCATTGTTGATATTAGTCAACCATTTGTCTACTAAGGATGTCAGTGCAGTATGGCATGAGAAGTTTGCTCTGAAACCTGATTGGTTCGGATGGAAAAGATTGTAAAAATGAAATGATGGGAATAGAAATTTTTAATGTGATTTTCTAAGGGTTTGACTAGACAGGTAATAGAGAAATAGCCTGTAATTAGAAGGCTCTGAATGGCTCCTGATTTATATAAGGGAATAATTTTTGCAACTTTAATAATGCCTTTGGAATTTTATTTTTTGAGATGCAACAAGTTTGTAGATGTACGTAAGGGTTTCAGAAATAACTGGTGCTGAGTTTTAAGAATTTACTATCAATACCATCCAGTCCTCGTGAAAAATGTTTGCTTTAAATGAGTGAGTGCATTGTATACTTCATGCACTGCCATTTAAAGGTACGTTTAAATCAGGAGAAATGTCTTTTGAGTTTCAGAATTCACGGACAGTCTCTAAGTCATTATAGGCATTTATCTTTCTTTACAGTTGCACTACCTATTCCACAAAATAATTGTTGACTATGTCTGGCGACATATTGCTGACTGATATAGTTTTAGAGGCAGTGACTTTATTACTGGTTAATTGATTTATGGCTTTCCAAATCGACTTACTGTCAGTTTTTGACGACACAAGATTTTGAAAGTAGTTCATTTTAGCCGCACGTTTTAAATATGTAACAAGATTCCTTTGTTTATTAAATTCTTCTTTTGGTCCCGTTTGAAATAGTAAATCTCGTAAGTCCATGGCGTGTTTCACATTTTCTGTGAGCCAGGGCACTTTAGGGTTACTTCTAACACGTCTTGTTTTCAAGGTGCATGTTTGTCGTAAACATTTAAAAAATTGTGATACCAAACTTCGAATGCTTCGTCAGGATCAGTAAACTGATATACGTCGTGTATGTGTGAATTCTTTAACTCAGATAAAAATTTATTGGAATCAAAACAGGAAAAACTTCTGTATTCAATTAAAGTGTGACAATTTTTTGGAACTTTAACGCCTTTTTTCATCCATGTTATGCATATGGAAGATGGGTCACTACAAGCATAATTCGTGTGAACAATTTTCCGCTATATTGCATGCTTCAGATGTATATATGTGGTCGATAAGTGTTTTTGAAGAGCAGTTATTCTTGTAGCTTTGTCGATTACTTGCGAAAGGTGAAAAGTTTCCGCCATTTTATCCAGGACTTGTTTGGCTTCAAAAGATCAATGTTGAAATCTCCCAGTAATGTTAATTCATGGGTAGTGGAACATAAATCCTCTAGCAGAAGAGTAAAGTTATCACGCCAAACTGCACTCTCTGCAGGATTTCTGTACACAAATCCAACGGAAGAGGTTTAGAGCGTTTGAATTTAATTTGTATCCATAATGATTCTATGTTGAAATAGTTTGTAGGATTAATCCTTTTAAAGTTAACACTTTGATGGATGTAGATAACTAAACCTGTATCCATAGTTCGTGTAGGGTCTTTACGCATGATATTGTATCCCGGTACATATAGTTCAGAGTCGCTTATATGTTTTGACAATCTAGACTCTGCGAAACCAAATACATGGAAAGTTTGCCAGAGTTATCTAAAATATGGGATACATCAGTCAATTTATTTATGATATGATTAATATTCAGAAAACCAACTCTAAGCCCATCTTTAGATGGCCATGTCCTGAGAGTATTAGCATTTTAGCCACAATGAATACAGAAGCAGTGTCAGATTCCGTATCTATAGTAACGAATACAAAATGAAGAAATTATACCCACTTTAAGTGCAAACTGCCACGGTTTAAATTATCGAAACAAGAGGCTACGCAAACACAAAAAAGTGGCAGTAAATGGTAGTACAAATGAATTAGGAATCAAAATACACAAACATTCACAAATTTGTCAATAACGCAAAAAAGTCACAAATCCGTCACAGATAGTTCGCGATCTTAGGAATGTAATGATGATATTACAGTGAATATCAAGAGGAAGAGAGAGAGAGAGAGAGAGAGAGAGAGAGAGGGAGAAGAGAGAGAGAGAGAAGAGAGAGAGAGATACGCTCTGAATTATCGATTTTGTACAAAATCAAAAAGCCTAATTAATGTAATACAATACAGTCGCGAATGTGAACAGCCTCAAACACATCCAATATTTGGGGCTGCAAGACACAATATCAACCAATGAATCAAACAATTAGCATACTACGTTGGTCCGAAAGCCTGAAAAACATAGTCATGTCAAAGCACTTATCCACACGTGCACACACAGAACGCGCACGCGCGCGCGCTTAGGCACTCGTAAAGACTCATTCAACCATGCAGACGCGCGCATGTACAATGCCCCCCCCCCCCCCCTTTTACACACACATACACACACATGCACGCGCGCGTGCACGCACGCACGCACGCACGCACGCACACACACACACACACACACACACACGCACAACACACACACACACACACCACACACAACACACACACACACACCACACAACACACACACACACACATGCATGTACACGGCGCTCACCATACTTTTTATAAACATATATTCGCATATGTTTGCACGTGGAAATGTAAGCACCAAACATTAATAACAAACAGTGGTCAATATAAAAATGACAAAGAACGTCAAAGTCATTGTGGGGTGGATAATGACGCACTGACTGTTGATTAAACAACAGATGCGAAGCGGCCCGAAGTAAGTGCTCCGCATAGGGTGAAAGAGGGGCGCTGATGTATTATTTATTCCATGGTGTGAGGGGCTAAGACGATATTGATTATCAGGAGGGACGTTAGGATTTCTATGAAAAACAGCGCTATGAGGTGCGTTAGACGAGGATGGGAAGGTATGAGTAGGATTTTTGGAGGCTGATAAATCTAGAACGCCTTCTGTAGGGACGCTCTGGGGGATAAAGTGGGGAAATGATCTAATGACGAAATTGGAGGAAAGGCATCTGATCTGAATTGATAGTAAGAGGGTTCACGACAGGGTTCAGATGTATTTCTTTGCTGCGTATAGCCTGCAGAACGTTTCCGATTAGGGAAGGAGCAATGAATAGTACTTGTCAGAACGAGGACGATTGTGCCACAGCGTTTTCCAGATTTGTGCGAGTCTGGCAGTGCCTCTCGCACTGGGATGGATTGTGTCACTGTATAAAGTTGGATCTGAATAAAAACAGGGAAAATGATCAATGAAACGTACTCTGTGGCGATTGCAGGCATCTCTAAGGTTGCTATTTGACGGAATTATGGCATTATTGAAAGAGTGTTTCCCTTTAGCTGGCAGGATGGAGCTTGAAAGTAATGTGAGCATTGGGAAACGTTTTACAACATGTAAGGATGAGTTCAGACCAGGTATCAAAGGATACGACACCTGACGGGCAAGAGTTTACACCAACATGGATTATGAGGTCATAGAGAAGAGAGAGAGAGAGAGAGAGAGAGAGAGAGAGAGAGAGAGAGAGAGAGAGAGAGAGAGAGAGTTTTAATACTCCGGGATGAAGATTTTTGGTTTATTATTGATGATAGAGTGGGTAGGCAAATGGGGAAAACGAAACAATTCAAAAGAGAGAGAGAGAGAGAGAGAGAGAGAGAGAGAGAGAAAAGAGAGAGAGAGAGAGAGAGAGAGAGAGAGAGAGAGAGAAGAGAGAGAAGAGAGAGGATACTCAAGGATGATTTTTTTTTAAATATGATAATAGAGAGGGGGGGAAGAGAGAGAGAGAGAGAGAGAGAGAGAGAGAGAGACAGAC
>CM031612.1:82584038-82600701 GCA_018398815.1 Conus ventricosus
ATTGTACATTGCTTTGAGGAGACCCCAAAAAATTTCCCTTTCACTTTTTTTTGTTTTTTTTATTTTTGTACACATTCCAAAATTTTTGTGAAGGACGCACAGAGTCGAAAGGCCTTTCTAAAATCAACGAGAGCAACATTTAGTTTTGTACCTTTCTTATTCATACATTTTGGATAGCAGCATACACTGTAAAGATATAATCAACGGGTTAGAGGGGTTTCTTCGAAATCCTGCCTGATTTTCTGAAATGAAGTTTTGTTTTCTAACCAGGTGCACAGTCCTGTTTTTAAATTATTGTGTATAAACTTAATATGATCCCTTAGAAAAGACACTCCTTTTAAAATTTTACCAGCATTATCGGAGTTACTTTCTTCAATGCCAGTATGATAAGAGAGAGAGAGAGAGAGAGAGAGGGGAGAAAAGGTGGAGAAGAGAGGAAGAGGAGAGTTAAAAGATCAGTGTCCAGTTTCTTATGGTCACTACACTTGCATTCACTGCACTTCACGCAACTGCTTCGCCGTAAGTAAGTTTACGCCTTTTTGTCACCCTTCATGTGACTTTTGCAGTCGGCTAACGTGAAAAACAGCGTGACTTGACTGTTGTTTCTTATCGACAAACACTAGCTTTTTCAGATGATTCAGTCGCGCTCAGATTAAGGAGGTAAAGCCGTTATGTATAGGTAAAGAAAACTAGGAACATCATGGACCAGTTGAAAAAATTGAGGTCGACAAGGAGCAAGACAAGGTGCGAAGGCATTGGGGATCACGGGGAAATAAATAAACGGACAAGGTGCGAAAGGCATCTGGTGATCACGTGAAATAAATAAACGACAAGGTGCGAAGGCATCGGGGTGATCACGTGAAATAAATAAAACGACAAGGTGCGAAGGCATTGGTGATCACGTGAAATAAATACGACAAGGTGCGAAGGATCTGGTGATCACGTGAAATAAATAAACGACAAGGTGCAAAAGGCATCTGGTGATCACGTGAAAATAAAACGACAAGGTGCGAAGGCATTGGTGATCACTTTGAAATAAATAAACGACAAGGTGCGAAGGCATCTGGTGATCACGTGAAATAAATAACGACAAGGTGCGAAGGCATCTGGTGATCACGTAAAATAAATAAACGACAAGGTGCGAAGGCATCTGGTGATCACGTGAAAAAAATTTAAACGACAAGGTGCGAAGGCATCTGGTGATCACGTGAAATAAATAACGACAAGGTGCGAAGGCATCTGGTGATCACGTGAAATAAAAAAACGACAAGGTGCGAAGGCATCTGGTGTCACGTGAAATAAATAAACGACAAGGTGCGAAGGCATCTGGTGTTTCACGTAAAAATAAATAAACGACAAGGTGCGAAGGCATCTGGTGATCAGTGAAATAAATAAACGGACAAGGTGCGAAGGCATCTGGTGATCACGTGAAATAAATAAACGACAAGGTGCGAAGGCATCTGGTGATCACGTGAAATAAATAAACGACAAGGTGCGAAGGCATCTGGTGATCACGTGAAATAAATAAAACGACAAGGTGCGAAGGCATCTGGTGATCCGTGAAATAAATAAACGACAAGGTGCGAAGGCCATTGGGTGATCACGTGAAATAAAATAAACGACAAGGTGCGAAGGCATCTGGTGATCACGTGAATAAATAAACGACAAGGTGCGAAGGCATCTGGTGATCACGTGAAATAAATAAACGAAAGGTGCGAAGGCATCTGGTGATCACGTGAAAATAATTAAAACGACAAGGTGCAAAGGGCCCATCTGGTGATCACGTGAAAATAAATAAACGACAAGGTGCGAAGGCATCTGGTGATCACGTGAAAAAAATTAAAGGGACAAGGTGCGAAGGCATTGGTGATCACGTGAAAAAATAAACGACAAGGTGCGAAGGCATCTGGTGATCACGTGAAATAAATAAACGACAAGGTGCGAGGCTTCTGGTGATCACGTAAAATAAAATAAACGACAAGGTGCGAAGGCATCTGGTGATCACGTGAAATAAATAAACGACAAGGTGCGAAGGCATTTGGTGATCCGTGAAATAAATAAAGGGAAAAGGTGCGAAGGCATTGGTGATCACGTGAAAAAAATAACGACAAGGTGCGAAGGATCTGGTGATCACGTGAAAATAAATAAACGACAAGGTGCGAAGGCATCTGGTGATCACGTGAAATAAATAAACGACAAGGGCGAAGGCATTGGTGATCACGTGAAATAAATAAACGACAAGGTGCGAAGCATTGGTGATCACGTGAAATTTAAAAAAACGACAAGGTGCGAAGGCATCTGGTGATCACGTGAAAAAAATAAACGACAAGGTGCGAAGGCATTGGTGATCACGTGAAATAAATAAACGACAAGGTGCGAAGGCATTGGTGATCACGTGAAATAAATAAGACAAGGTGCGAAGGCATCTGGTGATACGTGAAATAAATAAACGACAAGGTGCGAAGGCATTGGTGATCACGTGAAATAAAATAAACGACAAGGTGCGAAGGCCATCTGGTGATCACGTGAAATAAAAAAACGACAAGGTGCGAAGGCATTGGTGTCACGTGAAATAAATAAACGACAAGGTGCGAAGGCATCTGGTGATCACGTGGAAATAAATAAACGCAAGGTGCGAAGGCATTGGTGATCACGTAAAATAAATAACGACAAGGTGCGAAGGCATTGGTGATCCGTGAAATAAAAAAAACGACAAGGTGCGAAGGATCTGGTGATCACGTGAATAAATTAAACGACAAGGTGCGAAGGCATTGGTGATCACGTGAAAAAAATTTAAACGAAAAGGGGTGCGAAGGAATCTGGTGATCACGTGAAATAAATAAACGACAAGGTGCGAAGGCATTGGTGATCACGGGGATATAAATAAACGACAAGGTGCAAAGGCATCTGGTGTTCACGTGAAATAAATTAAACGACAAGGTGCGAAGGCATTCTGGTGATCACGTGAAATAAAAAAATCGACAGGTGCGAAGGCATCTGGTGATCACGTGAAATAAATAAACGGATAAATTTTTTAAAAGACAAAGACTCGGTAAGTAATTTTAGATAAATAAATGAAGAGCAAGCATCTCCCCCAATAAATGAAGAGCAAGCATCTCTCCCAATAAATGAAGAGCAAGCATCTCTCCAATAAATGAAGAGCAAGCATCTCTCCAATTTAATGAGAGAAAGCATCTCTCCCAATAAATGAAGAGAAAAGATCTCTCCCAATAAATGAAGAGCAAGCATCTCTCCCAATAAATGAAGAGCAAGCATCTTCCCAATAAATGAAGAGCAAGCTTTCTCTCCCAATAAATGAAGAGCAAGCTTTCTCTCCCAATAAATGAAGAGCAAGCATCTCTCCCAAGGTCGATTAAAATCATGGTAAATAAATGAAGAGCAAGCTTCTCTCCCAAGGTCCAATGAATCATGGATAAATAAATGAAGAGCAAGCATTTTCCCCCAAGGTCGAAGGGAATCATGGAAAAATAAATGAAGACCCAAGCATCTCTCCCAAGGTCGAATGAATCATGGATAAATAAATGAAGAGAAAGCATCTCTCCCAAGGTCGATTAAATCATGGATAAATAAATGAAGAGCAAGCATCTCCCCCAGGTTTCGAATGAAATCATGGATAAATAAATGAAGAGCAAGCATCTCTCCCAAGGTCGAATGAATCATGGATAATAAATGAAGAGCAAGCATCTCTCCCAAGGCCCAATGAATCATGGATAAATAAATGAAGAGAAAGCATCTCTCCCAAGGTCGAATGAATCATGGTAAAAATGAAGAGCAAGCATCTCCCCCAAAGGTCGATGAATCAGGGGATAAATAAATGAAGAGCAAGCATCTCTCCAAGGTCGAATGAATTTTGGATAAATAATGAAGAGCAGCATCTCTCCCAAGGTCCAATGAATCATGGATAAATAAATGAAGAGCAAGCATCTCTCCCAAGGTCGAATGAATCATGGATAAATAAATGAGAGCAAGCATCTCTCCCAAGGTCCAATGAATCATGGTTTAAAATAAATGAAGGCAAGCATTCTCCCAAAGGTCGAATGAATCATGGATAAATAAATGAAGAGAAAGCATCTCTCCCAAGGCCAATGATCATGGATAAATAAATGAAGAGCAAGCATCTCCCCCAAAAGGTTCGAATGAATCATGGATAAATAAATGAAGAGCAAGCATCTCTCCCAAGGTCCAATGAATCATGGATAAATAAATGAAGAGCAAGCATCTCTCCCAAGGTCCAATGAATCATGGATAAATAAATGAAGGGGCAAGCATCTCCCCCAAGGTCGAATGAATCATGGAAAAATTTAAATGAAGAGCAAGCATCTCTCCCAAGGTCGAATGAATATGGATAATAAATAAAGAGCAAGATCTCCCCCAAAGGTCGAATGAATTCATGGTTTAAATTTAAATGAAGAGCAAGCATTTTCCCCCAAGGTCGAATGAATCTTTGGATAAATAAATGAAGAGCAAGCATCTCTCCCAAGGTCCAATGAATCATGGATAAATAAATGAGAGCAAGCATCTCTCCCAAGGTCCAAATTGAATCATGGATAAATAAATGAAGGCAAGCATCTCTCCCAAGGTCGAATGAATCATGGAAAAAAAATTTGAAGAGCAAGCATCTCTCCCAAGGTCCAAATGAATCATAGATAAATTTAAATGAAGGAGCAAGCATCTCCCCCAGGTGAATGAATCATGGAAAAATAAATGAAGAGCAAGCATCCTTCCCAAGGTCGATTGAATCATGGATAAAAAAATTGAAAGAGCAAGCATCTCTCCCAAGGTCCAATGAATCATGGATAAATAAATAAAGAGCAAGCATCTCTCCCCAAGGTCGAATGAAATCATGGATAAATTAAATAAAAGAGCAAGCATTCTCTCCAAGGTCGAATGATCATGGATAAATAAATGAAGAGCAAGCATCTCTCCCAAGGTCGAATGAATCAGGATAAATAAAGGGAAGAGCAAGCATCTCTCCCAAGGTCGAATGAATCATGGATAAATAAATGAAGAGCAAGCATCTCCCCCAAAGGTTTCGAATGAATCAATGGATAAATAATTAAAGAGCAAGCATCTTCCCAAGGTCCAATGAATCATGGTTTAATAAATAAAGAGCAAGCATCTCTCCCAAGGTCCAAATAAATTCATGGATAAAATAATGAAGGCAAGCATCTCTCCCAAGGTCCAATGAATATGGATAAATAAATGAAGAGCAAGCATCTCTCCCAAGGTCGAATGAATCATGGATAAATAATGAAGAGCAAGCATCTCCCAAGGTCGATAAATCATGGATAATTAAAGAAGAGAAAGCATCTCCCCCCAAGGTCCAATGAATCATGGAAAAATAAATGAAGAGAAAAGATCTCTCCAAGGGGTCCAATGAATCATGGAAAAATTTAATGAAGAGCAAGCATCTCTCCCAAGGTCCAATGATTCATGGATAAATAAATGAAGAGCAAAGCATCTCTCCCAAGGTCGAAATGAATCATGGATAAATAAATGAAGAGCAAGCATCTCTCCCAAGGTCGAATGAATCTTGGATAAAAAAATGAAGAGCAAGATCTCCCCCAAGGTCGAATGAATCATGGATTCGTCCCTGAGTTAGTTCTTGAGCGAAAGCAACGAAAAGGATTTTACCACCAGCCGAAGTAATAGCTGGTTCGAATGAAAGGTGTTTCCGTGTTGCTTAATAAACCTTTACCGGATGCGTTTTGGACTAAACAGCCCGATCGTGTGGGTCGCCAAGACCCACATATTTTGTAGGGCTTTTCCGTGCTTATCCCTATTGCTTATCCCTATTCGGTCATGTAGGTCTTGTAAAACCACACCTGATAAAGAGCGGTTCAGCAGCTTATTCCTCACCCGGGGGCGTGGGTCATGTGCGACCAATTAAGATGTAGGGGGCCCTGGGGGAATTACTGCTGATTAATGATTGTGCCCATGCATGAAATTTTTTGGACCAAACGGCTTTTAAGTTCGTTGACAAACTCAAAGTTTTTCGTGGCATTGCTCTGTCCGTTCATAAAATATGATGTTTATATGGGTCCTGGGTCATGGAAGCCCCAGGAAGACGGTAAGTTTTTAAGAAGACATGACAAATGCAAAACGCCAATGTGTTACTTTCACTTCAAATGTTCATGAGAATAACTACTTCGAAATTGGGTTGTCATTCTTCAACACTAATTTTCCAGTGTGTGCATGCTGAGCGGAAACTGTAGGGAAAAACTTGCTGGACTAATCCAGATTACTTTGATTTCTTCTTCTTCTTCTTCTTCTTCTTCTTCTTCTTCTTCTCCATTGTTTCGTTTTCCGCGTCATCTCAGTGACGTTGCACCCACTCTGTACATCCGACTCCTCAAGCACAGACACACCCTGGTAAATCCTGCCGCAGTCCTAGCGCCGGCAAATCATAGGGAGCAGTCAGTGTCAAATGGTCATGAGACAAGCCACACAAAAAACAACACTGCCCTGTTTCCGAGTCTCTTTGATGGTGTCTGTTCTGATCCAACATAACATGCAGAACATCTCCTACTAATCCCCCCCCCCCCCCCCCCCCACACACACACACACTCCTTCCTGCTCCCCGCCTTACTGACGACAAGAATCGCCTGGTCACTAAGCCAGCATGAGTGAGCTCTCCCTATCGACTTTCATGTGTATATCTCTGTGGCTCTCCCCCCGGAGGGCGCCACCACGTCCGTCAAACGACACTCCCCATGAATTTCCCGATGCCAGTGACCCCGGACAGAACCTCACCAAGGGGATAGACATGGTGAGGACATGGAAACTGAGGTCACCATGAGAGCAGGGCATGAAGGGCCAGAGACTTAAGACCTTTTCTCCCCTGATCAATGGGGATGGTAAAGATGACGCTATGGATTTCCATTCTGGTCTGAGACTGCATGACAGGGCTGTACTCTATGCTCACTTTCGTAACGTATCCAGCCCGAGAGATACAGACACCTGCAGTATTGGTTAGAAGATTTGAGCAACACTCTCAGAGTGGCATCTATTCAGTGGATGAAACTTGACAGCATGATCCTAGTCTTCCCAACTGAGCCCATGGTAAACTCAACTCCAGGTAGGAGTCGGTCGGGGCAGAACAATCCCACAAATAAATGGCTCCGATGGGAGTCGAACCCATCACCTTCCAGGCGCGATGCTAAGCACTTCGCCAAGCGGCTGGTCTGGATTCGCTCTTTATCCGGATCCGGCAAGGATTGGCACTGACGTTTTATGAGTCCGAGACTCGGGGCCACAATCCATCTTCCCACCGTATTTTGTTAAAATCGATTTGTTTGTTTTTGCCTAATTCCGCTGATGAACAAACAAACCGACCAGCCAACAGACACAGGGGAACAGACAACATCTATGCCGGTGGTTTAAAACAAAGAAGGGAGATAACGTGACCTCCCATCAATACTCAACACTTACATGCCCTTAACTTTAAATTAATAGTGTTCGCGGCACCAGTTCACCTAACATAGGCTATACGCAGATTCGAGGAAAGCGGAACAAACACGAGTATTTCCCTGTTTTTAAAAAAAGCTTGCCAAAAGACTGAAAGTTACTTTGATTATTATTCATTGTATACGTTTCCCTGTGTTGGTTCAGATTTCTTCCCTTTCATGGGATGTGAAAAAAAAATTCAAGACGAAGGTAATGAATAAATAAAACGATCAAGAGAGAGAGAGAGAGAGAGAGAGAGAGAGAGAGAGAATAAACAAAGAAATTACAAGAGAGAGAGAGTGAGAGAGATCACAAGCAACGGGGGAGGGGAGAGAGAGAGAGAGAAGAGAGAGAGAGAGAGAGAGAGAGAGAGAGAGAGAGAGAGAGAGAGAGAGAGAGAGATGCACTGAACGGAATGAGAGGGATAGGCAGCCTAACCCTAACAGCGACATAGGCAATAAGAGTAGATCACTGTTCAACGCACGATCAGGTCGGGGATGAGATTTTCCAACTGCCCTGATTCGATCATTTATCTCTAACCGCTCTGTCATGATCTTTCTCTTCCTCTCTCTCCGTCCCCAACTCTCTCCATCCTTCCTCCCCCCCCCTCTCTCTCTCTCTTTCTCTCTCTCTCTCTGCGTTCGTGATTGTGAATCTCATCGCTGTTTTTCTCTCTCTGTCTCTCTCTCTCTCTCTCTCTCTCTCTCTCTCTCTCCTCTCTCTCTCTCTGTCTGTCTGTCTGTCTGTCTGTCTGTCTGTCTGTCTGTCTCTCTCTCTCTCTCTCCTCTCTCTCTCTCTCTCTCTCTCTCTCTCTCTCTCTCTTGTATTTTCATAGTTAATTTACTCCTGGCGTCAAGAAATGAAGACATTCTCTTTAACATTGCGATGTACATTTATGAAGCACAAAAGAGGTTACGTACTGTGTATTCCTAATAACATTGTATGATGCATGTGTACTTGCTTTCTCTTGTCATTTTCCTTCATTTCAGTAATTGATATCGTGTACATTGCGGTACCACCCCCTTCAGTATGGGCTATGGCCTTAATCTGAATAAATATTCGCATTCGCATTCGCATTCTCTCTCTCTCTCTCTCTCTCCTCTCTCTCTCTCTCTCTCTCTCTCTCTCTCTCTCTCTCTCTCTCTCTCTCTCTTTTCCGCCCGCCTGTCTGTCTGTCTGTGAAAAGATGGCACATTTTAGACACGATGTTTTACCCACATTGCTATCGTACATCAGTTATAAGCTGGGGAATTGAAGCAGTATGAAGTTCACGTTTGTTCCTCCTCGACCAGATCCAGCTGGAACTCTTTTCAGCTGCCTCTGCCATTGCCGTGGTCCTCTTCTTATTACCAGAAATGGCGAGATGTTTCATGAGGTCATAGTCTGATGAGCTTACAAACCCACTTCCTCCAATCTCTGTGGTGAGGACTTCGGCTTGGAAGCCGGAGCTGCTGGTTCCAGCTGGCATTCTTCTCCGTCTTGAAGATTGGATTTATTGTGAGTTTGCTCCATGCTGCTCTCATATGGCACGGTGAGTTCCATCAGAATCATTTGTTTTGATGAATCCTAGTGGAGGACAATATCCGGTCTCATGCCACTCGCCCTGATGATGTCAAGTCAAGTCAAGTCAAAATTATCTTTATTGAGGGTTAAAAGAATAAGCTTTGCAGCTTTTTTCATCCTGCCCTCACAAAAAAGCATAAATATCAATCACAATAGTGAAAACCCAGAAACTCGAAACAATACATACGTATAAATCAGAAATATACAATGTTAATAAAACAATGAAACAATTAACAACCATTAATCAATATTGTGACGGACAAGGGAAAAAACATGTCAAACATGGCAATAAAGACTTTTGAGAGAGAGAGAGAGGAGAGAGAGAGAGAGGGAGAGAGAGGGAAAAGAGAGAGAGGAGAGAGAGAGAGAGAGAGAGAGAGAGAGGGGGGGGCTGACAGATAGCAGAGAGACAGATAGCATTGACAAAGAATCCAATAGACAGCAGACAGACAGTCAGAGAGAAAGAGAGACAGAGAGAGAGAGAGGAGGAGAGAGAGAAAAGAGAGGGGGGGGGGGGCTGACAGATAGCAGAGAGACAAATAGCATTGACAAAAAATCCAACAGACAGACAGACAGACAGTCAGAGGATAGAGAGAGAGAGACACACAGAGAGAGAGAGAGAGAGAGAGAGAGAGAGAGAGAGAGAGAAAAGAGAGAGGAAAAGAGAGAGAGAGAGAGAGAGGGGGGGGGGGATCTGCAGCAAAATAGATAATCATAAATTACTTTATAATTTGTCCATCAAATATTTTTTCAGTGTTTTTTAAAACAGTAGTTTAGAAGGACATGTTTTTAAAGTAGAAGATAAATTGTTCCATCCCGTTCCTCCAGAATTATGAAGCTAGATTTGTAAAGATTGTACGGGGTCTAGGAAACGAAAGTTGTAAACATGTCTATTTTCATTATTTTCCAAAGTTTCGGTTTAATTTTCTTTGGAGCTATTCCCTTAACTACTTTATACTGCATAAGCATTTATTGAAGAAGGCCTGTCTTTGATGGAAGAATATCTAACTTTTTATAGTCATCACCTGTCAAGGAATTAGATTTTAATTGCACAAGCTTTATAGCTCTCTTATGTAAACGTTGATTTGTTTCAAATTTGTTTCACTAGAATTATCCATAACGTAGACGCATAATCAATGAGAGATAAAATATGTGCAGAAAAAATAATTTCCTCGACTGGAGATTCAAAAATGTTTTATTTTTGATAATTGAAAATCCTTTTAGAAAGACTTTTTCCCAAAGGTCAGTAATGTGGTCGTACCACGTTAAATCATTATCGATGATAGCCCAGTACTTTATGAGATGTTACCTCCTCAATCCTTTGGTCATTGACATATAGCGCTGTGAACGGGGATCTCATTTTCGCCTTTTTTGCCGTGTAGTCACATACTACATTTCGTTTTTTTTGCATTCAGGGACATGTGGTTCATTTCTGTCCATTTAATTCAATCTGTCGATGTTGTTCTAAAGGGTTTTTTACTAGAATCATAGGATTATCACTGCTAAAACTGTAATGAAAGTGTCATCAGCAAACATTTCACAATCACAGTCTAGTATAAAGGCAAATCATTTATGTAAATAGAGAATAGGAGAGGCCCTAATACTGATACCTGTGGGAAAACCAAATTCAAATTGAGTAATTCTGCCCGTCTGCTACAAATTTCAACTAGTTGTTGCGATCAGTAAGAAAAGATCTAATGAAGTCAATGGCCTGGTTTGATAGCTTAAGTGTGCAAGTTTTTTTTATGAGAAGGGAATTGGTTTATAACATCAAAGGCTTTAGCAAAGTCGACAAAAAGAATTCCAGTAAATACGTTATTATTTATATTTGATAGGCAATAATCAGTAAGCTGTATAAGTGACGTTATGGAGGAGTGATTTTTCTCTAAAGCCTGACTGATTTTCATGAATCAATCATAATGCTTAAAGTGAGAACATAATGTCTTTGATATGTCTTTCAAGGGGTTTTGACAAATGGGTAATATTGAAATAGGTCTATAGTTGGACGGATTGGTGAAATCACCATTTTTGTACAAAGGTATGACTTTGGCTTGTTTAAATATAAGAGGAAATTGGTTTTTATCAATGCACAAGTTGTAAATATAGGTGAGTGAAACAGCGATTAGCAGATGAGGCAACTTTCAGTATCCTTCCATCAATTCCATAAAAACCCTCTTTTTCCAGTTTGGGTTTTAGAACATTAGCCCATAACACACTTCATTTACTGAAATTTGGGACGGTATAGTGAAAGTTGAGGAGATGTTTTTAGAACAGCAATATTGTTTTAGTCATGTATTCATTTCGATTTGTATCATCATTTACAATTATGTCCTTAGCAACATTTGCAAAATGAAAGTTCAAATTTTCCCGGTGAAAAAATCCTTTATTGGATTTTTAACTTAGAGTTCGATTTACCATTAGTTAAAAGATTTAATTGCCTTCCAGATCGATTTTGAATTCTGAGAAGAGAATAAAAATCTTGAAAATATTTTTTCTTCGTTTTCGTTTCATGGAATTCACTTTGTTTCTTTGTTTTCTAAATTTTTCTTTGCCCTTTTAAAACTTAAAGTAAATGATCTCTTTTATGTTTGTCATTGTCTATTCTCCTTTCGTCAACCCACGGGGGTTTCATAGTATGTTTTACTCGTTTTCTAACAAAGGGAGCATGGTTATCATATATTAACTGAAAATGTATACCCAGTAATTGACTGCTTCTTCGGGGGTTTCTTATCTGATAATATAATCTAAGCCGGAAAGTAAATCATCAAGAAATGCATTTTTGTCAAAATGTGGTGAAAGATCTGTAAAAGATTTCCTTTTATGTCCCAGCTTAGAATTTTTAACCCTTTCTTCATCCATGTAAAACAAACAGATGAATGATCACTGCATCCGTTTTTGAACAGAACATACTTCCACAATATTTGCTCTTGAGGTGACGTAAAACATGATCAATTAAAGTTTCCGAGTGTTCAGTAATGCGGGGTTGGTCGATCGATGATTTGTTCTAATCCATACATTGAATAACTGTGACTCCATTTTGTTCCTGGTATTGTTAAGTCAATATTAAAGTCACCCAAAACAATCAATTCTTTGGATGCTAAGATAGCAGAATCCATCATCAAATTAAACTTATCATACCAGTCAGTTGTTTCGGCTGGGTTTCTGTATAAAATCCTTTTAAAATAACGGTTTACAATGTTTAAGACTTATTTCTATCCAAACAGATTCAATGCCATAATTCTTTTAAATGTGACAGTCGTTTAAATCTTACTGAATTTGCACAATATAAAAGTATCCTGTTGATTTTGGTGCGCGGATCAAGTCAAAATTGTGTCATAATTCGGCATGTACATATCGGAATCTGGTATCATATCTGTTAATCTAGATTCAGCTATACAACAAAACATTGAAAGTTTTTCCCATTGTGTTGTAAAATTGTAGAAATTTTCCCATCAGTCTTATTTCGGGCCTGTTAATATTTAGATATCCACACCGAAGCCCCTCGTGTGAGGGCCATGTACTTTTAAAGTAGAAGGCATCATATTTACCACTTTAAAAATTAAATTTTACAAACCAGGCCTATGCACAAAAGTACTTCTTATTACCAAAATGAAAGGGTAGTTAAATATACACAATATAGCCACAACGGTAAACTGTTGAATGAAAAACCAAGACAGATTAAAGTCTATTAACTTTATCAATAGAGGACAAATTAACAACGTACATCAAGGAAAATAACATGAAACGTTTTTTCAAAAAACACATTGTTAACAAGGTTTGTAGGCTACAAAATCAATCTTACGGCCAAAAGAAAGAAAAAAAATGATTGATGAAAATGGTAGACGAAAATTTAGAATAAACACGGAGACAAGAATACATATGCATACAATCAGAATCAAGTATTAATTATATTGTGTGACAGTGCAGTGACTTCCATCAAAGCCAGCAGGCACACACACACACACACACACACACACACAAACACACACACACACACACACACACAAAACACGCACGCACCACGCACGCACGCACGCACGCACGCACGCACGCACGCACGCAAACACACACACACACCACACACACACACACACACACACACAAAACACACACAACAACTCAACTAGCAAGGTGGCGTGGTTGCATTTGCTGACTGTTCATGTATGCCATCAAATTTAACAGAAATGGATTATATGAATAGTGGGTGGTGTTTTTTGTCATAGGCACCCTTGTTATGATTGCCCCCGGGTCATAAAACATTCCATTTGGAACCGGAGCAACGGGATTCATTGCCTGACTAGAGGGATAGGGCGGGGGGAACATGGATTGCTGACCGCTGTTTACAGGGAAGAGGGCGGAAGGGAGGTCAAAGGTCGGGGGGACGATCAGACGCGCTTGAAGTTTTTGTGGCAGTGGGTTGTCTCTATGAAAAAGAATTGGATATTCATGGACTCTATTGGCGGATAATCGACAGATGGTGCTTGCTTCGCTGGCTGTAAACCGGGGAACTGTTTTGTTGATTCTGAGAGGAAAACATGTTATTTACAGAACGGTTGGAGCTGGTGTAGTTGAACTGAGAATGCACAGGTACTTTCGTCTGAAATTAAAATCACGTTGAGAGCCAAGAAAGATCTGCTTGAAATTAACTGCCAGTTTGGCTTTGGTACCTGCTTCGCTGGGGTGAATAAGATTTCTGTACAGGACAAGTTTAGGTTTTCCTGCAGTGGTTTTGAATGTTGCATAGTTGTCAATAAAATCAGCTTTCAGCATTTCACAAGCTCTTTGCATATTGAGATTTGATGGTGAAATAATGGTATTGAGGTGGTGTTTGCCTCTAGCTGGTATTATGGGAACTAAGGATACTTTGGCATTTGGAAAAACCTGAGTGGCTAGGTGAATGAAATCACACCAAGTTTCTTTAGAGATTCTCCGGGAGTCCTACAGTCTTGACACCTACATGTATGATCAACACTTTGAGATCTGGAAAAACGTTGTGATTATGTAGCCAGTAAAACAAATCATAGTAGACATGCCTGAGACACAAATTTTGAATACAACGTCTTTTCTTGATGCTATTCTGCGCAGGTCAATGTTTCTAATGACAGAGTCCCCAATAAGTAGAACCGAAGTTTTCTCATACTGAACATGTTGACAGAATGTCCTGCCAACACGTTGTTTCTGTTTTTATTTCTATCATTTTGCTTTTTGGCTGATTTGAAGTAACCCTAGAGTTTGGCTTTGTATGCATACTGCTGATAGGGGTTCAGGTGTAATTTCCCTTTCCTTAATAACATTATTACTTTTGGGCTCAGATGTCTGGGTGGGTAGCTATGCTGTTGAGAGAGATCCTGGTGGTCTGGCTGACCCTGGGGCTGAGATGGGTTGATCCGGAGTATCGTCACTGGGGGCAGCGCGGTTCTGTAATATTTCTTGTGGGGCCAGAAAAGTTTGTACAGATTCATTTTGAATGTTGGTAATGTGGTGGTGCGGGGGTGATGGAAACCGTGCTACTTTGAACATTTCCCTTCACCACACTGTTGCTAGCATCACAAAATCTAGTTTGTTTTAGTTTTTTTCAAATCGAAAAACATTTTCCCAATTCGAGTTTGAGCGAGTGATTCTCTTTTTTGAGTATGTGTACTTGCTTGTCCAGCTCAGTAATATTGGACTGAAGAGAGTCAATCATGTTGTGAAGCAGGTCAGTGCTGGAAGCAAGATGTGTTTTTAGTTCATTTTTCGCACACACCTGGGCGTCTTCAATTTCCCCAGAACAGAACTCTGCGTTTTAGAGAACGATAGTGGAGGTCGGGCACTGTGTCTTGAAGCTGTTGAAATCGCCTAGCGTAATACGCAGGGATGTCGTTTCTCCTAGGGTCCTTCTTTGACGTGGGGGACACACAAAGTACGTCTGCGGGGCTTGCGGAGTCTTTGTGAGTGACCCGTTTCACTGTCCGCACAGGGGTTGAAGGGACTTGGATTCATCCCTCAGGAACAAGATGACCACTGACCTTCAGCTCCAAAATCGTATGGTGTGCAGTTGGCGACTTTAGGGTTAACCTGTCAGCTTCAGTTTCAAAATTTGCTGTATGAGGAGTTGCTGAATGGGCTACTTCCGGTTTGGGCGGTAGCTCGACGCAGACCTCAGTGACTGCTGGGTACACGGCTGCGGGGTAGGAGGGAGCAGCACAAAATCTTTAGAGTGAACAGTTTTGTCTTGGAGACACAGAAGGGAGACACAGAAGAAGTACTAATGGGTAAGTCTTTTTCACTGTCGAAAAACTTCATGGAGGTGACTGCTATTCCTGGAGACTTAAACTGAGGATCGGACACAGACTCTATGAAGGTTCAGAGGAATGCTGAGCAATGATTTTGTCAGACAGACCACGTCTCCCTTGGTTAGGAAGGATTGCACAAGATGTCTGATGACCTCACATTCCTCTGTGTCCCACTGTCTACAGTCTTTACCCTTGGGACAGGAAGGTACCAGCACTCGAACTGGACTTGAAAATAAGAGTTAGGGTCAGACGTTTTGAAAGTAGGCTGCAGGAGTATACACGAATTGACTGTTTTAGCCAGGGATCGCAAAGGTTCAGATATCCACTGGGATGATGAAGGGAAAAACACAAATTTATGCACATCTTTGTCACTTGATTCCAGTTTGAATGACTCGTTGGCAATAGCAGTAATCGATATAAAGCACATACGCCAGACGATCAGTTCTGTTTTAGCACCCAAAAAGCTTCGGGTTTTATCAAGTGTGGTTTAAGTTTTCTTTCAGGCTCAATATCATGGGCCTGTTGTTTTTATGTCCGAAAGGTGTGCAAAGTCACCCATGATGACACGCGCACGCGTTGAACAAGGTGGGGGTTTTTTTTTTTAGTTTTTTTTTTAACACAGGTAAGAACACCCCACATCATTCCGTTGCGCTGCGACCTCGAGGAGGGGTCACTAGATTTTGATCACATGTTCACAGGCTCACAAAATTTTTAACTTGAAAACTTATAGAGCAACACTGTCATAAAACACATCACTGACGAAAAACAAACATTGTAGAACGTTGGGGCCTGTATCATCTTGAAATCCAAAACAAATTCAAGTTCAAATAAAATCGAGATACTTTCAAACAGTTTATCACACAACTAAAGGTCGATCGGTGCGGTCTTACATCCGTGAGTCAAGTGAACAATCAGACATTCTCCAGTACACTAATTATAACTGTTGTGACATTATGGCCAGTGAAATTCAATAACATTGACGACGGCTAACAGTTCACCGATCTCCTCATCCGCATCTGTCTGGGTGGTTTGTCCTTTTCTGGCGTGTACATACTGACCAGACAAACTTCACTTCACACTGACCAGCGTGAAGTTTAATGTAAGCTGACCAGTCGTTTTCGAGCTATCTGGCAAAAAGACGAACAGACAAATAAACAGACGGCTAGACAACACCGAAAACAATGAACACCACGCATTGCCTGCAAAACACCGAAAACACGAATACACGCATTGCTGCAAAAAAACCGAAACAATGAATACCACGCATTGCCTGCCCAAACAAAAACACCGAAAACAATGAATACCACGCATTGCCTGCAAAACCACGGGGAAACGATTGAGATCAACTCAAACCCCCA
>CM031612.1:82600801-82603301 GCA_018398815.1 Conus ventricosus
GAAATCTACAGGTATTTTGAAGATGGTAAAAGAGTACAGTTCATTGAAGATATCTGACAGCCACAAGGATACACGGAGGTTTTCATTATGCGTGTCCAAGCGAGAAAATATCACACACTGACTGACTGACTGAAACCATTTACTGTCAGATTAACATAGTGTTGTACTGACATTAAAAAAAAGCATAATAAATTAATGAGAAATCGAAAATGATCCAAATAACATCTGAACGACATAATAATCAGAAAGGAAAATTAACAGGGAAACATTTAACAGGAAACATTTAACATTTATAAGTAAAATGATAAATCAGAAATTGTAACAATAAAACAAATTGCATCTTAACTGTATCACACACACACACACACACACACACACTCACACACACACACACACACACGCGCGCGCGCGCGCGCGCGCGCACGCACGCACGCACACACACACACACACGCACGCACGCACGCACGCACGCACGCACGCACGCACGCACGCACGCACGCACGCACACACACACACACACACACACACACAGACACACACACGTGCACACACACACACACACACACACACACACACACACACACACACACACACACACACGTGCACACACACACACACACACACACACACACACACACACACACACACACGCACGCACGCACGCACGCACACCACACACACACACACACACACACACACACACACACACACACGGAAAAAACTATACGTAGACATCACTTCACAACAGTCCTCGGACAAACTCTCAGTCAGTGTCCCAAATCTTGGCCACAGCCATGAATCCAAAACCCAGCACGGTCATCAGAATCTTCAGCACACTGCTGCGGCGACCCAGCTCCTCGCCCAGGACCTCGAAGAAAGTCACGTACAGGAAGGAACCCGTCGCCACCCCCTGCAGAACGCCTCCCGCCAAAAGGTGCGCGCGCTCGTCCACGCCACTGGACGTGACGCCCATGCCAATGGCCACGCCCAGAGGTGCCATTAAGGCGAAGACGGCGAGGAAGAGGAGAGGCTTCAGGAGTTTGTTGGGCGACGCCGAGGCCAGTTCCAGGCCCAGGGACACAGCCACGATGGTTTTGTGGATGCTGATGGCGATGGTGGTGGTCCAGATGTCGGCCTCCGTCTCCTGCAGACCCACGGCCAGACCGTCGAAGATGGTGTGGAAGGACAAGGCCAGGAAGATGGTGAGGGCGATGACCCTGGAGTGACCCGTGAATCTCTCTGTGCTTTCCTCTACACTCGAGGTTGCGCCCCCGCGCTCCCCGTCCCAGCCCTTCGGGGGAGAGGCGTCACAGCCCTTCGGGGGAGAGGCGCCCCAGCCCTTCGGGGGAGAGGCGGGGACGTACTCGGGGATGGACTCGGTGCCGGCAGCCCGAGACCCAGGCACAGCGCTCTCTTCCAGCGAACCTCCGGGAGACGGAGGAACCCCACCTGAAGAATTTGCAGACGTGTGCTTGTGCACCAGCTCAAACATTTTGTTTTCCTGTCCAGTGTCTCCCGTGCGAACCCCTTCCTGATTCGCCGCCTCCTTTCTTGCCTTCTTCTCAGAACTGGTCGTGGACAGCACGACGGCGATTCGTTCAAAGAAGGCCACGGCGAAGAATCCCGCTCCAATCCCCAGGTGGAAGAAAGGGTACTCCGAGTCGAAACCGGCGGCATTTTTGAACTCCTCGTACTCCTCAAAGCCTTCTACCAGAAGGTTGAGCAGGCAGGTGGCCAGGAAGACCCCCCCGGCGAAGCAGTTGAGGAGTGAGATGATGGTCTGGCCTCTTCTGGAGGTCATCCGTCCCCGACACTGAACGAAGAGGAAGATGGGGACGGAGCCGGCCATGAGGGTGGTGAAGAAGAAGATGACCAGGCTGATGCCTTTTTGTTGCGTGGTGTTCATCTTTCCTGGCCAAAATTATCTTCTTTTTTTTTTAAAATCCCGCCAAACACCCTTTCAGTGACCTTCACCTTTAGGTCAACTTTCTATGTCTCTCCTTCGTTTTTATCTGCAGTGTCTTTCTTTCTTTCGATTTGTTTTACGGTTTTCTTTCCTTCTTTCTTTCCTTCTTTCTTTCCTTCTTTCTTTCCTTCTTTCTTTCTTTCTTTTATTGTTTTTTCACTTCTTTTTTTTTCTTGTTGTTCGTGTGTGTGTGTGGAGGAGATTTTGTTTCCCCCTTCAGCACACCAGACGATTCATAAATTTCTCAAACGTTTTGTAACTAATGACAGACGAAGACTTCAAACCGCCGTTAACTCAAACTCAAACGACACACTAACCTGATTGACACTTGTGAGCTGAAGTAACGTCTGTTTCATCAGCTGTCCTCACCCACCGAATACAGACACACACCCACACACGCCGAGTCGCCTGGCGTTTCCAAACAAAGGCACGGATTCAGCCGAAGGAAGACAAAGATCCGAGCTGATGAGATGCTTGCCTGAACCGGACTGTCAACGGTGAGATTAACGTCCTAAAAACCAGCTGTTCCCAAAC
>CM031612.1:82605801-82610801 GCA_018398815.1 Conus ventricosus
AGACTGAAAGTGCTAACGCGAATAATATAATCATGCACACACTCACACTCACACACACACACACACACACACACACCTACCTTGAAGCACGTAGTCGTCCGTTTACGTATCTGTTTTCATACGTCATCGCCTACGTTTTTTTCTTTTCTTCTTCTTCTTCTTTTTTATGTCACAAGTCCAGAAGACGGTCTATGACCGAAACGTGTTGATATTGTTCCGTTCTTTTTGTACTCCCAGTTCTTATAAAACATGGAGTACTTTAGAATGGGAACGAAGAAATGCTGTCTGTGTGTCTGTCTGTCTGTCTGTGTGTCCGTGGTCAAAATGTGTTCCACTCGCTCCAGACAAGTTACAGGGCCGATCTTTTTGAAAATATGTAGGTATGTTCATTATGGGCCAGGGATGATGCCCGATGTTTTAGTTTACTAACGGCTGTAACGGCCTGTAACGGTTTTCCTTCTTTACGGAATATCTCAGAAAGTACTTGGTCGACCTTTATGAAAATGAGCAGGTATGTTCATTATGGGTCACGGATGATGCCTGGTGCTTTAGTTTGCCCAGTAATAGCCGTTACTAACGGCTGTAACGGCCTGTAACGGTTTATCTTCTTTATGGAATATCTCTGAAAGTACTTGGCCAATTTATAAGCGGTTTGGATGATCTTGTGACAAATCGGAGCCTCTGTCCATATGTAAGTGATGTAATGCTGAAAATGGATTAAACAACCGTTGAAAATCGATTGTCATTCTGCCGTTATTTCTTACATATAGGTGGATTTTAATGAAATTTGGTATATTTAAAGGTTATCACACACAAATGGCACTTCTATATAGTGTTTCAAAATTTGACCGTTAAAAACCGTTATTCTTGACATATTGTCCGATTTGAATGAAATTTGATATGTACACAGGCTTTAGCCCAGTGAGGACTAAAATACCAGTTTCAAAAGTGTATATCGGTTATATAACCGTTAAACCGTTATTTTGCCGCTATTATATTGGTGGGTTTTAATGAAATTTTGTATATAGAAAGGTTATCACACACAAATGGCACTTCCATGTAGTGTTTCAAAATCTGACCGTTAAAAACCGTTATTCTTGACATATTGTCCGATTTGGATGAAATTTGGTATGTACACAGGCTTTAGCCCAGTGAGGACTAAAATACCAGTTTCAAAAGTGTACATCGGTTAAATAACCGTTAAAAACCGTTATTTTGCCTTTATTTCTTTTCTCACAAAGCACTTGGCCGATTTATAAGCGGGTTTGGAAAACTGGGAGTACGTTTATATGCTTCGCATCTTGTTTTTTATTTATTTTTTTTTTTTCAAACTTTTGAGAATCCTCAAAGACATTTAGCATAATATGTTAAAAAAAGTATACCAGCGTGAATCAAATAAAATCAACAAGTTTATGAAAGATAATGAACTAATCTTAGTGTTATATCTCTTGTCGTTCAGATAAGATGCAACTCATTACAGCTCGTGTAATAAAATCTTAGTGTTATATCTCTTGTCGTTCAGATAAGATGCAACTCATTACAGCTCGTGTAATAACATCTTAGTGTTATATCTCTTGTCGTTCAGATAAGATACAACTCATTACAGCTCGTGTAATAAAATAGTTTAATATTAAAATAATAGAACTTGGAAGGTGGTCAGCCGGTTTGTTGACATGCAGCCAAGCAAGTGACGTAAAATGTCACATGATTAAAGGGAGAGCATGCAGTTCTACCTTCGATACAACATTCCTCCCCACCTTTGAATAGAAACTTCAACATTCAGGATGCTTTGAGAACAATCAACTGAGCCAAAAAAAATAAATAAATAAATAAAATAAATAAATAAATAAATAAATAAATAAATAAATAAATAAATAAATAAATAATAAAATGTAAGACAAAAACAATTTCTGTTGATACCCGCAACATTATATACTTCTTGAAAATCCTGGTCATTAAATCTTTGAACTCCTCACTTTATGAGCGGTGTTTCCGATTACTCCAGTTTCGTCTTACAAATACATGCATCGTGCATGAAATTAAGTTAAATAGATATTGAGTTCAGTATTCTCAATTATGTTATTTTCTACTTGTTTTGTCCTTTCAATACTACTCAAATTAATATGTGTAACATCTTTCACTCGATAGGTCTTTAAAAACTTCTTTGGAATTTAGCAGCAGTGAAACAGAATAAGTGAAATAAGTATAACATGAACAATTTAACTTTTTGCTAAATCCAATGTATGTATGAATACATGCATTTAGTGTGAGCATGCATTCATGCACTGTGCGTTTGTCATTTGACTTTCACTTCAGTATGTAGTCTTGAAGGTATGTAGGTATCTTCTTTGGGCGAGTGGGCCTTTGGTTTGCAGCTGATGTTGATGGTTGAGCATTGATTGGTATATTAGGTTTAGAGTGTTCATTTCTGGGTGGTGTGTCGACAGGGCTTAGCGTCCATCCCCTGGGAGTTGGTGCCTGGGGTCTGCGAGGTGTTGAGACCGGTGAGCGAGGTTGTACTGGCGCGATTTCAGGTACTTGAGGAGTGCTGGGTTGCGATCTGTCTCGCGGAGTCATCAGTGTCCGGTTTTCTCTTCTTCTTCTTCCTCCTCATCTGAGAAAGATTGTTTTACCTTGAAGTGGGAAGAATTTCGGGTGATTTCTGTCTGTCCTTGCTTTGCGGTCACCATGGAATCTTTCTTCTGGACAATGACGTACGGTTTGGGGTTGTATGGATGAGTGAATTTGTTCAACCTTGGTTCCTTCACTAATACCTGATCACCGATGTTGAGATTGGAAGGACGGGTGTGACGTTTTGCATCAACGTACGATTTCATCTTGAACTTCGAGGTATTGTCATTTTTAGCAATCTTAGCATGCATTTCGCTCGGGGTAGGAAGTTGGGTTTGAGCAAATTCTGGCAGTCCAATACTCATTTTTCGGCCTGTTAAAGCTTCGAACGGGGACACTTTCGTGGATGAGTGTGGGGTGGCTGGGTAAAACCAAAGAAATGTGGGTGGTTGAGGTTTCCACGAGATGTTTTCAGCGATCGATGATTTGATGCTCTTGTTCAATGTCGACATGAATTTCTCTGCTTCTCCGTTTGTTTCTGGCCACAATGGAGTAATTTTCCTGTGTTTGATACTGAAATTTTGTATGAAATTTATGAATTCTGCGCCGTTGAATGGAGAACCATTGTCAGTTTTGACCGTTTTGGGAATGCCTTGTCTCAAGAAGATACTTTCAAGCTTGGGAATGACGAATTTTGCAGAGGTCGATGATACAATTTCCACCTCTGGAAATCGGCTGTACTCATCAATAACTACAAATAGGTATTCACCTGAGGGAAATCGGCTGTACTCATCAATAACTACAAGTAGGTATTCACCTGAGGGAAACCGCCTGTACTCATCAATAACTACAAGTAGGTATTCACCTGAGGAAACCGGCTGTACTCATCAATAACTACAAGTAGGTATTCACCTGAGGGAAATCGGCTGTACTCATCAATAACTACAAGTAGGTATTCACCTGAGGGAAATCGGCTGTACTCATCAATAACTACAAGTAGGTATTCACCTGAGGGAAACGGCCCAGTAAACTCTACAGCCAGTGAACTCCATGGTTCATCGGGTAGAGGAGCTGGTTGCAACGGTTCACGATGCGTAGCTCCTGGATAAGATGATAAACAAGGTACGCACGCTTTTACATGCATCTTCTACCATCTTGTCAATGTTTGGGAACCAAACCTTTTCTCGGATCAGTTGTTTGGTCTTCACGATGCCTTGATGAGCTTGATGTGCGATTCTTGATGACTTTCTTCTGAAGGCTTTCTGGGATAATAAGTCGATATCCACGCAAGATTAAGCCACCCTGGACAGAAAATTCATCCTGAAATCTTTCAAACTGGGAAATTTCAGATTCTTTCCAGTTGCCAGTTTCTACTGCCTTGATCACTTTCTGAAGTGTCTGATCCTTTTGAGTTGCATAGCGGACTTCTTCAACTGTCATAGTTTTTGGAACTGCGTTTGTTATGACATAGTTCACGTAGGCTTCGCCTTTGTTGTTTCGTACGGGTACTGTGCATGGGTGACGGCTGATGAAGTCAGCAGGATTTTGCTCATTTCGCCCTGGTCTGTACTGCAATGTCATATTGTATGGCATCAGTCGTAGACGCCATCGTTCTATTCTGGCTGTTGTCGGTTTTCTGTTTGAAATAATTCCAAGTAAAGGTTTGTGATCTGTGATGACGGTGAATTTGGCACCCAAAAAGATACAGGTGAAAATGCTCTACACCGTAGACTACAGCGAGCATTTCTCTGTCAGTCTGAGAATATCTTTGTTCTAATCTGTCAGAGCATGGCTGGCATAACAGATCACCTTTCCTTCTTTAGTCAGTATAGCCCCAAGACCGACTGGGCTTGCGTCAACGAGAAGTTCGGTTCGCTTGCTCTGGTCAAAATAGGACATGACATGGGCACTGGTGAGGGCTCTTTGAGTTGATCAAATGCTTGCTGTTCTGAGTTTTCCCATTTCCACACAGCATCTTTCTTCGTCAGGTTTCTTAGAGGTTCGGTGATATAGCCTTTGTCAAAAGAAACGCGAAAAACAATCCTTTACTGTCGCTTCTGGAAACAGACTATAGTGTGGAGTCTGGGTCTGTGGGTCAGGCATGCTGAAGACTGGTTTCTTTATGTGCTTTCGTTTTCATCAGATTCGGCTGTGGTCAGTGTGGTTAGTGAGGCACGTGGGTACTGCTATTGCGGTTGTTCAAGCTTCTACACTGTAGCCAAGACACAACCCGTGAAAAAGATGCTCCTGCTCAGAATACTGCTCACATCTCCAAACTGAAATGGGTTGAAAAACAGGAGCGCATCAAAGGTGCAACACACAGGTAAAAAAGCAAGATGCCGCGTCTCACGAAAAATGACAGAGAACGGGCCATTGGTATGTTGTACGCAGGCTCGTCAGCCCAGGTGATTGCAGCCAGACTGAATGTC
>CM031612.1:82615801-82645801 GCA_018398815.1 Conus ventricosus
TGTGTGTGTGTGTGTGTGTGTGTGTGTGTGTGTATGTGCCCGTGCACTTTTGTCCGCATGTGCTCTCGCATGCTCAGTGAGTGTGTCCGCATGTATTTGTAAACATACGTGTGCCCGTGTGTGCCTGTGTGCTCGCGTGCATATGAAGGGATGAGGGGTGGAGGTGGGTGGAGATTGGTCCACTGAACAAAAATGTGAAAAGAGAGAGAAAGGCCGGCAGGGGAAATAATTGGAGAATAATCCCCTCCCCAATCAACCCGTCCCTTCTCCTTTCTCTCCTCCCCCTCCCCCTCCCGCACACACGCGCGCGCACATATACAGTTACACATATGAATAAATCTATACACTCGTGTACATGAATAGCGTTGTTTTACAATGATCAAGTATCCATTGAATTATTTATAGTGCTAAAACTCTTTGAAATAGTAATGGGTCTAGTGCGCCGCCTTAGAAGAAGCAATATTACCTTTTGATAGAATGTCTCTTGGTAGAGAGTTCCAAAGTGTTCTACTTGAGAAGAGAACACTGGTTTTGAAGAGATCAGTTCCAGGTTTACGGATCAGAATCCTCTTGGTGTATCTTGAAGAATGGTTTGAGAGGAAATATTGCAGTCCGAGTCGAAGGGGCGTGACCGTTTATTATTCTGTACATCACTATTGCTTTACTGTGCTGAAGTGAAGGTGCGTGACCATTTATTATTCTGTACATCACTATTGCTTAACTGTACTGAAGTGTGTATGATACATGAATAATATAGAATTTCACATGGTCTTGTAATGTTCATGAAGACCAATGTTTACAAGAACAGCTTTAAGAGCTCGCTTATGAATTCGAACCAAAGGTTTCAAGGAATTAACACTAGAAGAATCAAAAAGAGTTGACGCATAGTCAATACGTGATTCGGGTATTTATTGCGGGTTCTTCTTCGTTGTTTTTTTTTTTTTTTTTTTTTTTTGAGCTGAATTTCTTTTTCAGTTGTGATACATGTTTGCTTATACAATTAATACAGGGTGACCACGTCAGATTACTGTCTGAGGTGTCACCCACAATCTTATGAGTGCTCACTTCTTCAAGTTGCTTGTAACCGATGTATATGATGGCTATAACCGAAGTTAATTTTTGACTTTTTTTTTTCTCGCGAAGCTATAATCATACATTTCGTTTTCTGTTACTTTAAGGACATGTGATTTAGTTCGGTCCAGGTCAGTAACTGATCAATATTCTCCTGTAATTTAATGAACACTTGATTTAGGTCAGAATGGTTAGATTGAATAGATGTGTAGTCGGCAAAGATGTAGCGTGTGAGAGAGAGAGAGAGAGAGAGAGAGAGAGAGAGAGAGAGAGAGAGAGAGAGAAGACAAGACAAGACAAGACAAAATTCTTTATTTACGAGGATAATAGATATAAGCACTGACGTGCTTTTTTTTTTACATCCAGTCCTCGCCCTGAATAGGGACTACAATATACAGTGAAATGAAATAATGTAAGAAAGCAAACAAGCAAACAAAGAGAGAGAAAGAGAGAGAGAAGAGAGAGAGAGAGAGAGAGAGAGAGAGGAGAGAGAGAGAGAGAGAGAGAGAGAGAGAAGAGAGAGAGAGAGAGAGAGAGAGAGAGAAGAGAGAGAGAGCTGATAGTTACTGTACCCAAAAGAGCCAGAGTAGAACTTCAACTAGACGTAGAACTTCAGGTTCACATGTTGACAGTCTTCACCCAGATTTCACACAATGGATGGAAGTCAATCCGAGTTATCAATGTCGCCCCGACTATCGTGAAAGACATAAACAAGGGCGGTTATCTTTGTCAGATTGGTGATCGCGGTGGAGGGGAGGGGGGGGGGGGGGAGGGGGGGGGAGAAACTTACTGGTGTCTGACGGAGCAGGAGGAGGGGGGGGGTGAGGGGGAGGGGTGTAGGGGGGAGAGGGCGGAAGAGGAAGGGGCGCGGGTTTGGAAGACAGGAGAATCCATAAAGTGGGAGTCTGGTTAGCGCGTGGGGGCGGGGTGTAGGTGCGCGGGAGGATGGCGGGTGGGTGATTGGAGGTATGCACGGGAGATGGAGGGGCGTGGGGTGGGGAGACGGGTGGGTGCAGGTGCAGGGGAGATGAAGTTTGTTGTCATCTTGCTCAGTATTTGTCTCTAGGAAAAAGCAGTCCCTATTACATTGACTGCAGTGACCTATCTTCGCGTTCTTTGTTCAACGGCATATAGAAGGGACCAGTCAAAGCCACACACACACACACACACGCACGCACGCACGCACGCACGCACGCACGCACACACACACACACACACACACACACACACACACACACACACGCACATACTCACAAAGAGAGATGACAAAGAGGAATTTTCAGCATAGATTCCTAATTAGCTTCTTTCCTTTTCATGACCATTCTCATACTGACAACTATCACAGGACTGTTGTTTTGTGCATTTTTGTCTGCTTGCAACGTCTTGAGAACACGTAGGCCTATTTGTCGAAAATGTCCTTATCTGTTTAGTGTTGTATATAAAATCTGCGTTACTATTATACTTTGCAGTGTGTGTGTGTGTGTGTGTGTGTGTGTGTGTGTGTGTGTGTGTGTGTGTGTGTGTGTGTGTGTGTGTGTGCGCGCGCGCGCACGCGCGTTTGTGTGTGTGTGTGTGTGTGCATGCGTGCGTGCGCGCGCATCCATGCTCAAGTGTATGTGTACATGTGTGAGTGTGTATGTGTATGTGTATGTGTGTGTAGGCCTATGCGTGTGTGTGTGTGTGTGTGTGTGTGTGTGTGTGTGTGTGTGTGTGTGTGTGTGTGTGTTCCCTCGACTTCAGTAACAATACATTCTTGTTTCAGTCACAGAGTCAAATCCGTTTCATGCTCAATATAGACGAGACAAATGTTGTCGTTAAAAGACAGAGATGGTAAAGGAAACCATTTCTACTTATGTTCCACCAGTATTCTCTCCCTTTGTGCCAAAAATAGGAAATGTCATCTGATTGTCGGAACTTTCAATCCTCGAGTCAAACGTGTGTAGGAGCACATTTGTGTTGCGTCACAATTTCATGGGCGTTCTCAACACTCTTCACTGCCACCGAACGAAGATTATAATTGCTGAATACAGTCATTATGGAATGGAATAACTTCCAACCTCATTTTGCGCCCAGTTTGAGGAGATGAGTAATTTGTTCGTTTTCATTGTCTTGAACATTGTTCAGCGTCCATCTTGCGCCAAATGGAAGAAGATAAATGATTGCTCGTTTTTCGTTTTTTTGGTCCTGATTGTTGTTTATCTTGGCTGAAGAAGACCAAAGAGGTCGAAACGCGTCGTGTTTTGTGTTGTGATGTGTTTGTCCTTTTTGTCTGGTGGATTAAATATAGTTTCTTTTGAAAAATTTTGTTTTAATTTTCGCCCGGAGTCATCTCGCTTTGAAACCACCTGTTGTTCGTCTTTATGCCCAAAGGAGACTAAAGAGGTCCAAACGCGTCGTGTTTTGTCTTGTAATTTGTTTTGTTTCTTTCGTTCGGCTGGCGTAGTATTTTTGTTTTAAGATGACTTTCACAAAAAAAGAGAGGTGAAAGGCAGGGGAGGGGCTGGAGTGAGAAGAAGGTAGGTGGAGGTGGAATAGTTTCATGCCGTGTACTCAGTGATCCGGCTCTGCACTTTAAACCTGGAGTAGGAAGGTGAGGCAGTGCTTTCTTCCCTGTCTTCGGTCCATGGAATGAAGAGAAAGATACTGAATGACCCAACCGTAGCACTCTCACCTGAAGGTGACGGTCATAGAACGCTATTGCGGCCCAGGAACCGGATCTATAACATTCAGGTCAAAGTGCAGTGGGGTCAACTCCGGAGTCACTGAGTTCTGTCTGGAGGTCACCTCTGTACTTTAACCAGTGACGGGTGAGCCGGCATTTTTATCCTTTTACCGAAATTTGCTGCTTCATCTCGCGGCAAAAGTAGCCTTTTTTTTTAGCGAAAGGAATTTCTTTTCATTGATGATGTGTGTAGCCTTTTGAACGGAAATAAAAGCACCTTCCTTTTTCAATCCTAAATGTGTGTGTGTGTGTGTGTGTGTGTGTGTGTGTGTGTGTGTGTTTGCTGGTCCTGTGTCTAAAATGGACACACACACACACACACACACACACACACACACACACACACACACACACACACACACACACAGGTTTACAAACTAGTAACCGTTTTCCTCGCTATGACCATTAAAGGGGTCCTCACCCCTAAATAGCATGTTTGGGTTGTTCAAAAGTATGATCGAGCGTGTTTCGATGTACGTGTTACTTTTCTTCTGGAACTCACTGCTATCCGTGTTTCGGGTCCTGCAAGTAGCCTAATCGTGACTCGCCACGGAGATTGCCGAGCACAGTACGGAAGAGACGAGAGTCGGGGATTCCGCAAGTGACGTATAAATGCCAAGACGACCGTGAATGAAAGACATGTCCCTAAAAGCTTTCGCTACGGGGACGTAAAACTCAACTATTTTCCGGCGATAATGGCAGATGCTCCCAGCTACGAGTCAAGTTCCAACGAAGAGGATATCGAACGTGAATTTTTCACTGAAGTGTATGGAGTTCAGCCGTACCAGTTTGAACCTACAGCTCCTTGTACAGTATCACCTCCCTCGCCATCAGACGCTTGTGTTTCTTTCCAGGCAGTTTGACATTATTTTTACAGGTTGACCATATTATGTACATGTACACACATACGCACGACACAGATAGTACATGATATACACATGCACATACATCTGTTCACACACACACACACACACACACACACACACACACACACACACACACACACACACACACACTACCGTAGTATGTAAATCACTTTAAAATGATTATGTGATACACCACATTTTCCTTCAGTTGTTTAGATCTATCAGATAATGCCTTTTCCTTTGAACAGGAGTTTGTCTGCTACTGCATCATCACACTAATTCTCTTCCCTGCTGTATAAATCTTTTCAATAGCTGTTCACTTTCAGTCCCCCCCCCCCTCCCACACACACACACACACACACACACACATACACACTTTTTTTACATTCTTCATTTTCAATCTCACTCCCTCCACTTAAATTCTGAAGTTCCACAATGACAATTAGAATCTGAGGGTCTTTTACAATATATTGCAGTCAAAAATTCTGGCTGTTATTTTAAATACTGATGCGTGACATGCCGTACATCAGATCTAAGCTGCAGATCTAAGCTCATTATTCTCTTACTGACCAGGGCAGTTTATAGCATACAGACATACCACACCTGCATATATCTAAAAATGCACACTGTCACCATCCTGTATCCAAATACTGATGAATAACTCACTTACTAAAGCATATGGTTGATGGGCGGAAACTTGAACTTGCAGGGGTGCCTGATTTTCAGCAATGTCCTGAAAAATAAAAACCCAAACTATTATTCACTGGAGTCCAACAAGCTGTTACTTGTGGACATGGACACTTTCTTGTTAATAAGAATCATACCTTCAGTTTTGTTGGAAACAGCAACAGCAGGGGGAAAATTAATCACAAAAATGCAACAGTTTCAGTGACAGCAGGCAATGTGACTGACTGACTGCCACTATGACTCTGGCATGTGTGACTGAAAGTAACAATGTATTGTTTCAGTTTGATGCCAACACTCTACAAAACCAACAACTATCTTTACAACCAACCATGCACTGAGAATGAAATGAAACACAAAAAGATCAACCACTCATTCCACAAACCTTACCTTCTTTACGTCTCTGAGTTCGGCTCTCTTGCTCCTGACAGAATCCGTGTCACTGTTGCGTTTGAGGCTTGCACTTGCAGCCGGCGAATGAACAGAGAGTGCTTTAATACATTTTTCTGTTATAATAGTTGGCACAGTATCCTCTTTCAGCTGTCTTCGGACCCGAATTTCAGCTTTCACCTTTACTTTCCAGGTATGTTGGTCTTGGAAACTGCTCTTCAATGTGACGACAGCAAATGCCGTGATAACTGTCCCGAAGAACAAAATCTTTCCTGGTTGTGGTGACAACATTTACCCACAATCGCCTGAACTGGCTGGATGTACCTGGAAAAGCATGAACGCTTACTCTTTGCTAATTTCCTGATGAAATTCCGCAACCAGACACAGCACACATTCGCCCCATCTCACTTCAGCCGAACACGAAGAGTGACTTGGCTTTTCTACGTCATCAATCGGGAAACCCCCCTTTTATCGAAATCGAGGCTCTCGTTCCTGTTTCAGCCTCTCGCTTTCCCGGTCCCCAGGAAATGCTGCTCTCACTGCAAGATGAGAGCACAGGCGGCTGATTCGGGGCTGGGTTTCGCAATACGACCACATACCAAAACCGTGTATTTGGTCAAAATAGATTTGTAAAAATGGGTGAGGACCCCTTTAAGACTGTCGCTAGAAAGGGCGATAACCCATTTTTTATATTCTTTGTGCTGAAAAAAGGCAGACCATCGTCCGGGTAGACTGACCGGCTCTTCGGTATGTGGGGTACATTGCACCCGCGGGTCATCGGGGTCAGTTCCATTAGGTCACAGGGCACAGTCGTAATCTTCCGGGGTCATGAAGTACAGAGCTGACCAGTGCAGGAACGTTGCTTGTCTGCCCTTCTTCTCCTCCCTCCCTTCACATGGAGTTCCGTTTTGGCTGCAGGCTACACACCAAAAATTAATTCTGCGAGGCGTTGCGTAAGAAGTCAGTATTTATAGACTGACAGATTATTTTGAGAATTTTTGTGTCTGAAAGTTGATTCTTCTCATTTTCTTTCTTATTGCCATCAAGGTACAAGCCAGGTGGTTCCAAGCAGACGAATTAAAATGGGACTATTTGGGCGCTCCAAGCTGGCGCAAAGATAGGGTCATGGGTGAGTGCAAAGGCCTGAAATGACGAGTCAACTAAGGGGAAGGTCATGTATTTGAAAATGGTTTGTGATTTCATCGGTGAAAATCACCCAAAACAACCGAAATAGTTGGCGGGAGTTGTTCTTTTGGTCAGTTATCAGGTGAACGCTAATTGCTGACTCAAACTTATGGTAGGCCTCAAAACGCTGACATGGATTATACAGTGTTTCAGTGCTGACATGGATTATACAGTGTTTCAGTGCTGACAGGGATTATACAGTGTTTCAGTGCTGACATGGATTATACAGTATTTCAGTGCTGACATGGATTATACAGTGTTTCAGTGCTGACATGGATTATACAGCGTTTCAGTGCTGACATGGATTATACAGTATTTCAGTACTGACATGGATTATACAGTGTTTCAGTGCTGACATGGATTATACAGCGTTTCAGTGCTGACATGGATTATACAGTGTTTCAGTGCTGACATGGATTATACAGTGTTTCAGTGCTGACATGGGTTATACAGTATTTCAGTGCTGACATGGATTATACAGTGTTTCAGTGCTGGCATGGATTATACAGTGTTTCAGTGCTGGCATGGATTGTACAGTATTTCAGTGCTGACATGGATTATACAGTGTTTCAGTGCTGACATGGATTATACAGTGTTTCATTGCTGACATGGATTATACAGTATTTCAGTGCTGACATGGATTATACAGTGTTTCAGTGCTGACATGGATTATACAGTGTTTCAGTGCTGACATGGATTATACAGTGTTTCAGTGCTGACATGGATTATACAGTGTTTCAGTGCTGACATGGATTATACAGCGTTTCAGTGCTGGCATGGATTATACAGTATTTCAGTGCTGACATGGATTATATAGTGTTTCAGTGCTGACATGGATTATACAGTGTTTCAGTGCTGACATGGATTATACAGTGTTTCAGTGCTGACATGGATTATACAGCGTTTCAGTGCTGACATGGATTATAGTGTTTCAGTGCTGACATGGATTATACAGTGATTCAGTGCTGACATGGATAATACAGTGTTTCAGTGCAAAGACCTCATTGTGGCGTATGGCCTGCAGTTCAACTCACTTTAGTTTTGTGGCCACACGCCACAACGAGGATTTTGCAGCAAATCCCTATAATTATAATCCATGTAACCGTTTTGAGGCCAGGCATAAATTTGAGCCAGCTTTTCATATCAAACCGACAATCGATCAAGAGAACAACCACCCACCAATCATTTCTTCTTCTTCCTAAAATACTGGTTCACTCAAAAACGAGTAGGTCACCAGCGCGCATGTTAAAAAGTAAAATAAAATAACATAAAACAGTGCGACTCAGACTGTTGGCCCCTGGAGCAAGTTTGGCAACAAGGGGTCGCACTCGATATTCAAGAAGTTAAAAGCAATGGCCAAATTCAGGCCCAGGTAATAGTAAAATATCTGGGGAAGTAAAAATAGAAAATCGTCAATATGCAGATCTCAAAACTGTCGAATCAATTTGTTTTTTAAATGAGATTGCGTTTGTGGCAATCTTGATGGCACCCGGCAGTGAGTTCCACAGCCGTACAGAACTGGGATAAAAAGAATGTAAGTGGCTGTCAATGTTTGATGCAGGTATGGTATAACATTGACCGCCACTCCTGGTGCTACTTTTATTCAATACTAGTTGTTCCATTGGAATATCTAACTAACTGGGGGCATTTCCACCGATGACGTCATTCCCGGTCTTCAAATACATGACCTCTCCCTTGGCTGACGTCGCATTTCGGGTGTTTGCACTCACCCGTGACCCAATCTTTGCGCCAGCTGAAATTTCCGCAAATAGTCTCATTATCTTGATTTCAATCTGTCTGCTTGGAACCACCTGACTTGTCCCTTGATGGCCATATGAGGAGAATCAACTTTCAGGCACAATAAAAATTTCTCAAAGCAATCTGATTGCGCCAGGCTATAAATACTCGACTCCTCAAACAAGGCGTGGCCAAGAGGATCTCCAAGGTCCAGCCTAGGGTCAAACCTCTGAGTCTCACACCCCTGTCCTCTGGATTCCCAGAGACCAGTCAGGGTGTTCTATCTGAGCTGGCCAAAATTGGATCGTGTGGATCCATATCAAGTGGCCATGAGAAGGGTCTATAAAAGGCCTGGAAGAGGAGACTGCCACAGAGAGACAGACGACCAACGACACTGACTACGACCAGTCACCACCGGCGACAGCAACGCCCAAACCTACACAGACGAAAGAGTGGGGAACCTTGTCCTTAAGGGCCTCAGACCGATAGGACGTTAATCTCATCCACTGACTGACTGAGCAGGGCGTTCGCGCATTCATTTTTGGTGTGCAGCCTGTGGTTGTATTTTGGTGTGCAGCCTGTGGTTGTATTTTGGTGTGCAGCCTGTGGTTGTATTTTGGTGTGCAGCCTGTGGTTTTATTTGGCGTCTCTTGGATCGACCAAGAAGTTAGCTGCTCATATCCACTTCATAATAACATCATGATGATGATGATGATGATGATGATGATGATAATGATCATCATCATCATCATCATTATCATCATCGTTATCGTCGTCGTCGTCGTCGTTGTTGTTGTTGTTGTTGTTGTTGTTGTTGTTGTTCTTCTTCTTCTTCTTCTTCTTCTTCTTCTTCTTTCTTCTTCTTCTACTACTTCTTCTTCTTAGTCTTGTCGTTGTTCTTGTTGTTGTTATCATAATTATTATTATCATTATTGCTGTTATTATTATTGTTGTTGTTATTTTTATATTATTATCATTATTATTATGATGATGATGATGATGATGATGATTGACAGTACTTACATTGCGCCTAAGTTCGGAAAGAGAATAAGGACAAAGCACTTTGCTAGCCACACTCTTGTTTATACAACGGGCCCTCTACCTGGGTATTTGAGAAAACTGAAGAGGTGCTTGCAAGTGCTACATTTATTTTCCGGTGTCATTCACTCGAAGATCAGCCACTCGCTCCATTTTTCACTTATTCTATTGATTCTTTTATTCACAGAGGGTGCATGCTTTGTGTAATGTGTCTTCCAGTCCGACGGCCAAACTTGCCTTCTCTTCCGAGAGTTGGTAATGAGATTTTAAGTGTGTGCAAGATGTTACGCGTGCGTTCAGTTACGGAACCTCGATTGCTAATCTCATTCGAAGGAAATATTTCTTACACTGTGCAATGGTTTTAAAGTTTCTTTCCTTCAGAAAGTGTTTGGTTCGAGCTGTATCGGCTTACCTTGTGGTGTGTGTGTGTGTGTGTGTGTGTGTGTGTGTGTGTGTGTGTGTGTGTGTGTGTAAGCGCGAGCGCGCGCGTGAGTGTGTTGTGTGTGTGTGTGTGTGTGTGTGTGTGTGTGTGTGTGTGTGTGTGTGTGTGTGTGTGTAGGAGAAATAGGGCTGGGTTGTGTGATACGCACATGAAAGAGAGTAGTGGTTCGTGTGTGTCTAAAAGTGTGTGTGTGTGTGTGTGTGTGTGTGTGTGTGTGTGTGTGTGTGTGTGTGTGTGTGTGTGTGTGAGAGAGAGAGAGAGAGAGAGAGAGAGAGAGAGAGAGAGAGAGAGAGAGAGAGAGTTCTAGGAAAGGAAGCGGTGAAACTGAGATGGCACGCGTTCTTTAAAAAAAAAATGCATAAAAGCATGCTGTCATGTACAAGTATATAAAATCGTTCACAGGCTTTTAAAGTGAAACTGCAAAAAGTAGAGAGAGAGGACAGTTAACACGCAAGTGTATCAGTACCTCTTACAAAACTGTATGATGTACAAACGTAGCACACACATTAAAGGGGGAAAAAAGAAAGAAAAAGAGAGAGAAAGAGAAAGAAAGAAAGAAAGAAAAAGGAAAGAAGAGAGAATGAGAGAAAGAAAGACAGAAGGAAGGAAGAGAGAGAAGGCGGGATAGGGTGGGGGATTCAGTTATAATGTAACGTTCACAGCACGATCTCAGACTGAGAAACATTTGTAGATTAATCTTTTTTATATTTTCATTTCGATCTCAGACTGAGAAACATTTGTAGATTAATCTTTTTTATATTTTCATTTTTTTAGAAACACGTTAAATACTTCTACTTTACTGAATAGCACAAAAACACCACCACTCAAGAAGTATATTGCAAGTTTTCGGTTTATTTATCAAACATTTATCAAGCATAAACCCTAGTCCTACTCCTATGCTTCTATTTCATGTTCCTTGTTCTCTGCCTCTCTAATGTTTATGATTCAAAAGATTGATATTTGCAATCAAGAAAAAAAAAAAAAAGAAGAAGAAAACTTCACCGAGCCATTGATAATGACGTCAAGGAGTCATGGGCAGTGAAGTCAAAACTTTGGAAATATTCTTGTCAGAACGCACCCACACTTAGTAGAATAAGTGTATGAAAACCCGGTGTCAACGAATGATTATACGACAGTGTCTGCGTGGATCAGAAACTAAACAAAGGAGTCCACTTGTGATTGACTGTAATCCGTAATCCGCCTCAACAGGTCGCTTCGCTTGCTAAACCAGGGGCGTAAATTCACGTCCTTTAGGACCGTAGATTCAGGCTGCTTAGGGGCGTAAATTCATGTCCTTTAGGGGCGTAAATTCAGGCTGCTTAGGGGCGTAAATTCATGTCTTTTAGGGGCGTAAATTCACGTCCTTTAGGGCCGTAGATTCAGGCTGCTAAGGGGCGTAAATTCAGGTTGCGTAGGGGCGTAAATTCATGTTGTTTAGGGGCATAGAGTCATGTCATTTGGGGACGTAAATTCATGTCGTTTAGGGGCGTAAATTCAAGTTGCTTATGGATGTAAATTCAGGCTACTAAGAGGCGTAAATTCAGGCTGCTTGGGGGCGTAAATTCAGGCTGCTAAGGGGCGTAAATTCAGGCTGCTTGGGGGCGTAAATTCAGGCTGCTTGGGGGCGTAAATTCATGTCGTTTAGGGACGTAAATTTAGGCTGTTAAGGGGCGTAAATTCAGGTTTCTTAGGGGCGTAAATTCATGTCGTTTAGGGGTGTAAATTCATGTCGTGTAGGGGCGTAAATTCAGGCTGCTAAAGGGCGTGAATTCAGACTGCTAAAGGGCGTGAATTCAGACTGCTAAAGGCGTAAATTCAGGTTGCTTAGGGGCCTAAATTCTCGTCGTTTACGGGCATAAATTCAAGCACCTTAGGGGCGTAAATTCATGTCGTTTAGGGGCGTAACCTCAGGCTGCTAAAGGGCGTAAACTCAGACTGCTTAGAGGCGTAAATTCAGGCTGCTAAGGGGCGTAAATTCAGGCTACTAAGGAGCGTAAATTCGGGCTGCTAAGGAGCGTAAATTCAGGCTGAACTGCTAAGGGGCGTATACTCAGGCTGCTTGGTGGCGCAAATTTACGTCGTTTAGGGACGTAAATTCATGTCGTTTAGGGACGTAAATTTAGGCTGTTAAGGGGCGTAAATTCAGGCTGCTTAGGGCGTAAATTCACGCCGTTTAGGGACGCAAATTAATGTCGTTTAGGGACGTAAATTAATGTCGTTTAGGGACGTTAATTCATGTCGTTTAGGGACGTAAATTCATGTCGTTTAGGGACGTAAATTCACACCGTTTAGGGACGTAAATTCATGTCGTTTAGGGATGTAAATTCATGTCGTTTAGAGGCGTAAATTCATGTCGTTTAGGGGCGTAAATTCACGTCGTGTAGAGGCGTAAATTCACGTTGTTTAGGGACGTATATTCAGGCTGCTAAGGGGTGTAAATTCAGGCTGCTTAGGGGCGTAAATTCACGTCGTTTAGGAATGTAAATTCACGTCGTTTAGGAATGTAAATTCACGTCGTTCATGGGCGTAAATTCGTCCTGCTGAGGGACGTCAATTCAGGCTGTTTAGGAGCGTACTTTCAGGCCCTCCTCATTCCGCGTTCGACTCGGACAACGCGCTTCAGATCATGCCAACAGCATTTAACCAGTTTCAGCTCCGCCTGTCGTAATCTCTCTCCTTGAATCGGATCCGAGGAGTCATAGCCATAGACCTCGACGACCAGAGTGTTAGTACAGGATTTTTGTTGGGTACACAGTTCTCCTCTCCGGACCCCCTCCCCAACACCTAACCTTTCTCCCTCCCCCTCCTTGACCCCTTTCTCCTCCCACCACCTCGTGTCGAAGGAGACGGACTGCCGCTCTTGTTCATATAATGTTGGTGAAGGCAGGATGTACATGGATGGATGGATGGATGGATTAGGGGTGGGAGGAAGGGGGAATGACGCGGGTAGGTGGCAGAGGGGGGAGATGGTTAAAGAGAGAACATGGCCATCAGTTTATGGCATTTGGGAATGTTCACATCCTCTCTCTCTCTCTCTCTCTCTCTCTCTCTCTCTCTCTCTCTCTCTCTCTCTCTCTCCCTCTCTCTCTCTCTCTCTCTCTCTCCTCTCTCTCTCTCTCTCTCTCTCTCTCTTACTTTGTATGTGTGCGTCCGTTCTTTTTCCTCTGATAAATCAAGAAATAAAATTCTGGGGAAATCTTGCGCCAGATCGGAAAGACTGGAAATGTGTGTGTGTGTGTGTGTGTGTGTGTGTGTGTGTGTGTGTGTGTGTATGTGTGTGTGTGTGTGTGTGTGTGTGTGTGTGTGTGTGTGTGTGCGTGTGTGTGTGTGTGCTTGTCTGTTCGTCTGTCTGCCATTCTCCTTGTCTTTTCTTTATATGCATAGATTTATTGGAAAAAAAGTTCTTGCGGCTTGACTGTTCCGTTTCACATATCTCCCCTCTGGAATCATACGTGTTAAAACACACACACACACACACACACACACACACACACACACACACACACACACACACACACACACACACACGCGCGCGCGCGCGCGCAGCTAGAGAGACAGAGAGGAGCTGTGGTTGCGATTTGTTGGGTATAAGGTTAAATTTGCATTATCACCCTATGTTATTTCGCAGATCCAACTCACTCAGATGTAACTCGCTCTGATCTAACACACAGTTTTGGCACGCTCTTTTGCTTGGGGAAACCCAAACAGAATTTCCGCTTTAGGCCTACATGTTTCGTGATTTGAAAGGATGGCGACGTTAATGCGAGGAGAACGGGGAGGAAAAGTTTTGATAAATGATGGATTCCGGTATTCCTTCCACCGCGAGAATTCTGAAGGAATGTGGGTTTGGCGATGCTGGAAAAGGCGAGAATGTACAGCAAAAATACGACACGTCGATTTGATAGAGAACAAGAAAGGCCCCTCATCAGGATCACTGATACACAAGAACACAACCACCCTTCAGAAGAGGAATTTAAGGGCACTGACGAGAGAAGAATTGAGGGCAGAAGCCATAGAAGATCCAACACGTCCTGCAAGAAGAGTACTTGACACAGTGCTGGCAAGACATCATCGCAGAGCTGTTCAGGGGGGTGGGGACAGACCAGACGAACCTTCCTTCACGTCTGTGAGATCGTCAATATTAACTATCCAGGAGAGGGGGGGGGGGGGGGGGGGCTGCTCTAGGCCAGGTCCGGCGACAGCAACGCCCAAACCTACACAGACGAAAGAGTGGGGAACCTTGTCCTTAAGGGCCTCAGACCGATAGGACGTTAATCTCATCCACTGACTGACTGAGCAGGCCGGGGGGGGGGGGGGGGGGGGGGGGGGGGGCTGTTCCATGACGGTGCCAGATTAACTCCCCTGGATGGGGGGCTGTTCTAGGACAGGTCCAGTTTAACTCTCCAGATTGGCTGGTGCCAGATTAACTCCCCAGGAGGGGGAGAGGGCGGGGGCTCCTGTTTTGATCCAGGGCCAGTTTAACTCTCCAGGGAGGCCTGTACCAGGCTGGTGACAGGTTAACTCCCAGAAAAAAAGGGGGAGGGGCTGTTCTAGGCCAGATCCAGTTTAACTCTCTAGGGGGCTGTTTTGGGCCGGTGCCAGATTACCTCCCCAGGAGGGGGAGGGGGCTGTTCTAGGCCTTGTCTAGTTTAACTCTCGGGGGGGAAGGGGGGGGGGGGCTGTTCCATGACGGTACCAGATTAACTCTCCGGGGGGGGGGGGGGGGGGCTGTTCTGGGACAGGTCCAGTTTAACTCTCAAGATAGGCTGTTCTGGGCTGGTGCCAGATTAACTCCCCAGGAGAGGGGGGGGGGAGGCTGTTTTGTGCCAGGGCCAGTTTAACTTTCCAGGGAGGCCTGTATCAGGCTGGAGCCAGATTAACTCCCCAGGAGAGGGTGGGGGAGGGGCTGCTGTAGGCCAGGTCCAGTTTAACTCGCCAGGGTGTGTGTGTTGGGCCGGTGCCCGATTAACTCCCCAGGAGGGGGTGGGGCTGTTCTGGGTCTTGTCTAGTTTAACTCTCCAGGGGGGCTGTTCAATAACGGTGCCAGATTAACTACCCTGGAGGGGGGGGGGGGCGGTTCTGGGACAGGTCCAGTTTAACTCTCCAGAGGGGCTGTTCTGGGCTGGTGCCAGATTAACTCCCCAGGAGGGGGAGGGGGCGGGGGGGGGCTGTTTTGTGCCAGGGCCAGTTTAACTTTCCAGGGAGGCCTGTATCAGGCTGGAGCCAGATTAACTCCCCAGGAGAGGGTGGGGGAGGGGCTGCTGTAGGCCAGGTCCAGTTTAACTCTCCAGGGTGTGTGTGTTGGGCCGGTGCCCGATTAACTCCCAGGAGGGGGTGGGGCTGTTCTGGGTCTTGTCTAGTTTAACTCTCCAGGGGGGGCTTTTCTATAACGGTGCCAGATTAACTACCCTGGAGGGGGGGGGGGGGGGCTGTTCTGGGACAGGTCCAGTTTAACTCTCCAGAGGGGCTGTTCTGGGCTGGTGCCAGATTAACTCCCCAGGAGGGGGAGGGGGCGGGGGGGGGGGCTGTTTTGTGCCAGGGCCAGTTTAACTTTCCAGGGAGGCCTGTACCAGGCTGGAGCCAGATTAACTCCCAGAAAAAAAAGGCGGGGGGGGGGGGGGGGGAGGGGCTGTTCAAGGCCAGGTCCAGTTTAACTCTCTAGGGGGGGGGGGGGGGGGGTGTTTTTGGGCCGGTGCCAGATTACCTCCCCAGGAGGGGGAGGGCTGTTCTAGGCCTTGTCTAGTTTAACTCTCTAGGGGGGGCTGTTCCATGACGGTACCAGATTAACTCCCTGGAGTGGAGCTGTTCTGGGACAGGTCCAGTTTAACTCTCTAGGGGGGCTGTTTTGGGCCGGTGCCAGATTACCTCCCCAGGAGGGGGAGGGGGCTGTTCTGGGCCTTGTCTGGTTTAACTTTCGGGGGGGGGGGGGGGGGGGGGGGGCGGGGGGATGGGGGGGGGGCTGTTCCATGACGGTACCGGATTAACTCCCCTGGAGGGGGGCTGTTCTAGAACAGATCCAGTTTAACTCTCCAGATGGGCTGTTCTTGGCTGGTGCCAGATTAACTCCCAGGAGAAGGGGGGGGGGGGGGGCTCTTTTGTGCCAGGGCCAATTCAACTCTCCAGTGAGGCCTCTACCAGGCTGGAGCCAGATTAACTCCCCAGGAGAAGGGGGGGGGGGCTCTTCTGTGCCAGGGCCAATCAACTCTCCAGGGAGGCCTCTACCAGGCTGGAGCCAGATTAACTCCCCAGGAGAAGGGGGGGGGGGGGCTGTTCTGGGCCAGTTTAGTTCAACTCTCCAGGAGTGGGAATGGGCTGTTCTGGGCCAGTTTAGTTCAACTCTCCAGGAGTGGGAAGGGGCTGTTCTGGGCCAGTTTAGTTCAACTCTCCAGGAGTGGGAAGGGGCTGTTCTGGGCCAGTTTCGTTTAACTCTCCTGGAGTGAGAAGGGGCTGTTCTGGGCCAGTTTCGTTTAACTCTCCTGGAGTGGGAAGGGGCTGTTCTGGGCCAGTTTAGTTTAACTCTCCAGGAGTGGGAAGGGGCTGTTCTGGGCCAGTTTAGTTCAACTCTCCAGGAGTGGGAAGGGGCTGTTCTGGGCCAGTTTAGTTCTACTCTCCAGGAGTGGGAAGGGGCTGTTCTGGGCCAGTTTAGTTTAACTCTCCAGGAGTGGGAAGGGGCTGTTCTGGGCCAGTTTAGTTTAACTCTCCAGGAGTGGGAAGGGGCTGTTCTGGGCCAGTTTAGTTTAACTCTCCAGGAGTGGGAAGAGGCTTTTCTGGGCCAGTTTATTTCAACTCTCCAGGAGTGGGAAGGGGCTGTTCTGGGCCAGTTTAGTTCAACTCTCCAGTGGGTGGCTGTTCCAATCGGTGCCAGATTAACTCTCCAGATGTCTTAGGGGGCTGTTCTGGGCGAGGTTCAGTTTAACCCCCCAAGGGGAGGGGCTGTTTTGGGCCAATGCCAAATTAACTCCCGGGGGGGGGGGGGGGGGGGGCTGTTCTAGTCCTGTTGGGGGGCTGATTTGGCGTAAACCCAGATTAACTCCCGGGAGTTAATCTGGGACAGTGCGAGACTGACTCCCGGGAGTTAAACTGGGAAGGGGGGCAGTTTTACCACGTTACACTCACATTGGTACTGGAGAGAGCAGAGAACAGCTGTCACACTGTCACTTTTTCCCGCACGCATTCATGACAGCATTTACTCCATACGCACACGCAATCTTTCCAATCAACCAAAAGGCGCACTACCGAATGTTTTTCTTCTCCCCCTTTCCTTCAGGGAAAAACACTTTACTAAATCACATCAAACAATTTATAAACGGATTTTATACATGTAGCTCTCTTTCCACTGAGAGGCAACTAACTCACGCAAGACTTCATAAAGTCACGGCCTTCACACAACATTGGCCCACAAAATCCAGACCAGGAAATAAATAATTCCAGTACTCACTGATGCCACGCCTGCATCAAACACAAGACTTCATATGGTCGCGCTTTCCTGTCTCTCACAGACATCGTATCACCCTTTAAATTCTCCCGTCACTGGAGATAGGATTTCCAACTTCTCTTCCTCGCCTTCTCCTGTCCCTGGAGAAGTGACGAGTTCCGACTCCTCTCCTCGACTTCTCCTGACCCTGGAGAGATTACGAGTTCCGACTCCTCTCCTGGAGTCTTTACTGGTAGGGGCTGAACTACCGGTGTGTTCCCCACACCATGGCCATCTTCAACCACCTCACGGGTTGCAAGGTGAAGAGTAAAAGGTGAAGGGTGAAGGGCTGAAACACGAATAAGGTTCGTGTAAGTAACCTGCTTCTTAATTCAACATATGAATTCTTTCTTTCTCTTTTCTTTAAGTTCCCCTGTAGCTTCCCCCAACTATCTATGGCTCACCTGGTAATGACTGGTCAGCAGAGAGGACCAACGTCCTGACAGGTTCGAGTCTCTAGGCCATCTGCTGGGTTAAAACTGATTCTTTCCTTCTTCCTCCTAGTGAGTGCATACTCAGTGTTCAAAACACATTACCAGCACCTTACCAACCCTTATTAAACTAACTCTCAGTGGTCACCTTCACCCAATGACCACCCTTGTTTCTTGAATGAATATAACTCACAATTATTTTGGGGACGCCCGCTACACTAGTCAAGCCACATGAATATCCTTCCTTTTTAGTAGTGGCATGGGGAAATGATTCATATCACTAAACTACATGTGATGGAGCGTCACATGCCTTGATGTGAGGCTACGTCACATGACAACAGCATTGTGGCGAACATGAGGCTGAATAGGGTTGGTGTCAGGACACATCCTTGCTTCACTCCGTTGGACACAGGGAAGGGGTCAGACACAGAGCCGTTTTCCACTACACGAGCCATCATGCCGTCATGGAAGGATCGTATAATCTTGACAAACTTCAATTGGCAGCCAAGTTTGGACAGTATAGCCCACAGACCCTCGCGACTGACGGTATCGAAAGCCTTTGTCAGGTCCACAAAGAGGATGTAGAGGTTCTGATTCTGTTTCCGGCACTTCTTTTGCAGCTGGTGAACAGCGAAGATCATGTCGATTGTCCCCCTGTTGCCCTGAAGCCATATTGGCTCTCATAGACGACATCGTACAGCAAGTGGTGTATGATGCGATTCAGGATGACACGGGCCATAATCTTTCCTGCTATGCTCAATAGTGGGATGCCTCTGTGGTTGTCGCATGATGCTCTGTCGCCCTTGTTCTTGTACAGGTGGTTGAGGTTGGCATCCTTAAAGTCTTGTGGTACTGCTCTCTCACCCAGAACTTCTGCATCAGCTCAGTTAGCTTGTCGACATGCCTCTTCCACCAACTTGAAAGATTAGGGGAGAATGCCATCAGGGCCCCGGTGCCTTTCGATCTCGGAGCAGCTGCTTGATCGCCTTCTGGGTTTCCTCCTTAGTCGGTGGTCGTCAAGTGATGTCAAAATGGACGTTGGGGCATGTCCCGGATCGCTTGTGATCGATCGAGATGGTCTATTTCAGATGCCGGCTGAAGTGGTCACTCTCACCGCTGTACAGCGTCACTCTTCTCTTAAGAGAGTGCCATCAGCTTGTCCGTACAGGCGCCATGGCGTTGGAGGAGGGCCATTCCCTGTCTTCAGGCTTGGGCCCTGCAAAGAACTTTCTTGGAGTTTGCTCATTCAGCGTAATGTTGTAACTCTGCCGCCTTCTCTTTCCACCATTTGTCCTCCGTTGTCTCAGCTCAATGCCTGGACCTTGCCTCTGATGGTGCTGAGGGGGACGATCATGTTGGCTGTTTTGATTCCTTGTCGTTGAGCCAGCTTGAGTGGGCTTCGTGCTTTGCTGTAGCAGTCTGCCGAATCTCGTGTTGTTTGCAGGCGAACCAGTCCTGGTGTTTCCTCTTTGTGTGCCCAAGAGACAGCCTGCTGATGTCGTAGATGTGTTCATGAGTTTTACCCAGGCCTTTTCTAGTCAGCTTCATCTTGGTTAACTATTGAGTGGTTTTGGAAGGTCGGTCACGAAGGTTTTTCCTTGTATTGGGTTGGTCAGTCAGTTTCTGGATATCCAGTTCTTCTTGAGATGAGCTTTCCGGCGTCTATGGTGAGAACTTGCACCTCAGCAGAGGTGGTCAGTCCAGCAGTCCGCTCCCCCTCATGCTCTTGTGATGGTGGACATCCTGGATGTCACCACCGCCTACAGTTGAATCCATGTCGATCAAGTGCCAGTGTCTGGACGAGGGCTAAATCCTGGTGCGTATTGTGGATGTCGGCAGCTGGACAGTGTGTCGGTGATGGTCAAAACAAAACTCGGCGCAGAGTGTAAGAAGCAGCCGGGCCATTTGATGTTCCTGTCCCACTTCATGCGGTCCGTGATATTCGGCAAGGACTGGGAGTCCCGCCCACCACGAGCGTTGAAGTCCCCAAGCAAAGTAAAAGCTTGTCATCCTGGGTACTGCGTTAGCAAGCTTGATGAGGCTCTGGTTGAACAGTTTCCTTCTGTTCTTAGGTGTATAGGTCATGGTGGGGGCGTACACACTGATGAGCGTCAGGAGCTGCTTTCCTTGAGAAGGCAGTCTCATAGTCATCAGACGATCACCATTTCCCTTTGGGAGAGACTCTTGGTTCTTGACCCAGCGATGGTGGACGTTGGAAAAGCCCACTCCTGGCTTCGCTTTAATCCTCCAGGGGCCTTCCTGTCCAGAGAAGATGTATCCAGTCTTCTTCGGTGATTTCTCCAGGTCTTTCCAGACGCGTCTCGCCTGGTGCAGCACCGCAATATCACTTTGTATCGGTTTCGTCTTGGCCCAACGTGCTGTTCGACGCTCTGAGTCTGTCGCTCTTCCCGTGTTGTCCATTAGAGTCCGGATGTCCAGGCTCCAACAATATAAGTAGTGCTTGCGCTTGTTCTTTGTGTGATCTTTTTGAATGAGTTTCGACCACGTGCTTAGATGTCCGGTCAGCTGCGGTATGCTGCAGGATGGGTTATGAGGCAAGCTTTCTTTAGGCACCTTTTCTAGGCCCTTCCATGTGGGGGGAGCAGTGCTATCCCTGTATAGGGACTGCTCCGTCGCCAAGGTGGCTGCCGCGAAAAGCCTTACTTCTTGCCCCGGTGTGTTAGAGTGACGACCATCCTGCCCTGACCGCCTGATGCAGGTCGTGTAACTAGCGCTCCTGTGCCATTCCATCTGCCACCGATCGCCCACTCGCCGTCGCACCAGGACTTTTCTCAGAATTAAAAAATATGGAGATAATGTTTCTGAACATCATATGTTGTTAAGTTTTCGTAAGGTATCTTTATATTTTCTGCCATCACAGTAATTCTTTCACTAATGCCTTTTCATGTATCAGTTAGCAAAAAGATTGAAAGAAAAAAAAATGACTATAAACTCTTAGCTGTTGATTTCCAGTAAAACCTTTTCAATGTTTCAGTTAGCAAAGAATGAAAAGCCAGGAAGAGATCTTTATATGTCTGCTATTGTTTTCATTTTAAAACTTATTTCCCTGTTTTCAGTCGCACAAAAGATGTAAAGCAAAAAAGACTAGAAGTTTTAGTATTTGTTTCCGTTAAAAAACTGTTTATGTTTCAGTTAGCAAAGAATGAAAAGCAGTATGAGGTCTTTATATTTTTGCTATTAATGTACTGTCATTAAGCCTTATCAATTTTTAAGTTTAGAAAAACACAAAATAGACACAATAGACACGCCTCCTGCAAATTGCCATTTAGTGTTCCTACTCATCAAAGTTCAGTTTCTTTACCAAACTGTTGACATTTCGCTGTAACTATTGCTTTGTTGAGCAAGTTTTTTACCATTTTTTTTTAAAGTTCTTCAATTTTGACAGCAGGCAAAATAATCAACATTGATTAGGATGGCATTACTAACTGTGTAAGACATGTTATTTACCTCTGTTACGTATCCAAGTTAAGACGCGAACACATTTTGATGATAAATGATTGTGATCCGACATTTTCTTTGTAAATATATCGAAGGCCGTACTCGTATCAAAGTTTCAGTGTGTTGTGTGTGTGTGTGTGCGTTGTGCGTGTGCGTGTGCGTGCGCGTTTGTGCGCGTGTGCGCGTGTGTGTCAGCGTGCGTTCGTGCGTGCGTGCGTGCGTATGCATGAGCGCCTTTACTCCATAAACAGCAATATTTCCTTCTAGGGAATCAAGTCAGTGGATAAAAGAAAGTACATGTGAATGACTTAACAAAAATTAAAGATTTCGGGTCATACCGGTTCCAACACGCAACTCAACACTCACTCAATCACGTCTCAAGCAATCGTCAGGTAAGACCCATTTCCAATTCATTCACTCTTACGCAACAGGAACAATTCCCAAACACCAGGCCCTCACACACCACAAACGCGAGAGGGGAACGCCACAGTGAATCGTTACGTCCAAATTGTCGTAGCTTCCCGATTGTCGCAGTCGATCAATTCGGTATGGCAAATCGTCGCAGCGACAATTTGGGAGATGAATCATATACCTAAATTGTCGTGGTAAATTTGTCGTTTTCTAATTACCAAATTGGTTTGTCGCGTAGAGCACCAATTGGTATTGAAAAACCATTTTGGTACTCGAGTAGCTCACTACCAAATTGGGTTGGCCCCCGTGAAATCATGTGGGTTTAACGTCTCGCGCAAACTCAGTTTAACCTGGTGCATTTCGGGGAGCTGATTACACAAGTGAATATGTGCTGCCTCACTGTGTGAGCAGCTGCCACAGCTCTAGCTTCTAACCCCCACCCAGTCACATAATCTGACACCGCGGCGACAAGTTTTGGGGGGCGATGAACTCCACGCCTCATACAGAAGAGTAACATTTTTTTCCGGGAGCCTGAGCGGGACTCGAAAACCCCGGACCGTCTTGCAATGGAGGGCCAAGCCGCTACCCACTGAGCTACATCCCACCCCCGTGGGGCTCGTTATGAGCACCAATTTGGGTATCATGTTCAAACACCTTTGGTATGTGTAGAATACCAAAATTGGTGCTTGTACAGAACGTTACGTCAGTATGGGCATTCCCAGGGTGTTGGCCCGCATATTGCATCAAAGGTATACCTATGCCAGTGCGGGGGCGCCCGCATTTGCATCAATGTAGTGCACAGCCTGGGGCGCGCCCCGCCACTTGCGCATGTAGTGCGAAGCCTGGGCGCTGCCCGCATTTTGATCAATGTATGCAAAAGCCTGGGGGCGCGCCCCGCACTTTGCATCAATGTAGTGAAAGCCTGTCCCTGGCGCGCCCCGCACTTTGCATCAATGTAGTGCAAAGCTGGGGCGCGCCCCGCACTTTGCATCAATGTTGTAGTGCAAAGCCTGGGGCCGCGCCCCCGCACTTTAGCATCATGTAGTGCAAAAAGCCATGGGGGGCGCGCCCCCGCACTTTGCATCAATGTAGTGCAAAGCCTGGTATGGGGCGCGCCCCGCATTAGCATCAATGTAGTGAAAAGCCTGGGCGCGCCCCGCACTTTGCATCAATGTAGTGCAAAGCTGGGGCGGCCCGCACTTTGCATCAATGTATGCGAAGCCTGGGGGGGCGCGCCCCGCACTTTGCATCAATGTAGTGCAAGCCTGGGGCGCGCCCCGCACTTAGCATCAATGTAGTGCAAAACCTGGGTGCGCGCCCACGCACTTTGGCATCAATGTAGTGCAAGCCGGGGTGCGCCCCGCCACTTTGCATCAAATTGTAGTAGTGCGATGCATGTGGGGCGCCCCGCCACTTTGCATCAATGTAGTGCAAAGATAAGCTGGTATGTGGGCGCGCCCGCACTTCTTGCATTCAATGTATGCAAAGCCTGGTATGGGGCGCGCCCCGCCTTGCATCATTTGGTAGTGCAAGGCCTTTGGGCCGCCCGCACTTTGATCAATGTAGTGCAAAAGCCTGGGGCGCGCCCCGCACTTGGCATCATGTAGTGCAAAGCCAGGGGCCGCGCCCCGCACTTTGCATCATGTTAGTTCAAATGCCCTGGGGCGCGCCCCCGCACTTTGCATCAATGTAGGACGCAAAGCCTGGGGCGCGCCCGCACTTTTGCATCAATTTAGTGCAATGCATTGGGCGCGCGCCGCACTTTGGCAATCAATGTAGTGCAAGCTGGGGGCGCGCCCCGCACTTTTGCCATCAATGTTAGTGCAAAACCTGGGGGCGCGCCCGCACTTTGCATCAATGTAGTGCAAAGCCTGGGGCGCGCCCGCACTTTGCATCTTGTAGTGCAAAGCCTGGGGACGCGCCCGCACTTGGCCATCAATGTGTTGGGCAAAGCCTGGTATGGGGCGCGCCCCGCACTTTGCATCAATGTAGTTGCAAAGCCTGGTGCGCGCCCCGCACTTTGCATCAATGTATGCAAAGCTGGTATGGGGCGCGCCCGCACTTTGCATCAAATGTAGTTGCAAAAGCCTGGGGCTGCGCCCCGCATTGGCACAAGTAGTCAAAGCCTGGTATGGGGCGCGCCCCGCCCTTTGACATCAATGTAGTGCAAAGCCTGGTGTGGGGGCGCGCCCGCACTTTGGCATCAATGTCAGTGCAATGCATGGGGCGCGCCCCGCATTTGCATCAATGTAGTGCAAAGCCTGGGGCGCGCCCCGCCACTTTGCATCAATGTGTGCAAAGCCTGGGGCGCCCCCCGCACTTTGCATCAATGTAGAACCAATGCAATATCCTGGGGCGCGCCCCGCACTTTGCATCAATCGTAGTGCAAAGCTGGGGTGCGCCCCGCACTTTGAATAATGTAGGCAAAACCTGGGGCGCGCCCGCACTTTGCATCAATGTAGTTGCAAAGCCTGGGGCGCGCCCCGCACTTGGCATCATACTGATTGCAAAGTACGGTTGATGGGGCCCGTCTGTCGGAATTTGGGGCGAGAGGAACGGGTTTGGTCCATGACTGGCTTGGACCATAATGGCTGCCTCACCCCTACCCAAGGTTTCAAGTCAATCCATGAAAGTTATTATAGTTACGGTTTATAGCACAAAGTTCTCATATTCGCTTACATTGATGCGAGTGCGGTTTTCTGTTCGATGCACTTTGTATGAGTTGAAAACATTTGATGCAAAGTGCGGGCCAACAAAGGGCAACACCAATTGAGACTAACTTTTAGTTGCTGGCAGAAGTATGTCCGACCGATTGGAACACTATTCAAGGGTTCTTCGAAACACCAGGGTACCCTATCTATTAAGTGTGTGTATATCTATCTAATCTATCTATCTTTCTATTATCAATCTATCTATCTATCTATCTTGTTTTGTCTTGTCTTGTCTTCTCTCTCTCTCTCTTATCTCTCTCTATCTCTCTCTCTCTCTTCCTCTCCTCTCTCTCTCCTTCTCTCATCAATTGTCATTCGAGGAGACCTCAGCCATTCGTAACATTTACCCCAGCCTCCTATTTTTATAAGGTAAGAGCCAAATCATCAGTGTTCAGGGTCTCACTGTCCGGATGATCTTATTCATTGGCTTAAACCATTCCACGGCACAAACAACAAACAGCAAATCATAGTTAACATTGGACTTATACACGTGCAAACTACATCATCAGGAAAACATGGGCACAGCTGATCGCAAAAACATCAAACATGTTTTCCCTCAGGCTAGGACTATGGCTTCCTCATATCCCCCAATGGTACAGCACCCCTCTTCACTCACAACATAAAGACCGTCCACCTCTCCAACGTGACCTCACTACAGTGTGTGGCCAGAGGAAGCCAAACCATCTAACCTTGTCCACACTCGCCGACCCACCTCCTTCCCCTCTCTCTCACACCTCACCCAACTAAGACGGAGATCCAGCAAGCGACATGTAACTACTGATTCACCCGTCCCCCAGCCCAAAGGCACAGACAGGTGGCGTACAGACATAAAATACCGCACGACCACCCCCCACGTACTGCAGACAACCTCTGCTGAGGACGCCCATGTAGAAAAGACCATGTGGCGAGACCAGCCCCTCGAGAATGCAGTCCTCGCACCCCCCGGCCCTCCAGCTTCGATTATGAACACCAAAGAGGGACGCTGGTCCTCACTTGGTGTTCATTACCACAGCAGCCCTCAGACCGCCATCATGCCCCCAGTTCTGCAGCCACCTACAATGCCTGGATCAACAGGTGGGTCTGTTCCCATACTCCATCCCTGGCGGACCGACATCAGCTACCCTGTATATCCTTGACACCTGGCGTCCAGCTACCCATCCTGCATCTCCGGGCGGGACCCGACATCCACCTTATCTTCCACCTCCGGCGACAACGATTTTTCAAACATCCCGTCATCTGCCTCCGCCATACAGTGTGTGTGTTCTCGAGGACTCAAGTGTGAACATATCCACAGTGTGTGTGTGTGTGTGTGTGTGTGTGTGTGTGTGTGTGTGTGTGTGTGTGTGTGTGTGTGTGTGGTGTGTGTCTGTGTCTTGTGAATGCGAGAGTGCGGTGCGCGCTTGTGCGTGTGTGTGTGTGTGTGTGTGTGTGTGTGTGTGTGTGTGTGTGTGTGTTTGTGTTATGTGTGTGTGTGTGTGTGTGTGTGTGTGCTGTGTGCTGTGTGTTGTGTGTGTGGTGTGTGTGTGTGAATGCGAGAGTGCGAGTGCGGTGTGTGCGCGTGTGTGTTGTGTGTGCGTGCGTAGTGTGTGTGGGTGTTTGTGTGTGTGTGTGTGTGTGTTGTGTTGTGTGTGTGTTGTGTGTCGTCGCCTGCGTTGTACGTGTGTATAAGTGTTTGTGTGCGATAGGTGTGTCGTGTGCGAGCGCGCGTGAATACAAGCCGGCACGCGTCCCTTCCGCGCATTCGTAAGAGCGCAAAATTTATTATCAAGCTCCACTATGTTAATTACAAGTTCTACAAGTTTAAAATACCATACCTCACCACTCCATCACCCCCCCCCCCCCCCCCCCCCCCCCCCCCCCCCCCCCCCCCCCATCCCTTTCACCTTCCTTTCTTAATTGGTTGTTTTCGTTTGTTATTTTTTTTGTTTTTTTTGTTTTTGTTTTGTTGTTGTTTTTTCCAGACTACGTATATCATATGGTCTACTCATGGTCATAAGGATGTGTGAACACTCATTATTTCTGCTCCTGTTTTTGTTTCACAACATCGATGGTGTTTATTGTGCTGCACTTCCGATCTCTCGTTTTGTGGATGAGAAGAATCTTTTTTGGCAGCCTCTGACTTGGGACCAGGACTGCTTTTTCTCACGCCAAAAATGTTCGTGAAAAAAATACCTACAAAAAAAACCTTTTTTTTGTTTGTTTTGGTTTGTTTTTTTTTTTTTTTTTATTTTTTGGCTTTGTGTTGTTGTTTGTTTGTTTAATTGTTTTGTCTTTGTTTTTGTCTATTTAGTGTGCTTTGTTTGCCTTTTCTTCATCTACCACCTTTAAACCTGCTTAAAGTGGGATTGTGCTCATAGCACACATCTCGCATCTTGATTTTGCACGACTGTAAACTTTTTTTTTGAGTTTGGTGTTTTTTTGGGTGTGTGTGTGTTATCGTCTCATTCATTTGCTTTATGCCTGATACTTGTTTTTCTTTCTTTCTATTTGTTCGACATTGTGCCTTCAACCATTGTTCTTTTTGTTGTTTGTTGTTTTACTGATAATTCGAATTTCTAAGATAATCCTGTTATTCTGTTTTAGGCATAATAGTTTACCTTTAAATTCATTTGTGATGCATTGTCATTATTGTGCGTTATCCACAAACGTACTTTTCTACACATGTAGTTCGGTTGTTGTTGTTGTTGTTGTTGTTGTTGTTGTTGTTGTGTTGTTTGGTTGTTGTTGTTGTTTTGTTGTTCTTTAACCTTTAAAAAAAAAAAAAAAATTCTCTTGTCTTTTTTGTTGAAAATCTGTCTTCCTCGTCAGATTTGTTGCCTCTGTTCCCTTACTACCCATGCCTCTCATAATCCCACTGTCCCAGACTTCAAGTTGGACATCTCAATGTTTATTCATTTATTTAATAAGGTCCATGAAATCTCTCACTCTTAAAACAGTCACCCCATCCAGTACAGTATTTGGCATAAGTGAAACAAAGGTTAGACTCTCGCCATAACAGATAACCTTATTACATTCTGTATAAAAACATAGAAAACGACGCGACAGTGATCAACCCCAATCATACTGGCCTTGCCGTTATACATTCATCAATCATTTGCCACCATTTCCCCGACGCAGTGAACTGATCTTGAACTAATACTGTCGAATTGGTTTTTCTGGATTGAAATTAAAAAACTCCAAAATCACCGCCTTAATAATCGCGACATTTTTATAGACACCCAACTTCCACATACGGAATGGTTGACAACTTTGTTACAAATGATGGATTGGATCTGTCACAAACAATTCAAATATACTACTGTTAGGGGACTTCAATATTGATTATGTTAAAACAACAACCAGCGTGGACAAGCACACTATCACTTCATGCACTCCATCAGTTAGTACAACCCCAACGAGTGATAACTAAAAACAACTGCGACACTTATTGATCATGTTATCACTAACAACAAATCCGCATACTAGATGTTTCAGTTGTAACCTTCTGGTATTAGTGATCACTGTCCAGTCTTCTGCAAGTGGTCCTTAAGGCTAAACTCCCAAATCCACCACCAAAGGTCCACACGACATCCAATACCCGCTCTTTCAAAAGTTTAATGAAGCAGCATTCTCTATAACCTACGACTTAAATGTATACCATTTCCCTTAACTTATAATTACTAGACGTCGATGATGCCTGTCATTTGGGTACCAAACATTCCTCACCATCGTAAAAAAAACATCGCGCCGTTACATCAAAAAAGAGTATGGCTCCGCAGATGAACGTGGTTAAACTCCAGAATTGCTGCACGAAATGGTAACTACGTGACAACTCAGGCAGAAAATTTGTTTGACGAATACACAAGAGCGAGAATCTTGTTCAAACGAAGGTTGAAAATAGCCAACCAAAACGAGACTACCTTCAGTCAAATGAGAACGGATTGCAATATCCACAGCGCCAATGTGGAGGGGCAATAAACACTATTGTTCGCAACAAGCGTTTAAAAAAAACCCCAAAATTCACAAACTTCAAAGCAACCAAAACATCACCCCGGGACAAATTTAATTACCCACTTTTCTGTCATTATCAGATACCCTTACTCAGCTTCACAGACTTATAAGAGCACCAAAATGAAATTACCTATGCCCGACTTCCCTAATATCATTTTGCAAAACAAAAACTTGGATCTGTAACTCAATTAAAAATTCCCTTCTTGCTGGACAGAAGAGGTATGCACATAGCGCAATTAAAGAATTAAAAAATCCATGGGTCCTGTTAAACATACCACATTTCTTCTCAAACTCGGCTCTACCTTACAAGTTGAGTCTCATACATACATATATAATCTATCCATTGAAACTAATGTTTCCCTCAGGCGTTCAAAAACGCCAAAGTAATCCCTTCCAAAATCAAATGATTTGTCGGATCCAATTAATTTTCAGACCTATATCTTACTTTCGTTTCCTATCCAAACCCCTTGAAAGACACATCACACACACGTATCTTCAGTTCATGGAGAGAGAAAAAACAAACTATTTCACCCACTCCAATCTGGATTCCGATCTAATCACTCTGCCACACAGCATTATCACGAATGGTGACTTCATGGCTTTCAATATGAACCAAACCAAATGACAGGGGTTGTCTTTCTTGACTTAAAAAGGCGTTTGATTTGTTGATCATTCCTTTCTTCTAAAGAAAACTATCTGTCTACTTGAACCCTACCCGACAAATCTCATTATTCCCAATCAACTTGAAACGATAGACTCAGTATGTGGCGCTTTAAAGGGAAAACCTCCACTTCTGACTTTGTCAGACATGGATTGTCCCACAGGGCTCTGTACTAGGCCCCTACTATCTGCTTCTTCATCAAGGATTTACATTGTCGTCCGTATCATGATGAAAGGGTCACGGACAGCTTTATTTGCTGATGGCTCGTCGCTCCAAACGAATGGTTGTGATCTACAGACAATAGAAACTATCTCGCCAGGATAGTCTAAACGACGTGTCAGACTGGGATGTCATTAAATCAATGGTCATACACCCAGCCAAAAACAAATCTTAAAATTATAGCTACCGCCAAAAACACCAGTTGAATCCTCTTTGCTAAACTTCAGTTTGAATGGCATTCTATCTAGCAGGTTAGATGAGATCGTGTTTTTGGGTTAACGATAGATAAAGAATTGAAATGGCATTCTCATCTCAAATAAACGTATGCAGGTAGTCTCAAACACCTTTTTCTGTTATCTCATTAAGCGCTACAGTCAATAGTAATGTGCTTATTATTAAACCTTTCTCATGACTCATAATGTCAGTATAAATTACGCCTCAACCACAGTGTGGGACGGCAGTAGTGACGACCACAAAAAAAAGGCTGCTGGAATTCTCTCCATAGACGT
>CM031612.1:82655801-82666795 GCA_018398815.1 Conus ventricosus
TATTTACCACGCTCTAACATGTTTCTGCTGGCCCCTTCTGTCAGATATACCAGTAATGATGTTTCCCTGTTTCATCTACCTCTGACAGATGTTTCTGCACGCCCCTTCTGTCAGATAAACCAGTAATGATGATTTCCCTGTTTCATCTACTACTGACAGATGTTTCTGCACGCCCTTTCTGTCAGATATGCCAGTAATGATGATTTCCCTGTTTATTTACCACTGACAGATGTTTCTGCACGCCCCTTATGATGATCTCCCTGTGTCATTTACTACTGACATGTTTCTGCACGCCCTTCTGTCAGATATACCAGTAATGGTGATTTTCCCTGTTTTGTCCATCATGTTCTGACAAATATTTCTGCACGCCCTTCTGTCAGATATACCAGAAACGGTGATTTCCCTGTTTTGTCTATCATGCTCTGACAGATGTTTCTGCACGCCCTTTCTGTCAGATACACCAGTAATGATGATTTCCCTGTTTTGTCTACCTCTGACAGATGTTTCTGCACGCCCCTTCTGTCAGATATACCAGTAATGATGATTTCCCTGTTTTGTCTACCTCTGACAGATGTTTCTGCACGCCCTTTCTGTCAGATATACCAGTAACGGTGATTTTCCTGTTTGTCTACCTCTGACAGGTGTTTCTGCACGCCCCTTCTGTCAGATATACCAGTAACGGTGATTTCCCTGTTTTATCTACCTCTGACAGATGTTTCTGCACGCCTTTTCTGGCAGCTGTTTGTTGGAATGGCCCCCAACAAAGACCCTTGACTGGTAACCCTGTGGGAAGATCTCGTTGTCCTGTTGACCAACTGTCAGACTGCCATTGTGGGAAGATCTCGTTGTCCTGTTGACCAACTGTCAGACTGCCATTGTGGGAAGATCTTGTTGTCCTGTTGACCAACTGTCAGACTGCCATTGTGGGAAGATCTCGTTGTTCTGTTGACCAACTGTCAGACTGCCATTGTGGGAAGATTTCGTTGTCCTGCTGACAACTGTCAGACTGCCATTGTGGGAAGATCTCGTTGTCCTGTTGACCAACTGTCAGACTGCCATTGTGGGAAGATCTCGTTGTCCTGTTGACCAACTGTCAGACTGCCATTGTGGGAAGATCTCGTTGTCCTGTTGACCAACTGTCAGACTGCCATTGTGGGAAGATCTCGTTGTCCTGTTGACCAACTGTCAGACTGCCATTGTGGGAAGATCTCGTTGTCCTGTTGACCAACTGTCAGACTGCCATTGTGGGAAGATCTCGTTGTCCTGTTGAGCAACTGTCAGACTGCAATTGTGGGAAGATCTCGTTGTCCTGTTGACCAACTGTCAGACTGCCATTGTGGGAAGATCTCGTTGTCCTGTTGACCAACTGTCAGACTGCCATTGAGGGAAGATCTCGTTGTCCTGTTGACCAACTGTCAGACTGCCATTGTGGGAAGATCTCGTTGTCCTGTTGACCAACTGTCAGACTGCCATTGTGGGAAGATCTCGTTGTCCTGTTGACCAACTGTCAGACTGCCATTGTGGGAAGATCTCGTTGTCCTGCTGACCAACTGTCAGACTGACATTGTGGGAAGATCTTGTTGTCCTGTTGACCAACTGTCAGACTGCCAGTGATTGGCCCTGAAGGAAAAGGCGATGGAATCGCTGTGGGCTTCATTTTCTACGCTTCTTCTTTGTTCGTTTTTATTCCTTCCTTTTCGAAAATCTTTTCTTCAAGCTACTTTTCTACTTCTGGCTTGGCTTGGGGTTGTCACAGCAGATGTCTTTTTTTTCTCCAGTCGCTCTCTGCCTTTTACATGTTGCTGAATCGTACAGTGATACGGCCACACCGACACACGCGCGCGCACACACACGCATACACATAAGCGCACAAATGCACACACATGCGCACATACAAAGACACACACATACACACAGATATGTACACATATAGCCTATATGAAGATACGTGTGCTCACACAAACCACAAATTCACACACACACATATACACACGCACTTCTGCACACGCACACACACACAGACACACGTGCACACACACACACATGCACACCACACACGCACACAAATGCGCTCACATGCCTGCGCGCGCACACACACACACACACATATGCATCCACACACACACATGGGCCCATGCCCACACATCTTACACACACGTGTACATCCACAAAACAAAACAAAAAAGGTAGGTAGGCACTCAAGGTCTGACCAGCGTGTTGGGCTAATGCGTAGGTCAGACATCCGCTGAGTTGTAGCCACGAGACCCTCTTCTTCAATTGTCTCATCTTTGTGGTTAGTTCATTTATCCATCAGCTTCAAATCATGCGTAGTGTGGTCTCAAAACTTAGCGGATGTGGTGTAGCGTATATGGACTAGTCCGCATGCAGTGACGCCTCCTTGATGAAACTAACACTGATAAGACTTACCATTGTCCAGGCTTGATGTCGTCAACCGATGCAAAATGTCTGGCCAGCCATTTTGCCGTGAGCATAACCCTCTTTCTCGAGCAGGTCATGACGTGTTAACTTTTGTTTGTTTGAAATGGAAGTAAATATGAAATGAGACAGGGAACAGTAAATGAGACAGGGAACAGTAAATGAGACAGGGAACAGTAAACAGTAACTGACAAACAAGTGGGGTAACTCTTGTTCCCCTGATGAAATAAGTACCCGCCCGTAATTCCAAAAAATGCTGCAACAAACAACCATTTTCGCATCAGTTGATGACATCAAGCCTCACCAATGGTAAGTCTATTACTGTGCAATTCAGCAGCATGTAAAAGGCAGTGAGCATCTGGAGGAAAACATACAAATCTGCTGTCATAACTCAAAGCCAAAGCCAGAAGGGGATGTTTCCTCCATTGTTCTGTGGCGCTGTGCTGTCATGTCTGCTAGGCGATTCGGTGTGGTAAGCAGCACTCCTCTGGAGCTATGGGCGTGTACTTATTTCATCATGGGAGCAAGGGTTACCCAATTTGTTGGTTAGTTTGGTTTGTTTGTTTTTCTTTCTGGGTTACCCAATTTGTTGGTTAGTTTGGTTTGTTTGTTTTTTCTTTCTGGGTTACCCAATTTGTTGGTTAGTTTGGTTTGTTTGTTTTTTCTTTCTGGGTTACCCAATTTGTTGGTTAGTTTGGTTTGTTTGTTTTTTCTTTCTGGGTTACCCAATTTGTTGGTTAGTTTGGTTTGTTTGGTTTTTCTTTCTGGGTTACCCAATTTGTTGGTTAGTTTGGTTTGTTTGTTTTTTCTTTCTGGGTTACCCAATTTGTTGGTTAGTTTGGTTTGTTTGTTTTTTCTTTCTGGGTTACCCAATTTGTTGGTTAGTTTGGTTTGTTTGGTTTTTCTTTCTGGGTTACCCAATTTGTTGGTTAGTTTGGTTGGTTTGTTTTTTCTTTCTGGGTTACCCAATTTGTTGGTTAGTTTGGTTTGTTTTTTTTTTCTTTCTCACTGTCTTTACTGGGTTGGTTTTTTTTGACAATCCTGAGCAAAATATGTAAACAAGGGGAGATACTTGCTCCAGTTGAAATGAAATGAAAGCAATGACAAGACAGCAAATGAAATCACACACACACACACACACACACACACACACACACACACACACACACACTGCATTAAAAGCAATGACAAGACAGGCAAACAAAATCACCCACTACATGAAACACGTATTGCGCAGAGTTTATTCTGTGAAATACTGATCCAGATCGCAGACATGAACAGCCAGACTAGTCCCACTTTACACTTTCTCCTGGTGTTCATCTCCTACATCCATGTCAAACAGAACAGTAGTGCACCAATACAGTCGGTCAATGAACATATATGCATTTGCTTGCCAAACCTTCAGCTGTACTGAAGAAGAAGACTTAAGGTGTGCAAGACATTCTGCTACACACCATGCATGTGGCAGCACCACTTCATAAGATTTTTTTCATGTACCTGCTCTTATTTTATGTCTGACTTACGCTGAAACTAAATAAAACCAATTTAAACCCTGGATGCCACCATTCTCTCTCTTTCATGAACTCGCACACACAAGGACAGACACTAACTACATGTATCAAAGACAACAATCTCTCTATCCTTTTCTTTGATTTGCTAATCACGTAAATGACATTCACGAACTCATCATAAAGCTTTGATTCCACATAACGTGCATAAAATGTGTATATTCAATCGCGCGCGCGCACGCACGCAACCACACACACACACACACCACACACCACACACACACACACACACACACACACACACACAAATACATACACACACACACACATACACACCACACTGACAAAAACTGACGTGTCACTTTAGCAAATAAATTATCAAAGATTATCACAGTTTACCTAATCATCATTGATCCAATAGAAACTTTATAATCAAATTTTAGCCGTAGAAAGTTCCAAATATTCATTTCTAGACATCCAATTTATTTTATACCAATTCCGAAATATACAGAGGATCAACACTTAGTGGATTACAGTTAAATTCTTCACTGTATACAACAATGATACCATCTACAATGGTTCTTTCAGGGCATCTTTATATAGAAACAATACGCCTGTCAAAGCTTGCATCACTATGGAAATGTGTGGACAAGCAAGTAACTACAAGACACCACCCTTGTAAAACTTGAAGTTCTAATCTCCTGTTGATTTAAAACACTTATCACAATCATGCAATCATTTATTGCGCTTCCTTATTTGAAGCAAATGCAGGGCCATATTACTTGCCATATCCAACTCACCATTCATGTGATGTGATCCTTTTATTTTGTTTCCCTCTTTATTATGAACAGGAACATCAGATGTATGGTTTGATCATCAGCAATGATGTTCCATTAATCTTCTCATGTTGTACTATGAAATAGTGGCACTTTGGTTTACCACTTCCTACTGTGCCCCCAGTTCTATCGGACTCCCCCCTTTCCCCCTCCCCTCTCCCTCCATGGTGAAGGTGGATTAAAAGGGAGATCATGCGGATGGCACATAAATTTTCATTCATATTTCCAAGCAGTTGTGTTTGCTCCCTTACTCTGGTTTCTCTTTGAACAAACGGGAAAATCTTTCGCCTTTTACTTTCTCTCTTAAGCAGAGAGAGAGAGAATGACTGATCATTAGTTACACATATTGAGTTCCTTTGCATATTTTAATAGTGGCGCAGTTATTCCCCTTGGTACAACTAAGAGAGAAAGAGTAAGGGTGTGTGTTGGTGTATTGGTGGGGGCAGGAGTGACGAAATGATAACAACAGAATGGTGTTTTGGACTTTGCATCACTTGGTGATGACATTACTGCCATGACGCAGTTTTTCTTTCAGCCTCGACCCAATGATGTTACTCCACTTTTTAATGTGACTATACAATCTGTCATCCTTCAAAAGAGCAGCCTCTTGAAATACTGGAATATATTTGTTTACATTGCTTGTTTTGCCTTTGCACTTCAATCGTCACTCTCTCTCTCTCTCTGTAATATATATATATATATATATATATATATATATATATATATATATATATATATATATATATATATATATATATATGATAGAGGAGAGAGAGTGAGAGAGATATTTATATGTGTGTGTGTGTGCGTGTGCATGCGCGTATGTGTGTGCGTTTTGCTGTGAATCCCATTTCTGAGAGTGTACACTGGACATTGTAAAAAGAATTGGCTGGCACTGGCTGTACAACCAGTGCGCAGTGTCTTATGGTACAACTCATTGTTGTGCTTACTGGCTGTACAACCAGTGCGCAGTGTCTTATGGTACAACTCATTTTTGTGCTTACTGGCTGTACAATCAGTGTGCAGTGTCTTATGGTACAACTCATTGTTGTGCTTACTGGCTGTACAATCAGTGTGCAGTGTCTTATGGTACAACTCATTGTTGTGCTTACTGGCTGTACAATCAGTGTGCAGTGTCTTATGGTACAACTCATTGTTGTGCTTACTGGCTGTACAATCAGTGTGCAGTGTCTTATGGTACAAACTCATTGTTGTGCTTTTAACCAAAATAACCTTCTCTCTTTTAAACAGAAGCATGCAAAGACACCCTGTTTATACATTCTGGCTTTCTTCCACATATTACGGATGGCTGAATGACCGCATGTTAACATGACTCTTCCGGTTATTGACTATTTTGAGTTCTTTGACCAGCTCTGGAGATGCCCCACATAAAATCCTATTTTTAAAAAGTTTAAAGAAAGCATTTTCACAAAGTTTGTACCCAGCACTGTCAAAATCACTTTTTAAAAAATATTTGACACACTATCTTATTAATTTTTTTTTCTTCTTTGCCCTAAAAATGTTGCAAAGTTGTACAGTTTGTGAGGGAGCTAACACCGAAAAGCTGCTACTTCATCAAACTCAAAAGCTGTTTACAGACCTGTTTACCCAGAAATTTGAGTTAGAGTATTCCAGATCCAAAATAAGAGTATTTTCTACAAAACAGGAGTACTCCAACAAGAAAGTTTAAACCATGCTGCGGCAAACATGCATTGTTAGCATCACAGCAGTGGAACACTACATTACAAGTAACTATCAGACCTGTTCACCTTAAAACTGCTATCGGTGCATTTTTCAACAAAAATGAGCATATTTTCTACAATATGTACAAAATTCAAAATTTTTGTAAGGGGGGGGGGGGGGGGGGGGTTATACCTGCCATCACACCTTGGAGCCGTCTTCCGGTTGTAACCACCTGATCTTGCATAAACTGCAGTGAAACAGGTTCTTTCTATAACAAATTACTTTAAAACCGATTCATCAGCATACTTTAGCAGGAGCTCATGCTCTTTCGCCGGATTTTTCTTTGTTTGAAGCAACAGACACTGCCTAACATTCATTTCACACACAGAAGTCAGCAAGAGTTACCACTCTGGTGAAAGCCTCTGCCATGGTTAGACTCTGCAAAACACTGCTCAAGAACTTCATCTCCAGAATTGTTGTCCATGTATTTCTTTCTAGTTTGTCGTATTCATTGCATTTCCCACCAAACATGTGGACAAACTATGGCCAAATGGTATGGGTAAACAGGTCTGTGTTTACCTTGTCTACAGTGTACAGCTGGATCTAAACACCTTGAACATAGAACAGACCAGACAAAACAGAACCGAACAGAATAGAATATCACAAGATATGTGTACTACAATATAAACATGTTCTAAATACAGCGCCATAATCAAATTCACACACATACTTTCAGAAAGAGTGGACATTCTAATTCACAGATGCAGACTGTTTCAAACTATTCCTGAGGGGGAGAAAAAAAAAGACAAGGAATATTCAACACTCAAGAATAACTTTAGTCAATGAAACAGAAGCGGAGAAAGAAAAAAAAAGAGTGAGAGAGAGAGAACCAAGGTAAGGCTGGGAGCGATGGATACCTTCACTGAACAGATTTGGTGTCGGTGCCATTACACCCCAGCCCACCACACGAGGCCCTTTCAAGGATGTCACACAGGCAAAAAAAGACAAAACCAAGGGGAGGGCTGGGAGTGGTGGACATCCTCACTGAACAATTCTGGTGTCAGTGCTGTCACATCCCAGCAAACCTTACAGGGCCCCTTTCAAGGATGTCACAAGAAAAAAAAAGTCATAACAAACAAACTCCACAAAAAGAACACACCACACACACCCCACACACACACACACACACACACAGATGTGTATATATACATATATAACAATTTTGTAGAGGGGGAAAACAAGTGCAGGCTAATAATTCCTCCATCATTACATTAATGACTTGTCATATATAGTTATTATGCACTGGTATCTGTTTATGTCTGTTTATCTATCTCTCTATCTATCTGTCTATCTATCTACCTACCTAACTATCCATTGATCTACCTACCTGCCTACGATATGTATATATGTGTAAAACACATCACGCAGAGCAACTCGTAACAAAACAGCTACACAACTGATTTCCTGTAGGCGCAGCAACTGAGCCATCCCAAGGGCACTTGTCCAGCAACTGAGCCATACCAAGGGCACTTGTCCAGCAACTGAGCCATACCAAGGGCACTTGTCCAGCAACTGAGCCATACCAAGGGCACTTGTCCAGCAACTGGGCCATACCAAGGGCACTTGTCCAGCAACTGGGCCATACCAAGGGCACTTGTCCAGCAACTGGGCCATACCAAGGGCACTTGTCCAGCAACTGGGCCATACCAAGGGCACTTGTCCAGCAACTGGGCCATACCAAGGGCACTTGTCCAGCAACTGTGCCATACCAAGGGCACTTGTCCAGCAACTGAGCCATACCAAGGGCACTTGTCCAGCAACTGAGCCGTACCAAGGCAAGTGCCCACCAACTGAGCCATACCAAGGGCACTTGTCCAGCAACTGGGCCATACCAAGGGCACTTGTCCAGCAACTGGGCCATACCAAGGGCACTTGTGCAGCAACTGGGCCATACCAAGGGCACTTGTCCAGCAACTGGGCCGTACCAAGGGCACTTGTCCTCCTGGTTAAATCATCACCCTAAGGTCAACAACAACCTCTACAACAACAAAAAAAGAAGAAAAAAAGCTTGGATGCAATGAGACACGTATGACAATGCGAAGTGGTCAAACTGACAGTGGACAAGTAGCGTCCACTCCTGTCACAGCACCTAGAGGCCAGATCACACTGACCATCAAGTATGTCATAATCTGTAACAAGAGAAAAAAGAAAACGTGGGCTAAACATTCTCTAAAACAAAGGACAGGTGAATAAACTAACACCCAAAAAAAAAAGGCAGAAAAAAAACCCTGAGGATTACAACAATAAAGGAAGAAAGAGAGAGAGAAAAAAAAAAACAGAGAGAGAGAGAGGTAGAAAAGGGGGAATTACTAGCACCAGGTAAGGGATACAATTCATCCTGGAAGAATCCCCAGCATTCCCACTGGAACGCTGTGCTCACTGTTGTGTGACACCCCTGCAATGTCATCCCATCATTCACAGTGCTCAATGAAAGGCATTTCAGCTTCTCTGCAGGGAAGACAATCAAATCTTCAACAATCCACAAACTCTCTCCAGGAAGAAGTCTGCATCCCACAAACAAAGACAATCAAACCTTCAACAATCCACAAACTCTCTCCAGGAAGAAGTCTGTATCTCACAAACAAAGTGTTTGGGTGACTAACGTTTTAGACGAGCAGTCGGCGAACCGTATCACTACAATGCAGTAATGTGATGTGACAGTTCAAATTAGTTCTTTGAAGCTTTCTTCTTATCCTGAAAAGAAAAGAAGCCTTGAAATAAAGTAAAACAATCTCCCCACTGGCTCTTTCACCACCAGGTTTTTTTTTTATTCCTAAGTTCAAAATGATACGACAGCTGTAAGGAGAGAAGATGGTGTAATGAGGAATTTTCTTTTCCCTGTCTTTTTGGTAATGAGCCAGAACTAGAGCTGTGAAGTTCTGCTGTATTCCCACTTCTATTTTTTATTTGCTAGATGCTTTGAAATTGGGTCTGGATTACCTCAGCAAACACAATGTCTTTTTTTTCCTGGTTCGTATTCATCTTTTGAATATTTTTGTCTTGGACAATTCCGCATAGAAAGCTTCACACTGGGATCGTCCTTTTCCATGTGTGAAAATGTTAGAGTGTGCAGCAGCCGATACCTCTCACCCTTCACCACCCCCACCCCCCCTCAAAAAAAAAAAATCAGAAGTACCAAAAACAAAACAAACGTTAAAAAGAAAAAAAAATGTCTCATCCTCACTCACACCTGCCCCTCAAAGAATTTTTTTTTTTAAAAAGTCCCTCTCCATTACTGGATGACCTGCAAAACAAAAAGCAACTGGATGATATATTCTTTACCACCACCTCCCTCCCTTTCTCTCCTGCTCCCTGCTTTGCTTGAACTTATTCATGCATTAAAGACTTAAATCTACACACACACTGTTCAAGATCAGCTAGTGAGAAATTCAATCTATATTCCATTTATATTTCATCAAGAAAAAAGCCAAAAGTGTATCTTTTCTCTGCTTACAGGCTGTGCTAAGGCGTGGTTTGAAACGGTCCAGGCTGATCCTGTGGAATCCTGAGATCTTGGAAGGAAAGACTGCGAGAATGACATCGGTCATAAGAAGTGCATCAATCACAAGAAGTGCATCAATGAGTGCATCAATCACAAGAAGTCCATCAATCACAATCATACGCAAGTCTAGATTGCATCACAGCTCTGTATGAACGAACATCGGAAGACTTTTCTTCACCGACAGGAATTGTGTGTGTTTGTGTGTGTGTGTGTGTGTGTGTGTGTGTGTGGGTATGTGAGTGTGCAAGTGTGCATAAGTGTGGTATCGTGTGTGTGTGTGAAGAGAAGAGGGAAGTATGTGCGCGGTGTGTGTGTGTGTGTGTGTGTGTGTGTGTGTGTGTGCGTGTGCGCGTGCGTGCGTGTGTGTGCACAAATACATACATGTGTGTGCGCGCATGTGTGTGTGTGTGTGTGTGTATGCACACGTGCATGTCTGTGTGCACCTGAATATACCTGCACTTCCATCTTCTCACAGCAGGAACACGCAGTAGTCCAGAAGAGGTGACTGACAGAGAGAGACACAGAGACACACGTACAGACACAGGCAGGCAAGCCAGACAGAATCCACATTCTAACAGACAGGTGAAAGCGACAACAAGCCCTATGGCAGCCAAAGTTCACAGTGGTTGTATCACAGCCTCGGAGAACAGAAGAAACTGAACCAGCTGGCCGGGCAAAGGGAGCTTGGGGGCGGTATGGAAGATGGTGTTGCCCAGGCTGCTTCGTATACAAGCGCGCGACAAGCTCTTCAGGCTCTGCGGCACTCGCCTGTGGTGCTCCAGCCACTGCAGGCACTGCGTGCTGAACGTCTCCATGTTGGGCGGGGTCAGCAGTCGGCCGGGAGGGTGGGAGAGTCCCGAGGTGAAGGCCAGGTCCAGGAGAGGGGTTGGGTCCTGGAAAGGTTGTGGGTCAGCGGTGACAGTGGAGGGAAAAAGGGCTGGATGCAATATGGGTGCCTAAAACTGTACA
>CM031612.1:82676895-82681895 GCA_018398815.1 Conus ventricosus
CTTCTCGTTCATGTTGGCCTCCACGTAGTGACGCATCGTGATGCCTCCGAATGTCAGCCTGAAACAGGAAGGCCAAGAAATTCTGAAGTCACCTAGACAGCAAATGAAAATGAAAACGCTGCAGACAGGGCAAAATGTGGAATTTCACACACGTTATGAAATGTTTGATACGATGAACATCTGCAAACAGGCAAAAGCTGAAATTTCTGACAAAATTATGAAATTTTTGATCAATTGAAAATCTGCTGCCAGGCAGAGTTTGAAATTTCTTACAGGTATGATTTGCTTGACAGAGTCAAAATCTGCGGGACACCAAAAGTCTTAGATTACTTACAGTTATGAAGTGTTTGAGAAAAAGTTAAATCAGCAGACAGCTAGAGTCTGAAATTTCTTACGTTCATAAAATGCTTGACAAATTTCTCAGTTATAAAATGCTTGACAGAGTCAAAATCTGCAACCCAAAGTCTTCGGTTTCTCATGGTTATGAAAAGTTTGAAAAAGCTAGACAAGCAGACAGCAAAAGTTCGAAACTTCTCACAGCTTTGTTATGATGCAGTGAAAATCTGCAGCCAGCCCAAGTATCACATTTCTCACAGTTAATGTGTTGTGTGATGTTCGGGAAAGTGAAAATCTGCTGACAGAAACGTCTGAAGTTTCTCACAGTATGACATGTTTGACATGAAGAAGATCTGCAGATGGCTAAAGTCTGAAAATTTCCGGCAGTTATCAAAAAATTAATGGTTGATACTGTGAACGTCTGCAGAAAGACAAAGTCTGAACCTCCTCACAGCTACCGAATGTTTGATAAAGTGAAAATCTGCAGACTGGCAAAGTTCTCAATTTCTCAAGATTTTTTGTTATACAGTAAAATCTACTGAGAGGTGAAAGTCTGAATTTTCTCACAGTTATGGAATGTTTGATAAACAACGATAATACAGAACTGAAATATTTGATAAAGTGATTAAGTGAAAATCTACAGACCACTGACAGCCCTGATATGGCCCTCTGCGGTCGGCTGGGCTATAAGCAACATTATTTTATCTTATCTTACAGACCACTGACTGAAAAAGTCACAGTTATAAGATGTTTGCTGTTCAGCCGGGGAGCACACAAGGACAATAACACAATGAAAAGAGGCCAAGGAGAAGCATCACGTGAAGGGATTCAATGACCACTCTGCAACAGCAGCGTCCCAGGCAGCTGCTCCCATTCCCATACAGCACACTCTCCTAATGGACATCCATTTACAGACCTAGGCCCTGAGGGCATGGTACTCCTAATGGACATCCATTTACAGACCTAGGCCCTGAGGGCATGGTACTCCTAATGGACATCCATTTACAGACCTAGGCCCTGAGGGCATGGTACTCCTAATGGACATCCATTTACAGACCTAGGCCCTGAGGGCATGGTACGTGACTAACACCGGCAGTGCAGGCGACTGCGTGTGTGTGACAGTGTTGGCATGGCAACCAGTGTCAGCCCTTTGACGAGGGTCACACCAATGGGCAGCAGTGCTGACCAAGCAGTGACCACTGTGCCGGGTGATCTCCAACAGCTGTGGCTGTGTGTTTTCTCCATCCTTTCAATACAAGGCAATGCAGGAGTGGTTGGTGATGTTCATGTGTAGTCTCCCTCCCTTCCCTTCCCCCTGGCAAAATGTACGGCTCACCTACATAACATTCTATGTGCAGCCTCCGTCTCTATACCCAGCCCAGTCCACACAGACACACAACACATGCACAAACACTTGCATACACACACACACACACACACACTGCATACACACACACACAAACACTTGCATACACACACACTACCACACACACACACACACACACACATACACTACACACACACACACTACACACACACACACATAAACACTACACTACACTACACACAAACACACACACACACACACACACACCACACACACACACACACACACACACACAAACACCCACACACAACACACACTACACATAAACACACACACACACACACACACACACACACACACACACACAACTACACATAAACACACACCACACACACACACACACCACACACACACACACACACACACACACACACACACACACACACACACACGCAGACAACTCACGCCAGGATCCAGACAGGTGCATCATCTCGGCCGTCAGGTAGGCCAGGTAGCCCAGGATGAAGACGAAGAGTGGCTCGATGATGCGCACGTGCTCCGTGTACTTGGTGATGAAGCCTCCAATGGCTCCGTAGAGCACTCCGATCAAGGTGCCCCCCAGAGCGATGATGAAGAAGGAGCCGAAGCCGGCAGCGTAGTCGATGATTTGGATGTTGGCCTGCCCGATTTCTGTGTACCCTTCCATCATGTGGTACAGCACCTGGAAGGACGGAACCAGACTGACTTTGTAGTCCACACCATTTAGTACATCCTCTCTCTCTCTCTCCTCCCACACTTCCAGTCACATTACAATATGGCATCAAAACGATTTGTCCTATATGCTACAAAACTATAAGGTGAATTTCCCATAGCTATGTAGGCTGTGATCTGATACAGGTCCAAGGCATGACATGATAGAAGGCGGAGCCCATCCTCTCTTTCCGCCCTCTTCCCTGAGCTTAAGCAGGTACATATCTACCATCTCGGTAGATGGAGAGGATTTTCAAGGTGTGAAAAACAATTCCAGCCCCACGAGCAGTCAGCTCCACAAGCAAAGCCTCTGATCACCTGATTCTGTACATGGCTTTGGTTACATCACCTGATTCTGTACATGGCTTTGCTTACATCACCTGATTCTGTACATGGCTTTGCTTACATCACCTGATTCTGTACATGGCTTTGGTGACATCACCTAATTCTGTACATGGCTTTGGTGACATCACCTGATTCTGTACATGGCTTTGGTGACATCACCTAATTCTGTACATGGCTTTGGTGACATCACCTGATTCTGTACATGGCTTTGCTTGCATCACCTGATTCTGTACATGGCTTTGCTTACATCACCTGATTCTGTACATGGCTTTGGTTACATCACCTGATTCTGTACATGGCTTTGGTGACATCACCTGATTCTGTACATGGCTTTGGTTATATCACCTGATTCTGTACATGGCTTTGCTTACATCACCTGATTCTGTACATGGCTTTGGTGACATCACCTGATTCTGTACATGGCTTTGGTTATATCACCTGATTCTGTACATGGTTTTGGTGACATCACCTGATTCTGTACATGGCTTTGGTGACATGACAATGCAGTGTGTAGAATCAGGATACAGTCCATTCTTCTCATTCCCTTCCTGTCTCAGAATTGGTCTTACTAGCCATCTCGGAATCAAGAATAATACCACTGTTGAATGATGATTATATATTAATAGCCATACACTCTAGAAAACATGAAATCCCACCACCTCTCTCACCTGCACTCAAACTTCCTCCTCCTCCTCCTCCTCAAGTCCCTTCCTCTGCCCCCTCCTCTCTCTCTCTTCTCTCTCTGGCTGGCTGGCTGTCTTTCTCTCTCTCCTCTCTCTCTCTTCTCTCTGTTTCTCCCTCTGTCTCTCCTCTCTCTCTTTCTCTCTGTTTCTCCCTCTGTCTCTCCTCTCTCTCTCTTTCTCTCTGTTTCTCCCTCTGTCTCTCCTCTCTCTCTCTTTCTCTCTGTTTCTCCCTCTGTCTCTCCTCTCTCTCTCTCTTTCTCTCTGTTTTCTCCCTCTGTCTCTCCTCTCTCTCTCTTTCTCTCTGTTTCTCCCTCTGTCTCTCCTCTCTCTCTCTCTTTCTCTCTGTTTCTCCCTCTGTCTCTCCTCTCTCTCTCTCTTTTTCTCTCTGTTTCTCTCCTCACCCCCTCTTCCTCCACACACCCACTCACCACAGTGACACCGTCGTTGAGCAGGGACTCCCCAAAGTCCTCCACACACCCACTCACCACAGTGACACCGTCGTTGAGCAGGGACTCCCCAAAGTCCTCCACACACCCACTCACCACAGTGACACCGTCGTTGAGCAGGGACTCCCCAAAGTCCTCCACACACCCACTCACCACAGTGACACCGTCGTTGAGCAGGGACTCCCCAAAGTCCTCCACACACCCACTCACCACAGTGACACCGTCGTTGAGCAGGGACTCCCCAAAGTCCTCCACACACCCACTCACCACAGTGACACCGTCGTTGAGCAGGGACTCCCCAAAGTCCTCCACACACCCACTCACCACAGTGACACCGTCGTTGAGCAGGGACTCCCCAAAGTCCTCCACACACCCACTCACCACAGTGACACCGTCGTTGAGCAGGGACTCCCCAAAGTCCTCCACACACCCACTCACCACAGTGACACCGTCGTTGAGCAGGGACTCCCCAAAGTCCTCCACACACCCACTCACCACAGTGACACCGTCGTTGAGCAGGGACTCCCCAAAGTCCTCCACACACCCACTCACCACAGTGACACCGTCGTTGAGCAGGGACTCCCAAAGTCCTCCACACACCCACTCACCACAGTGACACCGTCGTTGAGCAGGGACTCCCCAAAGTCCTCCACACACCCACTCACCACAGTGACACCGTCGTTGAGCAGGGACTCCCCAAAGTCCTCCACACACCCACTCACCACAGTGACACCGTCGTTGAGCAGGGACTCCCCAAAGTCCTCCACACACCCACTCACCACAGTGACACCGTCGTTGAGCAGGGACTCCCCAAGTCCTCCACACACCCACTCACCACAGTGACACCGTCGTTGAGCAGGGACTCCCCAAAGTCCTCCACACACCCACTCACCACAGTGACACCGTCGTTGAGCAGGGACTCCCCAAAGTCCTCCACACACCCACTCACCACAGTGACACCGTCGTTGAGCAGGGACTCCCCAAAGTCCTCCACACACCCACTCACCACAGTGACACCGTCGTTGAGCAGGGACTCCCCAAAGTCCTCCACACACCCACTCACCACAGTGACACCGTCGTTGAGCAGGGACTCCCCAAAGTCCTCCACACACC
>CM031612.1:82684395-82698970 GCA_018398815.1 Conus ventricosus
TGTTCTGCTCAGACACACATCATGTTCATGTGTTCTGCTCAGACACACATCATGTTCATGGTGTTTTGTTCAGACACACATCATGTTCATGGTGTTTTGTTCAGACACACATCATGTTCATGGTGTTGTGTTCAGACACACATCATGTTCATGGTGTTCTGCACAGACACACATCATGTTCATGGTGTTTTGTTGAGACCCACATCATGTTCATGGTGTTTGAGTATGAAAATGAATTGCATATATCTCTTTCTTTTGAAAACACAAACTTTGTAACAAAGTAGAAAGCAAACAAAACAAAGAAAGAAAACAAAGAAACGAAATCAAGGAGACACAGCCCCAGGTGTCAACTACTCGCGTTCTCCCACCTCCAGACGACGCCATGAGGATGTTAATCCCTCCCGCTTGGTTTTCAGTGCCCTCTCAGGTCTGTGCCGACCCCCTCCCCCCCCCCCCCCCCCCTTTCTCCGTTCCCCGCCCCCCTTTCTCCGTGCTGCATTTACAGCCTTCCCATATATCCAACACACAACACAGAGGTCAACGTCCTCACACCAGCAGCTACCTATACCCCCACCCCCCACGCTGGTAAACAAGCCAACACCACTGGCGGCTTTTTGCTCTGCCAGGGGTGGCTGCTGTTAATCTTCATCACAACACTACCACCACCGGAAAAAAATAAAAAGGCTTGTCACGACGTTTGGTGCATGTGCACCGGTGCTTGTTGCTGTTGTGCTAGTTTGAAAGTTCTAAATATCAATATTTGATACATCTTACATCTTATCTTGAGACTCACATCCAAAATAATAATATAATAATAATGCTAATACAAAAAAATGGGCAGCTCATATCCTTGGCTAGGATATGAAAAAAAACACACACAAAAAACCCATAAGAGAAATCCCAAACAAAACAGAACACCTTTCTGATTGCCTGATTTAGTGCCTTTGTCATTTTGGTGATGTGAGTGCATTGTTTGACTGACCCCCCCCCCCCCCCCCCCCCTTCTGTTCCCTCCATCCCCCTCACCCTCCACCCCACTTCCCTCCCCTTCTCCATGGATCGTCATCCCAGTCAAAGATCACATCACCTAGGTCAGCGATGAACCTGATTGTAGCCACCACTCTTCATGAAACGGCTGAAGTTACCGAAAAATGATTACACCCCGGTAAAATGCTATCCCTTGAAATCAATCTTTCAAGATTAAACAACAACACTTTTTATTTATTTATCTTGTTTTTTTTGTTGTTGTTTTTTGCGCTCCTCCTGTTTTCCGTCGCAATAATTTCATAATCAAGTGGTTAAATAGCGACGTATGCAGCCAGATCCAGATCCACTCTAAATCTGACCAGAGGCTCACAGGTGAGAACTAAAATAAACAGATAGAACTGTAATTATCCCCAGTAAAGTGGATGACTATTTCTAGCCCTTTAAGTCAATGCCAATTAATCAAGTCACTGGCGACTAAATTAAAGATGTCAGTCACCAACGCCACTGTGGTTGGTTGGTTGGTTGGTTGTTGTTTCATTTCAATCCATCTCCATTTGAGCAAGTCCATGGTTGATCCAGCATTTCTGACAGATAACGAAAAGCTTTCCGCATGCGATGCACTTTGCAAACTCAATGTGTCTGCGTGAGTGGAACTCTATAAATTATTTTCCAATGTGGGTTGTCTCCTCCCCCCCCCCCCCCCTTTTTTTTTTGTTGCTGTTTGTTTTGTTTTTGTTTTTGTACTCCCAGTTCTTACAGAACAGGGATTGCTTTACAACGAGAACAAAAAAAAAAAAAATGCTGTCTGTGTGTCTGTCCGTGGTCAAAATGTGTTCCACTCGCTCCAGACAAAACTTCTGGGCCGATCTTTCTGAAAATATGTAGGTATGTTCATTAATGGGTCACGGATGATGCCCGATGTTTTACTTAACCAGAATAGCTGTTACTAACGGCTATAACGGCCCAAAACGGTTTTTCTTCTTTATGGAATATCTCTGTGACGAAATACATTATGACGCATGTTTGAGTGTGACGGTTTTTTTAATTTGACAAATATGTATGAAAGTACTGTATTTGACGGATTAAATAAAAATAGCTTTAGATCTAATAACTGACTGGTAGATCATGGGTAGATCATAGTAAACATGCTCTTGACATGTACACACGTATTCAAGATTAACTGGGAGTACATTAGTATATGCTATATGCTTTGCATCTTGTTTGTTACGTAGTAAATATGGATAAAACCGCAATGTCAGCCACACTTGTATGGATTTGATTTTCATGTTCATTCGACAGCTTCCCTTGTGGAAACCTGATGCCTAAACGGTTTTCCCGGGCCCCAGAACGCTTGGCACCAGAGAAGCTTCTAAACCTCCAACAACAAAAATCGATATAGAGGGGCGGTTTTCTAAACTGCATTTAAAATCAATGACCAAGGATCACACACACACACACCACACACACACACACACACACAAATAGGCACATGAAATCAACTTCAATATCTAACCACAAATCCCACGACCTTCCATGTTCATTCTTGAGACCATCAATGCCCAGTTTCAAAGATACAATGAAATAAATAAAAGAAAAAAAGAAAGAAAGTAACAGTTACCTGTACAACTGCTATCCAGGTCATCAAACCTAAACCCAGTTACAGGTACCAACACAAAATCTAACCGACTGCTGTTACTAATGTTGAGCAGAAATTCGCCAGTTCAACAGTAAGTCACTAACCTACACACGCAGGCTACAGAGACGCATGCTGGCGCTGGAACCGAGAGAATTAACATGGGTGAGGTATTGACAGTGGGGTTGACGGTCACATGCACAGGCAATGTGAAATCATCGACATGGTCACGTGTGCGGCCAGGTGACATCACTGTCCAGTGACACATGACATATGAGTTCAGAGCCAGCTGTAATTCTAGAACTGAGCTGGGAAACAGGGTGGGGGGGGGGGGGGGGGGGGGGGGGGGGGGCGGGGAGTCAGGCAGGTGCACTGTGGCACGTGGCACTAAGACCTCTGTGAGAACTGACGCATCATTTCCTAAGTTATATCAACACCAATTTGCCAATGGTGCCGATGGATTAGCTGGAATGACGGCCAGAGTACCAACAGTACGTGAGTTTCCACACGTCTCCCCATGTCTTGCTAGCAGGGAGAGCAAACTGTGTCAACGAGGCTGGGGGATGGAGGGAGGGGAGAGTGGGGGGGGGGGGGGGGGGGGGGGGCGGGGGGGGGGGGGGATGCAGAGATGGTGGAGATAGCGAGAGAACAATGCCCTCGCACTTAACACTAACACTTTCAGGGTCAAAGACACAGACACATAAGCTCGTGCACACACACACACACGCAGCATGCACACACACACACACACAACACACACCACACCACGCGCGTAGTCGATCAGGATAATCGGACAATCCGTGAGCATGTATATTTATGCAGGCACATGTAAATGCTTGCTTTGTGTGCACAAAACTAAACATACTGTGACGTATGGGGGCCTCTGTCGGCGACATCTCTACACATAAACTCCATGCCACAATGACTCAAAATTCAGTTTCAAACACAAACCTAGCCCCCAAATTCCTGCCATGAGGCACAGCAGAACACGAAAACCCAACTCAGTACCCTGGAGCGACCAGTAACAACCCCTCGTACCCCATACTCAACAACCCTCTGTACCCCTACCCCACTCCACATACCCTAACTTCCACGATGTAACCATTTCCCTTAAACTGTGATACTGTTTTTCAACCTCCATTAGACCATTTTCCTATTCCAGTCAACAATCGATTTAAAAATACATAGTCTATGAAGAGATGTGTGCGTGAGAACATCAGTTCCTAGTCCAATCAACAATAGACTAAACAAAAACCCCAGTCTCATGAACAACATCTTCCTATTCCAATCAACAATCGACTAAACAAAAAACCCAGTCTTATGAACAACATCTTTCTATTCCAATCAACAATAGACTGAAATTACATAGTCTATGAAGATAGATATGTGTCTGTGTGTGAACATCAATTCCTATTCCAGTCAACAATTTGACTAAAAAGATATAGTCTATGAAGATTTGGTGTGTAAGAACATCTTCCTATTCCAAGCAACAGTCGACTAAAATTATTTTAGTCTATGATGATATGTGTGTGAGAACATCTTCCTATTCCAAGCAACAATCCACTAAAAAAGGTATAGTCTATGATGTTTTGTGTGTGTTAAGTTTCATTTTCTTGCACAATTAAATAATCCTCTAATAATATATATTAGTCTTTGTTGATATGTTGTGTAATGAACATTCTTCCTATTCCCATTAAACATTCCTCTATTAAATAGTTAGTCTTCAGATGATTTGTGTGCGTGGTAAGAACATCTTCCTTTCCAAGCATCAATCCACTAAAAATAATATATAGTCTATGTTGTTTGTTTGTGGTTCTGCAAGAACAACGTCTCCCTATTCCATGCAACTTTCGATGAACGTACATAGTCCTGTGAAAGACTTTGTGTGTGTGAACTATATTGTTAGTGGGGAAATGGGAAAAATGAGGAATCCACCTTCCCCCATTCTCTTGACTTAGTTCTTTACCTTACTGCGGTCTCGCACTGTCCCCACACCCCCTCTTCCCTACTCCCCCATCTTCCTTTTGACTTTCCAATTTGTACGGCTTCAGCCACTCTGTTGTTTTTCACGATGATTGGGAATAGGGTGGACAATGGATGATGACAATCATCTTGCACCTTGTTTGCTGAACGGGGTGTCAGATCTCGTATGTCATGTAATGTTGATGGTTGTGTTTTGCTCTTTGTTTGTTTTTTTCTTCGTTGATTTTATTTTTGCAAGGAAAGAAATGTTAAAGGCACGAAAAATGTTGAAATGGATGAGAGACAACCCCCCTCACCCCTCCCCCCCCCCCCCCCCCCCCCCCCCCTTCACATCACATGGAATGAGTTGGCCATAAACTCGTTTTTTTGGGGCCTTCTCATACTGAAGCTTCAGTTTTAAGTTAATAAAATTAATGGGGCTTTGATGAACACAATGACAACTCGCTTGTTCTCATGAACCCAGTTCTGAGCTAATAAATCCATTGAAGTAGTTCACACCCAAAAAATAGTTCCAAAAACTAATCTCAAACCGAAAACACAGAACAAAAAAAAACAGAATTACATAAAAAACTAAATGGTACCAAAAGAAAAATAAATGGGGGTTGAAACTCCAACTCTTAATAAACTAAATCAGAAACCCAGAAGAAACCAAAAGCAAACACAAAAAGCCAGCGAGTTCACTCAAAAGGATCACGCAAAATCCAGATTCAAAATGTAAGAGCCCAAACTATTGGATATAACCTCCCCCCCACACCTTACCCCGAAAACAAATCAAACCAACCCAACCCCAAGAAACAGCAACAAGCAAAAGCGACTCACGGTGTTCCACAAGGTGTTGAGATCGCCCCGGAAGTTGAGCGATGTTGCCAGGTTTGTTGAGAAAGGAGCGGGTGACGGGCATGTGGTAGCCGTCGTCGTAAGATGTGTTGATGGGGGGCAGGTGGAAGAGGGAAGAAGGTGTTGGCGTCAGCACGTACTGCGAGAGCGCTGCCCTTGTGGGTTGTAGTGCAGGATGGAGACACCACGATGTCTGATGCCCTTTCACGATCTGCAGGCACGACTCGGGGAAGATGGTAGGACAGGCGGTCGTTACAGGTGGAACCCTGGGGGGAGGACACACAGAAAAGGGCGGAGATAAGGGCCATGTTTGCTTACAGCTCAGCCTGACCGCAAGGGGCCGTATCAGGGCTACTGTCATCACGCGTGACGTCACCTTCACAAGTCAAAACACATGACAGGGCAGTGTTTTAAAAATAATACGGGGTGGAATGGATAATTCACAGAAAATGTCTCAAAGGGTCTTGGAGTTGTACGTGGAGAGTATCATTTTGATGCGACTGAATGAAAACAATTGGGAAAAAAAGTCATAGATACCTTCACTAGTCCTTCATAAGATATGAAGGGATATCCCTGGACGCAATTTCTTAGGCACTCTCCAAAGCACTGTTAAAAAAAACACGGTCTTGAAAAATTCACAAAAAACAAAAGATAACAAAACAAAATAAATTTGTCTAAGGGTACTTGGAGTTCATTCTTGAAGTTACCGAATCAATACCAATGGAAAAAGTTAAGATACCTACACTGTCCTTCCAAGATTTGATGGGATGCCCTGGAAATTCACATTAAAAAAATTTCAATAGGTACTTGGAGTTCTTTTTTGTAAGTTACTGAATCAAGGGCAAACCGGAAGTGTTAAAGATACCTTTCAGTAATCCTACGATAACGAGGGACTATGAAATCATCACATAGCAGTTTTTCTGGGCACTCGCCATAAGACTGGTTCTATTTCCCCTGAAGTTCATCTTTTACACACTGTAATCTTGTTCTACCTCTCCCTTGCCAATTTTGATGTTAAACTGCAGACAAATTCAACACTCAATGGAATCAAGAAGTGGGATGGAAAAAAACAAAATCAACACTAATTGGCTGTAATCCACGTGACACTTGTTTTTCGGCCATCTGTTCATGGATGGGGATGCATTATAATGATACATTGTAATGAAGAAAAAGCAAAAAGTGGCCCCCCCATCATAAATGGGGGTTTTCCCCAAACTCCCAAAATCGTTTCAGGTTTGATTATTCCAAAGAGGGAAAGAGTCATGCCTGATCGCACCCACAATTTCCTTTGCCTGACTATCATGGCTACTTCACACTGAAGGAATGAATCGCTTTTATGAACCGCCCCACATGACATAAAAGCCTTGTCATGTTGGTATTTCTTTTTTTCGTTCATCATGTTAGCATCAAGTTTTAATTTACATGACCCAATTTACAATCTCGGTTAACCATTCAGTTGCCCATATGGACGCCGAATTGGACGAAGAGAAGTGGATTGCTCGCTCCATGTTACAGTTGTCATGATGTGTTGGGTGTCTTGACCTGCTGAAGAAAGACCTAACGAGGTCGAACGCGTCTACGTTTATCGGCGGAGCCTTAAAAATTATTATATATATATTTTTTTTATAATCTGTTCACACATGTAAACTCAAATGAGCTGTTCTTTCTTCATCAGCATCCAGATCTTTCCTTCCTTGTTTTCGTTGTCTTGTTTTTTTTTTTCTTTTTTTTTCTTTTTTAGTTTTGCTCTTTTGATCAATTTCTGTCACTCAGCCCTGCTGCACAAGAAGGAAACTGATGAAGGTACCACACCAGTCAAACTGTTGGAGTGATGTCGCAACCCCCCCCCCCCCCACACACCCCACCCCCCCCCTCCGGTGCCAAAGGGAGGGTGGTGGGTGGTGGGGGGGGAGGGTGGGGTCTGTAGGTGGCTGATGGTTACGTGGGTGATGGTTGCACAGAGGGAAAAAAAGGAGGGGGGGGGGGGGGGGGGGGGTGGGGTTGGGTAGAGGTGAGGATTGGTTACCATAAATATTCACACATTCACCACTCAGGACATAACACGTACAATTGTTACCCGCCTCCCTACAATGGATACTGAGAGAAGTGAACTCTTCACCATCACTGCAGCAGAGAGCTATTCATCTCCTTTGCAGGAGCTATGAGCCATCATCGTCGCAGCTATTGCCTACAAGCACACATTATGTAAAGTTGATTTATTCTTTTTCTTTTCTTTTTCTTTTCGCTTCTTAATTTTCTGTTGCAAGGACCCAACCTCGTTTGATTATTCGCAAGAATGAATAAATTCAAAGTTTTATATATATTCATATACTCATTAGAAGAAGGTGAGAAAGAAAAAAAAGCTACGGTCTGCATCATGGGCTGTAGGCCTAGACACACAGACTCTTGAAGCTCAATACTAAATGAGTCGCCCCGTTCAAACAAGCAGCAACAATACAGGCTGTACGCAGGGAACAGAGTCCATTAACCACTTGCCAACTAACACCAAAGCCATGTTAGTTCTGATCATCCCGACTGACTATAAGATCTATGCCCACAAATCATCCCTTCCTGCCTTCACCGCACCAGCCGACAACGTGGTCATGTCTGGATTGGGATGAACTTGGCGGACACTTGGTGATAGGAACTGTAGGGTGGATTTGTATGCATGAACATGGCGGACTCTTGTGATAAAACTGTTAGGGTGGATTGTCGATGAACACTGGCGCGGAGGACTTGCTGATATAACTGTGGGTGGATTGTGATGGATACATGGCGGAACTTGCTGATAGAACTGTAGGGTGGATTGTGATGAAACATGGCGGTCACTTGCTGATAGAACTGTCAGGGTCATAAATAAAAACCCATAGGAAACAAGTATCGATAAAACAGCCTGGCACATAACAATGCACTCGCTGTACAATTTGATATAAAACTGCTATGATAAGTACTGCTGAACAGATAAATACCGGTGTGATAAACGACTCCCAGCGTTGGGTGTGTCAATATTCGGTTCATGTGACAGTGCCAAATAATCGTTATGATTGACAAACAACAAGACATCAACACAAATCCAACATGCCAGAGGAAATGATAGAAAACAAAAGCAGCCCACATACTGGCTGAGGCGAGCGACCAGTGTATACACCCCCACCCCCCCCCCCCCCCCCCCCCCCCTTCCCAGCGATCGTTGTTATTGGAAACCTAGCGTGTCTCAATTCGAGCAGTCGGCGCTGTTCCCTTCGATAACACACAACCCAAACACCGCAACATACACCGCCTTCTGGCAATGCAAGATGCGTATTGACTAGACTGCTTACGTCCGTGGCAGCGAGCCATTGATGCTAGTGCGGCTATAGCTGCCATTCCATGTTGTTTGTTGTACACGCTCCCCTAATCACTCTCCCCCCCCCCCTCCCCCCATCCGCACCTGTCCTTAACACTTTACATCCATCCACCCCTTCCCCTCCATTCTTAATCCATCAACGAATACATTTCATGCTCAAGTGCAGAGAGAACATGGAATTACTTATCCCTCCTTTTTTATGGGGAAAAATAGAAAGAAACCCAACAAAGCAAACGATATATTGTTCCTCCCTCTTCTGATTTACAAAACACGTACAGCCACTTTCACCTTCATACAAACCAAAGTAATGATGCAAGCAATGAATTCATGGAGGCTTTGTGGTTTTTCTTCATGGATTAACAAGCAACTTATACCTACCGTAAACCCCTTTTTGCATCACATGGGTTTGTATGGCGAACCCTGTTTTGCATCACAGTGGTGTTGGTCACAATACAATACTCACTCTAGGTCAGAGGGACTGCGGGTTCGAATCCATGACTCCCAAGGTCAAGGCCAGCTTTTTACCACCTCATTCTGACACCATATTGTTTCTGGTGTTCCGTGACGGTGTATTGTTGTGATGGTTGATCCTTGCCTGCCTTCCTCTTTCAACAAGTCCCCCCTCTTAGTTCCCCATACACCCCCCCCCCCTCCCACCGACCCTCTCCGCTCGCCCTCCTATCAGCCCAATCATCTCATGGGAGAGTGTCGACATCAATGAAGAAGCATCTTGCATGCAACACCACAATCACGCTAATTCATCACCCCCCCCCCCCCCCCCTCCTTTATGCGAGCACGGATAATTTAATATGTGTGTGGGTGTGTGTTGTGTGTGTGTGTGTGTGTGTTGTGTGTGTGTGTGTGTGTGTGGTGTTTGTGTGTGTGTGAGTGTGTGTGTGTGTGTGTGTGTGTGTGTGTGTGTGTGTGGTGTGTGTTTGAGAGTAAGTTATGCGAGCGCGCGCGCCGCGCGCGTGCGTGCGTGCGTGCGTGCGTGCGCATGCGTGCGTGTGTGTGTTGTTTTTCTTCTTCATACAATTTCACTAATGTGATATTAGTCAATGAGTGTGTGTGTGGTGTGTGTGGTGTGTGTTGTGCGTGTGCGTGTGTGGGTGTCGTGCGTGCGTGATGCGTGCGTATGTGTGTGTGTGTGTGTGTGTGTGCATGCGTGCGTGCATGCGTGCGTGTGGTCACTGTGCACACCATACCACGTGCTTAGGGCACAATGGACACGTTGCAAGCAGGCACATTGCGACGTTTTGTTTTCGCGAAACGGAAAAAGAGATTGGGGGGGGGGGGGGGGGGGCGGGGGGGGGGGGGGAGGAGAGGGGTACAGAGTGCAATGCATGTAGCATAACTTCTTACTACACAGGTTTTTGAGTGAATCGTCACGTTGGTGAGGTAGACTAGACAGACAGATAGTCACAACGAGCGAACACCCACAAATTTATCTGTCTCACTAACCAAATGTTTGTTTTATTTATTTATTCCTTTGTTGCTTTGTCTCAGACTGAAAAAAAAAAAAAAAAAAAAAAAAAGACAGATTCGTGCTCTGCAGCCCGTCTCCGAATGGCAGAAAGTACAGCATCACCTGGACGTGTAGGGATGGGATGATGTGGGGGTCGTGACGGGGGGGGGGGGGGGGGGGGGGGGTTTGGGGATTTAGGAGGGGCTGTGGCAGTTTCAGCAAAGGTATGGGTGACGGGGATGGGGTGGGGTGGTGGGTGGGGGTGGTGTTGACGATGGGTGGGGAGATGGGGGCAGGAGTGGGGGGTGAGAACTGGCAGACGAGTCATTGTCTCGGCCATGTTAGAGACCCAGGGCATTGCACATGTCAACGCGCGCGCGCGCGCGTACACTCACACACACGGCGGGAGAGGAATGGTTGAACATAAATCAGAAAGAATGTCCTTTATGGTCTCCAGCCTCAGGCGACCATTCTTTATAGTGTGTGTGTGTGTGTGTGTGTGTGTGTGTGTGTGTGTGTGTGGTAGCTCAGGGACAATTCTTATCGTGTTTTTTTGTGATGTGTGTGTTGGGGTCGTGTGTGTGTGTGTTTGTGTGTGCGCCGAGTGCGTGCGCGTGCGTGCGTGCGTGCATGCGTGCGTGCTGTGCGTGCATGCGTGCGTGCGTACGTGCATGTGCTGTGTGTGCGTGCGTGTGCGCTGCGCGGATTACCTGAATGAAGAGGAGAGTAAAGGCGGAATCAAAGAGAGGAAAACGTCTTGAAAAGTCACTTCATCTGCTGTGTCAGAAATACATTGCTTTAGTGTCCCCACCACCTGACACGCAGAATTTACACAGAGAGCAAAAACGTCTGAACGTCACCTTCACCATCTGCCCTGTTGTCAGAAATTCACTGCCCGACGTGTCCCCACACCTGACACGCGAATTTACAGAGAGGAAAACGTTTTTTGATCGCCCCTTCCCCATCTGCCTGTGTCAGAATACACATGACCGACGTGTCCCGGCCACTGTATGCGCCGAATTCTTGGTTCAACACCTGGCGATTGGTGGCGGATAAAACGTTGCCCTTTATTCACCTGTTACAAAGCAGTGTGTGCCCCCCCACCCCATCCCCTTCGTTCCCCCCGGGTGAATGTTTGCACGTGTGGCCAATGCGGGGCTAGACGTTGTTTTTACTAATCCGATCCAATCGGCTTTGGCTTTGGATGGGGGTGTGGAGGACGGGTGAACAGGAAAGGGACTAGAATAGGCCCCCTCCCTGTCAGACCTATTTTCCCTCCCAAGGGACAACTTTCTTTTGCCTGTCTGCCTGTGGTCTGTCTATTGGTCTGTATGTCTATGTTTGCTCTCTCTTCTCTGCTGCTTGTCTGTCTGTTGTCGTCTGTCTCTAAGCTGTATGTCAGCCTGTCTGTCTGTCTACTGTTCGCTTCTCTCTTTTCGGCTGTTTTGTCAGTCTGTCTGTTGTCTGTTTCTCTTCAGACACTTACTCTCCTTACTCATCCCCCCCCCCCCCCCCCCCCCCCCCCCCCCCCCCCCTCCCCCCCCCCCCCACCACCCCCCCCCCCCCCCCCCCCCCCCCCCCCCCCCCCCCCCCCCCCCCCCCCCGCCACTTTCTCCTTTCTCCGTCTGTCCGTGTGACCTTGTAAAACGATTCTGGGCTGATAGTTTTTACCAGAAAAGAAAGAATGAAAAAAGACATCTTCCTTAGATATAGGGTTCACCCACCCACATGTACAGGAAAAGGGTATGAAAGGCTCCGTTTTTGACCAGTCATTTAAGGGGCGGTTACGTTCTAAAAAAAATGAACAAATGCAACCCCCCCCCCCCCCCCCCCCGCCGCCATCCCACCCTGCTTCACTTCCTTCCCACCGCCTCTCTCTCTCGTATCTCTCTCTCCTCTCTCTCTGCCACTGCCTCTCTGTTTCTCTCCCCTCTTCTCTTTGTCTCCTATCTCTTGTTTCTCCTCTCCCTCTCTCTCTTTTCTCTCTCCCTTTTTCTCTCTGTCTCTCTCACTATCCCTCTCTCCCCCTTCTTTCTTCTCTGGTCTCTATCTCTTTCTCAGCTATCTGTTGTCTCTGTTTTTTGTTCTCTTTCTCTCTGTCTGTCTGTTCTATGCCCCCCCCCCTCTCTTCTCTTCTCTGCTCTATTCTCTCTCTCTCTCTCCTCTCTGTCCAGGACAGTCCCTATATTCAGCTAACCTGTGTCTCCCTCCTCGAAAGAATTCTTTAGAAAGTGTTCGGTCTGGCTGTGAATGAGCATGGAAATGGGCAGGAAGGGTGAGAGTGGGGGAAAAGGGGAGGGGGAAAGGAAGGAGGGAGGTGGGGTATGATGAGAAAACAAGACAGTGCGAGAATATCATGATTCAAAGCTGTCTGGCGAGAGAAATAAGGTATTATGGTGACATTTGAGCGTCAAACACGACCAGTGTGACATTTGACATCATATCATTTAAACAAAAAAAAAGTAATTATGTATGTCAGGGATGTCTTTGTTATAAACAGATATGAAAAAATAGGGATGTGCGTAAGGGATGTCTTTGTTTTTAAAGTAATAATAAATAAGATTTACGTCAGGGATGTCTTGTTTATTAATAAGTTTGTGTTGTTTTTTTTTAAACACACCATTCATCAGCAGGGAAGAGTAGGAGGAGATGGAAGTTGTGCATGAAAACAACAACATCTACAACAAAAAAGGTAGTGTTCACGAGTATTATCTAATATCATCGCAAAATCAACACTTAATAATGTGTCTTCAACAAGCCTTCCATTCCGATTTCATATTGCGCAGTTATGGTGGAAAAACAAATCTGAGAGTGTGAGTGGAGGCCATTCCGAATAGGATTCCCGGCACAGCAAAACTTGAGGGACATCGTTCTAACAAGCAAACTAACTAAACAAAGAAAGCTGTATAAAAAGGAAAATAAGCTGGAAAAAGAGGGCAATGGGAATGAATAGGTTGTGCACTGTGTGCTTTAGTGCTGAAGTTGTACTGTCCTGCTCTGCTCTGTCTGTCTGTGTGTACAGCACTCTGCTTTTTGTGCTGAGTTGTACTGTTCTGCTCTGTCTGTGGTGCACAGCATTCTCATTACATTACAATGACTTCTTCTTGCTTCTGCAAGTGATTGGCATTCATTACATTTCGCCTTATGTGTTGTAAGTAGTAATTCGTTTTTGGAGCTTGTATAAGCATACTGCATTGCACTGCATTGTACGATTTTACACTGCACTTGCCTTGCCCGATTTTACATTGCACTGCATTGCACGAATTTACATTGCACTGCATTGCACAGGGTTGCACTGAATCGAGTTCTACGCACACACGTGAGCGCGCACACACACACACACACACACACACACACACACACACACACACACACACGCACACACACACACACACGCGCACACACACACACATACACACACACAAACACATACACACACCCACACACCCACACACACGCATATGCACACGGGCACCGCATACACACACACACACACACCACACACACACACACAACACACACAGGAGCTCATGCCCACACACCCATGCACACCAATAACAGACACACGTATACACTCACCACACACACACACACACTGATAATAATGGCACAACCAGTGTTAGGTAGGCACCCAGGTCAGACCAGCGTGTCAAGCTAATACATACATCTGACATCTGCTAAGTCGTAGCCACGGACCCTCTTCTTCAATTCTCTCCTCTCAGTCATTCAGTCGTCTATCCATCAGCTTTCAAATCATGCGCAGTGTGATCGTAAAAACTTAGCGGATGTGGTGTAGCGTATAATGGACAAGTGCGCAGGCAGTGACTGACGCCTCCTTGGTGAAACATGACGCTGAAATCTCGGCACTACACTCCACTGTGATCAACGCTATTTCTCGCCTTGTGCTTGCAATGCACTCCGTACATCAATTTCAACCTGCGGTCGACGGGACTTGCAGTCATGCTGTCGTCGTGTCCCGTGTTGTTTATCTGTTCCTACCTAGTACAACCACACTGGGCCCACCTCGGTTGACCTGACCTCTACACCAGACTGGGCCAGCGGTTATTATGATGTCATAGGACCAGTTGGAGAGGAAAAGAAAAAGAAAAAGGAACAGGAAAAGGAAGAGAAAAAAAAGAAAGAAAAAAAGGGAAAAAAAGGAAAAGGCGCGCGCGCGCGCGCGTGCGTGTGTGTGTGGTGTATGATGAGCTGTGTGTGTGTGTGTGGGGGGGGGGGGGGGGGGGGGGGGGGGGGGGGGAGGGGGGGCGTGCGCGCTCGTGTGGGTGTTTGTGTGTAGCAGGCGTATGCATGATGTAGGTGTTGT
>CM031612.1:82699070-82710767 GCA_018398815.1 Conus ventricosus
GATCAGTGAGTCTCATGCACTCAACCCTGAGTTTGGAAGCAGTAGAAAGTAATGACACAGGCTGCCTGTGTCACAAACAAAACATGTTCATGTGTTACACTAGGGTCTCCATAATGCATACTCTGTGCTGTCTGTTTACACAACAACAAGTCTGATTTCTGTTATGGACATGGTCTGTCCCATCGTTTCTCATGAAGTCTGCAGCAAGACGGGCTGGATGCTAGCTGTAAGACTGTCTTACCTAGCATCATCCTTGTCTTCTTTTGTACACAAGACAGAAACCAATTCAATTAAGTTGTGCGTATCGACATATCGTACATTTGCATGCATACATAAACCTGTGCGTGTGTGTGAACATTTTTGTTCATGCTTTGAAAGAAGTATTTGTCTGCAGGTATGCAAATGTGTATCTGTGTGCATATGTATACGTGAAAAATGCAAAAGGTTATTGTGTAAATCACTTTGTTTTCATTTTCAAAGTTTAACAAACACAACCCTCTAGGATAAAAACAACAGCAACAACCACAGAACTTGATCCTGGTTAAAAAAAAAAAAATCATGCACGTAAGCGACAGAAACAACCAACACACACACACACACACACACACACACACACACACACAGAAGAAAGAAAAGTGAGGAGAGCCACCATTCTTGCTCCAACGACAACTCCACCGACCCTCCCCAGCTCACCCCGGCTCGATGAAGGTGAGGTTGGGTCTCTTGGTCACGTCCACACCGCTTGCCAGGAAGAACTCCAGGACGCTGTGCTTGCCCATTTCCAAGGCAATCTGCACGGCACACTTCCCCTGGGTATTCCGCCACTTGACGCAGGCGCCAGCTGCCATCAGAACTTCCCTTGAAACCTCACCACAAGCAGTTTCACTTTCGCTTTCATCAAAGGGGTGTCACTGCGTGCGGACTAGTCCAGATACGCTGCACCACATCCGCTAAGTTTTGAGACCACACTGCGCACGATTTAAAGCTGATGGATAAATGAATTAAAGACTTAGATGAGAGAATTTAAGAAGAAGGTTTCATGGTTATTGTCACCGATCGGCGGTACTAAATCAGCCGTCCATGTGTTTGGAGTAATGGTAATTCGGAAATAGAGAGCAGGTGCGCGTGTGTGTGTGCATATGTGTATATGTGTGTGCGAGAGTGCGTGTGTAAGATTGGGGTTTGGTTAAGGTGGAAGGTTAGGATAGGTAAGGGGCTGGGAAATGAGACATACAATATTTTTAAATTCCAATCTTCACTTGTTGAAGGGATGGAAGTGGGAGGTTGGTTTCGTTTCTGACTGTTACCCTTTTGTTACTTTGGTTCTACACCAGAGAAGGCGGGGCAGGATATCGGCTGTTGTTGGTGTTGTCAAGTCTGTGATTTTGTTGTGGTAAATTGTCGTGTTGTTGCACGAGCAACAACTAGTCCGTTGGTCCGGCGTGTCAGCTCTGCGGAGGGATACGCTGCTCTGACCAATCGCTGTTTTGTGTTTGTGAGTAGAGTTCGCTTGATTCCGACCAGGTCAGAATGCGTTGGGGTAGCTTCACTTCGGTCCCTGGTGTTCGTCGGAGTGGACGCGCCTTGTAGTTGCGGCGGCAGCGCCGTTAGTTGAGCTGAGTGACTTCGAGTCATAGCTAGGGCCAGGTCCTCGTCGGGTCTGGTGTCCCCTTTGGGCCTGTGCCGGGTTCTGTGTCGTCTCTGTTGGCAGCCACTTGTTAGCCAGTTGTAAAAACTGTGTGGTTGATCGTCTGTCTGTCCATGTTGGTGATCCGTTATGTTCGTGGTGTTGTGGTTCGTCGTGTCTTGTATTGTGCCGGGTTCTGTGTCGTCTCTGTTGGCAGCTACTTCAGCCAGTGCAGAACTGGTGTGGTTGAACGTCTGTCTGTGCAGGTTGGTGATTTGTTAGGTTCATGGTGGTGTTTGTTCGTCATGTTGTATTGTATTATGGCGAGTTGTACTGTAGTTTGTCTCATGTTATTTTCAGTTGTATTATGTTTGTTGCGTATACTGGTTGTCTGGTATGATGTCGTCTTGGTTCTGTGATTGAAACTTGTCAGCCGGTTTGTGTTACCTCTTTTCTGTATATTCTGTAAGTAGTGTACATAGGGGTTCCTGAGTTCGATTGTCATGTGACAGTTTGGCTAGACAGTGGGGTTAGATATAATAACCGTTGATGGACGGTGATGTAGATATTGGTTGTGATTAGTTCATGTTAATTTCAGGGGGTCAGTAAGGAAGTAATACGAGGTTGCATGTTGTTGAGGATCATAGTATGAGTCAGGTGCAAATGTGTTTGCGTGAATCGTAAAGGGATTGTATTCAATTTCAGTTGTAAATAGTAGTAGTTCGTTGAAATTGAGTAACGATTTCGGAGTTGACCTGCACAGCATTGGAATTGGTTAACTGTGCAGTGGGGCCAAGGCTGATTTGGGGTTTCGAGTGGTTTATACTGGAGTACGGTCGTGACTATTCAACTTATATTGGTGTCTTTTCACTTTCGTTAAGAGTCTTGGTTCTCGATGCGGGTGTCGTGCGCGTGCAGACTGTATCTGTGACGTACGCGTTTGGTACAGGACAATGAGTCCATATGGTTAGAGGTTGTTTTTTTTTAAGTAAATGACAGTCGTCACACATGCGGGGATGTATGTGTTTGTGACAGAATAGGGTTGGAGAAAGATATTTTAGGTTGAAGGGAGACAGTCCCATTATGAATGTTAGTAGTCGGAAAGAAGGGTGTGGTAAAGTTTAAGCGGGTAGCTCAGCAGTTGATAGGTAAAAAACGGAGGATGTGCAGCATGTAATATTGTATGAAGTATGGTTGTGTTGGCATAACAAGGATTAACCACTGGGTTATCTGACAAGAGATGACATGAGAGTGGGTGCTGGATGGAAATTTTGGCGAACAAATCATGTGTTGATGTATGATTACAATTGACAGTGCAAAGAGGGATGAGAATGTGAAGGATTGTGGCTGCGAGCCGATTCTCTTGTATGAATATGCTAGAACTGTGAACCGTTAAAAATTGATAAGTTTTTTGTTCTTTTGTTGTTGTTTTTTTTAGATTGTATTACTACTGATTACTGTGTGGAAACATTTCCTTGTGAAATTGCCATTTCCTAGTTTATTTAGTATTTTCTAAGGGGGCCCATGGAGTCCGTGTTGGATTGCTTACATTGGGATTATTTCTCCGAGAATTGTGTGAGAGTCATAATTTCATATATAATAGCGCAGGTTGGCTCAGAGAGAATATTGTTTTACTGCTGTTGTAAAGGTTGGCAGGGAATGGATCTGATAACCCCCAAAATAACGGTTATGGGGGTGTATTCGAAATGCAAGTGGTCACTCTCATTCCCGAGTGGGAGGTAGGCAAGGAGAGGGAGAATCAAAGTTTTACCAAGTAGCATATGAGCCTTGATGACTCGGGTTAGTAGCAACACTACAGTAGTGGCCTACAGTGTTGTCAGCAGGTATCCTGTTTCTGTCCTGAGGCTGGGCCAGATCACCGCAGTCTGCTGCCGCGTGCCGGCAGGTGAGCGGGAGTTTCCCGTTGCCTGCTGCTTTCCCGGGAGAGGAGACCATCCAGGCCGTCTGCCGGCAGTGAGGCAGCTCTCCTCCTGCTACCGGGGTTCTTCCGGGAGTTCTCCAGCCACCTGTTGCTCTTCCCTGTTCAGGCGTCCTGAGAGAGGGCGCTGCACCAGACCTTCCCTCACCCTCAGAGTCTGGCGGGGCCTTCAGAGGAGAGGAGTCCCCTTCGAGCCCCGGACTCGTCGAGAGGGCGTCTGGTGTACGTTGGGTGTCGTGCCCCCGTGGGAGAGGAATCAGACTGCAGGGGAGCCACGGTCAGCGCCGGGGTGTGGAGTCTTCGGGGAGAGGTCGGCCCGCGGGGAAGCCACGGTCAGCGCCAGGGTGCAGTCTTCCAGGGAGGTGTCAGCCTGTGAGGGGCCAGTGCAGCGCCGAGGACTGGAGCTCTCTGGGCCGGGATGGGTTGTCCCATGGTTGGAGTAGAAGGGGTGTAGCGTTAGGCAGTAGGGTAAGGGTGCTAGCTACTGCCTCCTTTTGGGACGTATGGCCAGCACGGGTAGGTACTTGTCGTTGCCTCCCTTAGGGACGCAGTGACCGGTGCGGTAGGGGTCCCGGGTCAAAAGAGAAGGGTGGGTCCTGGGGAGAGGTGTGGGTGGTAGTGGGTTTAGAGATTAGAGTCCCTTGGGTTGGTCCTTGTCCCTAGTATTTAGCCACCACGTGTGCGGGCTATCTCTGCGTCCCTAGGTCGCAGTGATATACCGCAACTGGTGCTTTTGCATAGGTTAAGGTTCTCAGGGTCGTAGCAGGGTAGTGTGGGTCAGTGAAGAAGTGGGATACCGGGGTGTGATTGTGGATGGACGTGAGTGGTGGCGCCATAGTGTGTGTGTGTGAAATAAAGATGTGCGCATGATTGTAAAGCTGTGTCAGTGTGCTGTGTCGTCTGATCTAGTGTGTAGTAGGCGTGGGTAGGGTGGTAGGGCCGTCCGGCTTAGCGACCGTGACAGTTATGACTTAGCAGATGTCTGACCAGCGCATTGGCCAAGTTTCAACACCACACTGCATATGATAGATAGTTGATGGATATGAGTTAAAGACTAAGATGAGAGAATTTAAGAATTGAGTTTCATGGTTACGATTTAGCAGATGTTTAACCTGTGCATTTGTCTGACGTGCTGGTCAGGCTTTGGGGTGCCTGTCTAACTTTGTGCTGTTATGATCATTGTATATGTGTGTGTGGTGAGTGTATGTGTGTGTGTGTACCTGTTTATGCAAAGGTGGGTAGGCATGGGCCCATGTCCATGCCAGTGTATGTGGTGCATGTGTGCATGTGTACATGTGTGTGTGTATGTGTGTGCAAGTGTGTGTGTTCATGTGCGTAAGCATGAGTGCGTGTGATTTATGGGCTTGTTTCTGCATTAATGCATGTGGGCATTTGTGTGTACATATATGTGAATATGTGTGTGTGCCTGTGTATATTGGCGAACACACACGTGTGTGTGTGTGTGTGTGTGTGTGTGTGTGTGTGTGTGTGTGTGTGTGTGTGTGCATGTGTGTGTGTGTGTAAGCACACGCATGCGCGTCTTTGTACATGCATGCGTATATGTGTGCATGTGTGTGTGTGTGTGTGTGTGTGTGTGTGTGTGTGTGTGTGTGTGTGTGCATATGTGTATGTGTGTGCTTTTGTTTACCTGTGGGAAACAAATGTTCAGAAGATGACACAGTTATCATATATCAGTACCAACAACAACAACAACAACAACAGCACACACACACACACACACACACACACACACACACACACACACACATTTGCTCTCGGTATCCCTATTCATGCCTCAAACGCAAAGACATATAGAGAAGCTGGAATCTTGCCCCTTGATGATTATCGTGAACTAGCTGCATCAAAATTTGTCATAAAATCGAGTGCTGGTGATAATTACATTCAAGAAGAATTAAAAATTAGATCTGAAACTGACTTTCCAAAAAGGGCAATTACGATTAAATCGCAAGAAACAATAGCTACATATACTTCTGAATTGATTAAATGTTCAAAAATAGATATTAAAGAAGTGGCTAAAAAACCATCTTTTTCATATATTCCATCATGGGAGATACCAAAACTTTTTCTTGATACTGGTTATTCTGATATCAAAAAAAGGGTAAACATTAATATCATCACACATTTAGCAAAATCACATGTATACGAAAGATATCAAAATCATTTTCAGGTGTTTACTGATGGCTCCGTTTTAGATGATGGAAACGTTGGTGCAGCATTTGTTATTCCTTCCCTAAAAATCCAAAGATCGTTCTTTGTGGGTAGCAATTTATCTATATTCACAGCCGAATTAGTAGCTATAATGATGGCAACGGAATTTCTAACAGATCTTCTCATTAACATCGCTCAGATAGTTTTCTTTGTAGATTCAAAATCAGTCCTACTTGCCCTTGACTCCTCTAATATATCGACACGACCCGACCTTGTGTTTGAAATTAAATATCTTTTATATTGTCTGGTGTCTAAAGGCATTATTATAGAATTTTGCTGGATTCCTTCGCATACGGGTATACTTGGAAATGAATTGGCTGATAGGGCTGCGAAAAAAGGTGCTAAAAAGGCAGGGTCATTTTCTGAGTTGAAAATAAAACCGTCAGTAGTAGAATGTTATCGTTCCCTTGAATCGACTGCACGGAAGAGAGCTCAAACAAATGTTGATACGTCTACCGAGATTTCATCCAACCAATGGGAAGCTTTTCCAATAGACCTTGCATTAAGAAAAATGTCTGATCTTCCAGTTTATTATTCCAGACAAATATCTTCCCTTATAATTCGATTAAAGCTAAATGCTTTGAAAACAAAGTTTAGTAAGAATACTAACTGTATTTGTGGTAAAGAGATAACACTGAACCACATTTTGTTCAACTGTCAAAAGTTGGCTACTTTCTTACCAACATCATTACGATCCAATACTTTTTCTGAAAAAAACTTGCAAGATCTACTTTCGAATCATTCTCTGCTGATCGAAATTGCTGAATACTTAATACATAGTCCGATTGGGGTTTTTATTTAGATAGTTTTGAGCTAACTCATTTTGTTTAAGATAGTGAAGGATTTTTGTTTTCTTGCTATATGTTAGTTGTTTTTTCCCCTACTAATTGTTGTATTTAAGATTATTGATATGTTTATTGTTCAGTTTAGACACATATACAGATACATACACATACACACTCACATACAAAGATCTACATTCATGCTTACACAACACACAGGGTTACTCATTTAACCATTCATTCAGTCAGTCACTCTCTTCTTTCATTCACGTCTAATATCACTCAAAGTGAACAGACGTTAAACAGAAGTACGAACGAACACACACACACACACACACATACTACACACACACACACACGCACACACACACACACACACACACACGCACGCACGCACACACACACACACACACACACACACACACACACACATGCACACACACATGCACACACACACACACACACACACACACACGCACACACACGCACACACACACACACACACACACACACACACACACATACTACACACACACACACACACACACACACACACACACACACACACACACACATGCACACACACAAACCTACAGACACCAACACATGAACACCCACACCTATGGATTTCCACATGCACACTAACCAGTGCACAGATTTATTTTTTACCAATTGTCCAGGCGCTTTAGGCAATCAGGAATTAATTGCAGGCCTGGGTGATCATGACATAATTCTATTAGAGAGCAACTTTCAACCCTTTCGAAGAAAACCCCCTAAACGTACCATCAGACTCTGGAACCAAGCAGATTTACCAAAATTGCGCAGGGATACTCATGATTTCAGTCATCTTTTTTTTAGGTCCCATAGTGTTAAAGATAATGTCAGTGACCTTTGGAAGTGTATAAAAACTAACTTGGAATTTATTATGGATGACAACATACCTACTAAAATAACTTCAAGCAAGAACCACCAGCCATGGATTACTACAAAAACTAAACGTTTGCTGAGGAGGAAACATCGTTTCTTTAAGAAATTGAAACTACATCCTAATTCAGAAAGATTACTGGTTAGGTATAAACATATTAAGAGAAGGTGTCAGAGAGAATGTAGGCTTGCTCACTCCAATTATGTTAATTCGATGATTTCAGAAGGTGATCATCAAAACAAGAAATTATGGTCTTACATAAGGAGTAAGAGACAGGACAACATTGAGATTCCAGACCTGAGAAACAACCAGAATAACCTAATACAGGACCCTGAAGGGAAAGCAAATTTACTAAACAAGCAGTTTTGTTCAGTTTTCTCAAATCCCAAACCTTTAATTAACGTTAGACTAAAGGATGTCGATGATGATAAACTCCCTGAAATGCAAAACATCAAAGTAAACAAAGCAGGAGTATTTAAGTTACTGACCAACATCAATGAAAACAAAGCTACTGGTCCCGATGGCGTTCCTGGCAAGCTCTTAAAATTATGTGCCAATGAATTGAGTGAGATATACCAACTATTTTACCAAGCTTCACTGGACCAGGGAGTAATACCTGATGAGTGGCGAGATGCGAGCATTGTTCCCTTATTCAAAAAGGGTGACAAAACAAAAGCAGAGAACTATAGACCTGTATCTCTTACATCCATATCAGTTAAACTACTTGAACACATAATATATAGTAGCATAATGGACCATCTTGACAAATATGACTTCTTAAATAACGCCCAGCATGGTTTTAGACAGCGAAGGAGTTGTGAGACTCAACTTATAACAACTCTCAATGATTTTAATAACTGTCTTAACAACAGACAGCAAATAGATACAATTTTATTAGACTTTTCTAAAGCCTTTGATAAGGTTGACCATGAGGGCCTGCTGCTTAAATTAGAACACATCGGCATTGGCAGTTCTTTGCTAAAATGGGCTAGATCATTCCTCGTTGGGAGAACGCAGAAAGTTGTTGTGGAAGGGTCGTCATCCCATTGTAAACCAGTCTTGTCAGGTGTACCACAGGGAACTGTTCTGGGTCCCTTGTTTTTCTTAATTTATATAAATGACATAAGTAGAAATCTCTCTCCTGGAACTACTGTAAGGCTTTTTGCAGATGACAGCTTAGTATATAGAACAATCAGAAGCAAGAATGATACACGCATTCTACAAGAAGATCTAAACACTTTACAAGAGTGGGAAAGAACTTGGAAAATGGAATTTCATCCCCAAAAGTGCCAAGTGTTGCGTATATGTAACAAACGCTCACCAATTAGATCAGATTATTCTATCCATAATACTATTCTTAAAGAAACTAATGCTGCAAAATATTTAGGCGTGATTATAGATAGTCGTCTCAAATGGAAAGAACATTACAATTTAGTATGTAAGAAAGCAAATAACATCTTAGCTTTCTTATACAGGAGTATCAATGACTGCCCCCAAAAGGTTAAGGACGACTGCTACAAAACACTGGATAGACCAGTACTGAATATGGTTGCTCAGTTTGGGATCCTTACCATCTAAAGGACATTGATAACCTCGAAAAGATTCAGAAGAGAGCAGCACGGTTCGTAACAGGGAACCACATCAGAGAAAAGGGGAATACTAGGAAGAACATGAGGAAATTAGAATGGAAACCCTTAGAAGAGAGAAGAGCTTTTATCAAACTTAACATCTTCTTCAAAGGCAGAGCTAAAGTAATTGATATTCCAATGGAACAACTAGTATTGAATAAAAGTAGCACCAGGAGTGGCGGTCAATGTATACATACCTGCATCAAATATTGACAGCCACTTACATTCTTTTTATCCCAGTTCTGTACGGCTGTGGAACTCACTGCCGGGTGCCATCAAGATTGCCACAAATGCAATCTCATTTAAAAAACAAATTGATACGACAGTTTTGAGATCTGCATATTGACGATTTTCTATTTTTACTTCCCCAGATATTTTACTGTTACCTGGGCCTGAATTTGGCCATTGCTTTTAACTTCTTGAATATCGAGTGCGACCCCTTGTTGCCAAATTTGCTCCAGGGGCCAACAGTCTGAGTCGCACTATTTTATGTTATTATATTTTACTTTTTAACATGCGTGCTGGTGACCTACTCGTTTTTGAGTGAACCAGTATTTTAGGAAGAAGAAGAAGAAGATATGTTTACAGTAAAAACAGGGAGTCTGAGAGATTAAACCGCTTACCTCAGTTGACGTGTGTTTGGTCATTTGTGTCTGCTATTGGAAAGACCTAGTATGAGTCTGCCCCAATCTCTAGGAGTCTTAGGTGTTGGCCATGAGACTGTTCCAATGTTTGTTTGGATATGACGTTTCTTGCTCTTCATTCAAGTCTGGATGTGCGGCTACTTCCTCTGTTGATGTTGAGCTCTGAAAGATGGTCTAGGGTGAAGTGGCTTTGATCTCGTTTGCTGAAGTGATTTTTAAGATTTCTCATCACATCAGATCGGCCAAAGTGTATTCCAGTTCTGATCGACATCGCTGCCTTGCTTGCCACTGTGTCTGCTCTCTCGTTTCATTTCACACCTGCATGTCCGAGGCAGAACATCCATACGAGTCTCCCCAATGGAAGGCTGCGCATTAGTTCATGCCAAGCAGGGCTTCCCGTTCCACTCTCCATTCTTTGAAGCCGGTTCATGGAGTCAGTCAGTGTCATGGCTTGTTCAGTTCTAAGCCGGTCTGTGGATCTGAGCCAATGGAGTGCTTGTGTCACTACTTCTAGAGTTGAAGTTGTTACATTTTAAGCCCCATTGTCTTCCTGGATAGTTCGGCCATTTTGCTTCACTGTGTATCCCCAGCTTGACAAACCTTTGGTGACAGAACCGTCAGGGTGTGCATAACAATATCTTCTTTTATGCTGAAGTTTTCCGTCTGCATCTAAATTTCTCCATTAACTTTGCTTTCTGGCCATTCTCAACAATCTCTTCAAGCTCTGATGTGATGGCAGTTGGTAGAGGGTTCTGGATAGCATGGTAGAGGGTTCTGGATAGTTTGGTAGAGGGTTCTGGATAGTTTTTGGGAGAGGGTTCTGGATACTTTTCCCACTCCTTTGCTTCTTTGAGTTCTGATAACTGGCACACAAACTGTGTATTGTCTTCTGTCTGTCCCAGCCATGATTTTCCACGTCCTAGGTGAGGGCCTTTTGTTTCCTTGACTGCCGCATGTAGTGGGTTTGGGGTGTTTTCTCAAATCAGCCTTCACCTGTTCTAGCTTGTGTCTGACCCAGTATTGAAGGAAGGTAAGCAGGTATCACATGGTTTCCACTGGTGTGTCCTCCATAGTTCCCAAGATCAGTCTCATTGCTTCATTTTGAATTATTTCTAATTTGAGAGAAGTGCTCTTAAACAGTGTTGTGAGCTTCAATCCATAATCAAACACATTGAGTACAATGGTGTGATACAGTTGGTAGAGATGGCGCTGTTCAATGCCTTTAGCTGCCATTGCTGTCAGGGCAGACAGGCCCTTTTTGCATTTAAGAACAACATTCTCAATATGTGTTTCTAGGTAAGTATGTAAGTTTGGTATTCCATTGAAGGAAACTGAAACTGGTGAGGGTAAGTGTCCTGGGCCTTTGTAGGGCTGATGGACAATCCAGTTTCTTAACACTATGGCGGCAATGTTGTTCAACTGCTGCTGAACTGCTTTCATTCTTTCTTGAGCATTCTTTGATGTTTTGCAGATTAGACCGTCATGTGCTAGAGTCAACACTTGAGCAGCTCTGTTTCTGTCGAAGTCTGCAAGGCCTTTAATGTAAACATTGTATAAAACAGGGGAGAGAGGAAACCTTGACGCAATCCCACTGAGAGTTTATGAGGTTCAGACACCCAGTCTCCAGATCCTAGGATGACAGTTTGCTCCTAAAGGGCTGCTGCAATCCATCGTGTAAATGTCCTGATGACTCCATTGTCAAGGAGTAGCTCCTTTGGAAGCAAGAACTGGACTTTGTTGTATGCATCTTCCAGGTCGGTTACAACCGCCAGTGTTTTTTTTTTGCTTTCTCTGGAATCCTTCAAAAACTTCACAGGCAACAGCGGTTGCATTTTCCTGTTTACTTTCACCTGTTCTGCTGCTTCCTTGATCAGGAGAGAGGATCAATCTACTTTCAAGGTCTCTTGTCACCTTTCTTGCCAT
>CM031612.1:82711143-82723643 GCA_018398815.1 Conus ventricosus
AGAGAGAGGAGAGAGAGAGAGAGAGAGAGAAGAGAGAGAGAGAGTGGTAGGAAAAAGAACTGATATGAATGGGGGAAACTGTATGAAGCCACTGAGTCTCTTGGATGCTCTTGTCTAAATCAAAAGGCATACTTATTAGAGATGTCAGATCTTAAATATTATTTCAAAAAGAGAACTGCTGTGGTCCTGCAGTGGATCCCTTTCTCACTGTGGCATTGAGGGAACAAGGAGGCAGACCATCTGTCCAAGGTCAGCAGCCAGCAGGAACAGTCAGGGCATCTAATGTCCTACAGTGAAGCTAAAACCATACTCACAAACAACTTCATTGAGCGTGGCGCCAAAGTCTGGACATTGGGACTAAAAGGACAGCATCCACCAACTAGACAGAGCAGCTCAAGCGACCATCTTCGGGCTGCAAACAGGACACTGCCCTCCCCCTCCCATCTCAAACACTCTCTCATACTGACCAGTGCCCTTGTGGCACAGGCTCCCAAACTCCCACCCATATCATACAGTCCTGCCCCTCCTTTGAAGCCTTGAGATGCTAGATGGGGCCCAGTCTGGCTGAGGTCCAGGAGAAGCTGTGGGGACCGGTGGGGTCTCAGCAGCGGACTGTGGACTGTGCCTTACTAACCAGAGTGAGGATCTAGCATGGCCAGGAATGTGAAAGAAAGAAAGAAATGTCGAAAGAATGGCATTTGGACCAGTGGGTCCATTTAGACAGGGCACACACAGGCAGTACAAAGCACACACAGGCAGTACAGAGCACATACAGAGCACACACTGGTAGTACAGGACACACAGGCAGTACAGGGCACACATAGGCAGTACAGGCACACACAGCACAGAGCACATACACAGGCAGTACATGGTACACACAGGCAGTACGGGGCACACACACAGGCAGTACAGGGCACACACAGCACAGAGCACATACACAGGCAGTACATGGTACACACACAGGCAGTACAGGGCACACACACAGGCAGTACAGGGCACACACAGACAGTACAGGACACACCACAGACAGTACAGGGCACACACAGACAGTACAGGACACACAGGCAGTACAGGACACACACAGGCAGTACAGGACACACACACAGACAGTACAGGGCACACACAGACAGTACAGGACACACAGGCAGTACAGGGCACACACAGACAGTACAGGACACACACACAGACAGTACGGGGCACACACAGACAGTACAGGACACACAGGCAGTACAGGACACACACAGGCAGTACAGGACACACACACACAGGCAGTACAGGACACACACACACAGCAGTACAGGACACACACAAAACAGGCAGTACAGGACACACACACACAGGCCCAGTACAGGACACACACAGGCAGTACAGACACACACACACAGGCAGTACAGGACACACACACAGGCAGTACAGGACACACACACAGGCAGTACAGGACACACACACACAGGCAGTACAGGACACACACACAGGCATACAGGACACACAGAGGCAGTATAGGAGACACCCCACAGGCAGTACAGGACACACACACAGGCAGTACGGGACCACACAGGCAGTACAAAACACACACAGGCAGTACAGGACACACACACACACAGGCAGTACAGGCACACACACAGGCAGTACAGGACAAACACGGGCAGTACAGGGCACACACAGCAGTACAGGACACACAGACAGGCAGTACAGGGCACACACACAGAAACAGGACACACAGAGGCAGTATAGGACACACACAGGGAGTACAGGACACACACACAGGCAGTACAGGACACACACAGGCAGTACAGGACACACACACAGGCAGTACAGGACACACACACGGGCAGTACAGGCACACACACACGGGCATACCGGGCACACACACAGGCAGAAAAGACACACACACAGGCATACAGGACACACACAGGCAGTACAGGACACACACAGGCAGTACGGGACACACACACAGGCAGTACAGGACACACACACAGGCAGTACAGGACACACACACACACAGGCAGTACAGGACACACACACACACAGGCAGTACAGGACACACACCACACACAGGCAGTACAGGACACACACACACACAGGCAGTACAGGACACACACACAGGCAGTACAGGACACACACACAGGCAGTACAGGACAAACACACAGGCAGTACAGGCACACACACACACAGGCAGCACAGGACACACACACACACAGCAGTACAGGACACACACACAGGCAGTACGGGACACCCCACACACACAGGCAGTACAGGACACACACACACACAGGCAGTACAGGACACACACACAGCAGTACAGGACACACACACGGGCAGTACAGGACACACACACAGGCAGTACAGGACACACACAACACACAGGCAGCACAGGACACACACACAGACACAGGCAGTACAGGACACCACACACACACACAGGCAGCACAGGACACACACAACAAACACAGGCAGTACAGGACACACACAGGCAGTACAGGACACACACAGGCAGCACAGGACACACACGGGCGATATAGGACACACAGGCAGTACAGGACACACACACACACAGGCAGTACAGGACACACACACACACACAGGCAGTTACAGGACACACACACACACACACAGGCGTACAGGACACACACAGGCAGCACAGGGCACACACACAGGCAGCACAGGACACACACAGGCGATATAGGACACACAACCAGTACACATGGACGCACCGTTGACCAGCAGTCCTGACGCCCTCCAGATTCCCCATCATCACAGCCCCCTGCAGAGGGCTGACTTTGTACATGTCACATCTGTTATGTCGCACCTGCTCTCCAGCAGGTAGGCAACGATGCTGTTATGACCTGCACAGGTGTCGTCACAGGTTTACTAAACAGGTATGCTAAGGTGCCTGAAAGCACACATACAGACGTGCTTAAAATGCATATATATAAAGTGGGTACATGTCCAAATTATACAGGCGCACATCATTCTGTCCTGTGAGTGATATGTATGCAGAAACATACATCTTTCTCTCTCTCTCTCACACATACACAAACACACACACACACATGCACACACACATGCACACACACACACGCACACACACACACACAACACACACACACACACAACACACACGCACACACACACACACAACACACACACACACACACACACACAACACACACACACACACACACACACACACACACACACACACACACACAAGCTCTAAAAACTAAATCAAAGTCTGTATTCTTTCCTTTTTTCCTCAATCAAAACACTGCAAAGTCTGCTGGTTCCTTTTTTCCTTCTTCCTTTCATTTTAACAGATCAACAAAATCACACACACACACACAAACCTACACACACACACACACACACACACACACACACACACACACACACACACAAACACACACACATACACACACACACACACACACACACACACAGACAAAAGGATTCAACTTCTTCATTTGCTTGAAAATAAATGTTGAAATACTGAGCTGCCGGATGAACGCAACAAACATTACAGTAACAAGTCTCAACCTACTGGTCTTCAGCAAGACAACAACAAACATTACAGTAACAAGCCTCAAACTACTGGTCTTCAGCAAGACAACAACAAACATTACAGTAACAAGCCTCAAACTACTGGTCTTCAGCAAGACAACAACAAACATTACAGTAACAAGCCTCAACCTACTGGTCTTCAGCAAGACAACAACAAACATGATCATCATGCCATTGCCCTACTGTTCACGGCAAGTGTATTGCCATTTGGGGCCAAGTGAAGTTCACTCCGAACTTTCCCGACTAGGCAAGAGAAAATGTTGACATCCAACCTTTCCTGCCGATCTTGCAACCCTAATGGTGGTGCAATGGCCGTCAGAAAATTTACAGAGGACAAGCGTTTCAGACTTCCACTCTCATAGTCCTAGATGTGTGGAGACAGAGCAAGTCATGATGCAGCTCTAAGGTGACATGCCATTGGTTGGTATTTTAAGGAAAGATCAGCCAGGCCTGCCTACACTGAGGTAACACTGGAGACAGTTGGTTTGGTAATTCCTGCACGTATGTTGTCAACTGCATGATCACCCACAATGTATGATTCACACAATACTGAAAGTATTTTTCTGGTTCTGAAGAGAAAGAGAGAGTGTGTGTGTGCATGTATGTGTGTGCGTGCATGCGTGCATGCGTGTGTGTCTGTGTTTGTGTGTGTGTGTGCGCGCGCGCGTGTGTGGCTCCATCAAAACTGAATTTCTTAAATCCAGGCATCTGCAAAACACATCTCATCATGTGATTTTTTCCAGTGACTAACTGTTAAGCACTGGATTTGCAGTCAACAGTCATCTCATCAAAGAAGAGACGAAGACACACTAACAGAATCACTGGAATAATGTACACTGGGCATTCACACATACATACCTTTGAAAGTCAACAGTCATCTCATCAAAGAAGAGACGAAGACACACTGACAGAATCACTGGAATAATGTACACTGGGCATTCACACATACATACCTTTGAAAGTCAACAGTCATCTCATCAAAGAAGAGACGAAGACACACTAACAGAATCACTGGAATAATGTACACTGGGCATTCACACATACATACCTTTGAAAGTCAACAGTCATCTCATCAAAGAAGAGACGAGGGCACACTAACAGAATCACTGGAATAATGTACACTGGGCATTCACACATACATACCTTTGACTATGTACACTGGGCATTCACACATACATACCTTTGAAAGCAGCTTCATACAGCGCCGTGACACCATACTTGTTTGCAATGTCCTTGTAACATCCTGCCTCACAAAGCATCTGGGGAAAAAAAATCACTTGTTTTACTGTGAGGGTTTTTTCCTCCGAAGACACACTTTGTTACAAAAAAAAAAAAAAAAATTCCATTTCTTAGAACGGATGAATTATAATAATAATAAGCATATCATGATAATAATTCTAATTATAAAGATTATATCATGTGTCCCATTTCAGTAGAGCTCTGGGCTTACAAGAACAAACAAATGTTTACCAGCTGCCATGGCAAAGTGTTTAGCATCACAGACTCTTCGACTGGCGATCGTGTGTTCGATTACCATTACAGCCTTTTCTTTGCAGGATTTTTCTGCCCGTCCAGCTCCAGCCGAGAGTTAATTTTGCCATGGGCTCTATTGGGAAGATTGGGACCACGAAGTCGAGTTTCATCCACTTAATGCATGTATCTCTGAGAGTGTTATTCAAAATTTCTTGACCAACACTACAAATGTCTGAAACTCGCCAGTCTGGTTGACACCAGGATATGGCATTAAAGTATGTGTAGAGTACAACCCTGTCATGCAGATTCAGACCAGAATAGAAATTTGTAGCATCATTTTCATCGTCCTCATCCTCATCGATCAGCATTTATAAACTATCGTCCTCATCCTCATCGATCAGCATTTATAAACTATCTAAAATTCTATGACCCTCAAGCTCTGCTCTCATGGTAACCTCAGTCTTGATTGCCTTTCCCCATACATGGGCTTGGTTTGATACTGCCAGAATCACCAGTGTCAACATGGGCTTGGTTTGATACTGCCAGAGTCACCAGTGTCAACATGGGCTTGGTTTGATACTGCCAGAGTCACCAGTGTCAACATGGGCTTGGTTTGATACTGCCAGAGTCACCAGTGTCAACATGGGCTTGGTTTGATACTGCCAGAGTCACCAGTGTCAACATCGGCTTGGTTTGATACTGCCAGAGTCACCAGTGTCAACAAATTCCTGGGGCCTACATTAGCTGCCATTTACTAGGGCTGCGATGATGTCCAAGAATTGTTCCTGCATTCACTGCAATTGTATGCAAATTAATTTCTTTTCATTTGAAATATTTCCCAACAAATGGTTTAGCTATCAATAAAATAGGAAATATCTATCTATGTTTTTGGTTTTATATCTTAAATTATCACTAGCCTACTGCTCCTGGAAGGGTAGCTACACTGAGTATTGGCGCGCACAGTACCTATTGCTCCTGGAAGGGGAGCTACACTGAGCATTGGCGCGCACAGTGTTGCAGGCAATTGGATGCTGGCATTCGCAGGCAATGGATGTGCGAGCATGTGTAGGTAGCCTACATGAATGAATGATAACGTAAGTACTAGTGAATGAGACCAGTGTGCAAAGTACACAAGACATTGCAGGTGAGTGGCAGCTTTTTTCCTTCATGGGTAGATCTTTGCAGCATAAAAAGGGGTGTATAATTGGATTGAATTCATTGGTTATAATAGCTTCTCTGTGAGAAGCCTCAATTGCTTGCTCCTTGTCCCCCCCCCACCCCACCCAAAAAAGCGCCTGCGTTGCATGCATCATATGACAATACAGTTTGGCATGTACATCATAGTTTCCGCCTGTGTGCGGCTGTACTTTAATTTGCCTGTGTGCAATACACAACTATCCTGTTCACCTGTGTGCAACATACAGCTATCCCATTCACCTATGTGCAATACACAACTATCGTGTTCACCTGTGTGCAATATACAACTATCCCATTCGCCTGTGTGCAATACACAACTATCGTGTTCACCTGTGTGCGATTTGGCAGTACCATTCCACCTGTGTGCGGTACATGAGCTATAACACTAGCTAGTCATGGCCAGTCATTCTGGGGCACAGGACCAAGAGAAGGTCACAACTATTCATGAAGAGGATAAAGTCGAGAGACTTGAAGCACGCATCAGTCAAATGGATGACAGATTTTCTAGACTGGAAGAAGCTATTCATGAGGTGCTGACCGCCAAAAACTCGGACTAAGACCCGGCCATATCCCAGGCATCGCCTGACACTAAAAGATGGTGCCATTCTCTCTCTGATGAGGAGGGAGAAGAAATTTGGTCAGGGTATGACGGCGACGAGTGAAGCCGCACGAAAGGTAAACAGCCAGTTAAGAAAACTGCTAATGCCACTCTGAGCAATGAGGACTCTGATGCATCGTCAGATGGAGAAATCTATGATGATGCTGATGATACTATTTCCCTTGAATGTCAAGATGATGACTTGTTGAGGGAGACAGAACAAGACTTGGACAACAAAGAGAAAACAGTTGATAAAGTGGCTGACTCGATGGCTGAAATCATCAATAAAAGATCTGCACAGGGGCTTTCTGACACAAAGCTTAAAGAAAGGCTTGATAAATATCAACACCCAGACAACTGCCCCAAGCTTCAGGTGCTCAAAGTGGATACAGAAATCAGGAAGGATTTGCCAGCCACTGTCAAACAGGCTGATGTTAAGATGGCTTCAGTGCAGAGAGCCATTGTCAAAGCCACAGCAGCACTGGCACAGAGCACTCAGGCTATACTCAAAGCATACAGCAAGAAAAAGTTGACTGATGCGGACATCAAAGCCTCTGTCACTGATCAGAATTCTGATGCTCTGGCCTTGGTCATGCATGTCACGAGCTGTCAGTAAAACACAGACAGGCCCTGTGCCCCCATCTCCCCAGACAGCTGACAGTAAAATGCAGACAGGCCCTGCGCCCCCATCTCCCCAGACAGCTGACAGTAAAAACACAGACAGGCCCTGCACCCCCCCATCTCCCCAGACAGCTGACAGTAAAACACAGACAGGCCCTGCACCCCCCCCCCCCCCCCCATCTCCCCAGACAGCTGACAGTAAAACACAGACAGGCCCTGCACCCCCATCTCCCCAGACAACTGACAGTAAAACACAGACAGGCCCTGCACCCCCATCTCCCCAGACAGCTGTCACAGTCAGTAAAACACAGACAGGCCCTGCGCCCCCATCTCCCCTGACAGCTGACAGTAAAACACAGACAGGCCCTGCACCCCCATCTCCCCAGACAACTGACAGTAAAACACAGACAGGCCCTGCGCCCCCATCTCCCCTGACAGCTGACAGTAAAACACAGACAGGCCCTGCGCCCCACCATCTCCCCAGACAGCTGACAGGATTGCGCAGTGAGAGTGTCCCCATTACTGGTCAGCTCTTTGGAGACAATCTGACTGCTTCCATCAAGGAGATCAAAGAGCTGGACAGATTGTCACATGGTGCAGGACCCAGTCGTCATCAGTCCCATTATGACAACAGACAATGCAACAGACCATGGCAGAAAGGCAACAACAAAGAAAAACGTCCTTTTTCAGGCCAGAGACAACTCTATGGCATCAAAAGAAGTTCCAGGGGAACAGAAACACAAGACAGTTCTACCAGAAGAAAGCCTAGAGTCTGTGTCACCCTTGGATGTCGAGACACACTGTCCCTCCTCATCTGCTGGAATGAAATGAGACAGGAGGCTTTACTTTTTCAAGGTGGCAGGCTTACACAATAATTATGTTGATAAATGGGAAAATCTGACAAAAGACCCTGAAATTTTAGAAACAGTACAAGGTGTGAGCCTTCAATTTGTTTTGTGACACTGGCCCAATCAGATGGGATTACACTTTCCAGCCTGAATTAAATGCATCAGAAAAGAAAGTTATTGACAAAGAAATACAGAAACTTAGCCAAAAAGCTGTCATTTCAAAGTGTCAGGTTGAAGCAGAGCAGTTTGTGTCACCAGTTTTTGTTCTTCCAAAGAAAGATGAAACTCACAGAATGATTCTGAACTTAAAAGAAACTAAACGAAGATATCGTTTATTATCACTTCAAAATGGAAACTTTGCATACTGCATTAAAACTAGTGACTCCCAACTGCTTCATGGCTTCAACTGACTTGAAGGATGCATACTACTCAGTGTCAGTCAAAGAGGAACACAGGAGATTTCTCACATTTGAGTGGGATGGCCAGTTTTGGCAGTTTAATTGTCTGCCTAATGGACTGGCACTTGCATCAGCTAAATTCACCATGCTGTTAAAACCTGTGTTTGCCACCTTGAGAGGGGAAGGCCATCTTTCCTCAGTGTTTTTGGATGATTCACTTTTGCTTGCAGAGACGAGAATGTCATGCGCCTCTAATGCAACAGTGAAACTTCTGAGGTCTCTGGGATTTATCATCCATCCCCAAAAATCAGTACTAGAACCCACACGTCGCATTCAGTATCTGGGAGTTATCATTGACTCTGAGTCAATGACAGTAACTTTAACACCTAAGAGAGTAGCAGACATGGTTTCAATTTGCCTGTCAGCTGTCAAGAAAGATACAGTGAGTATCAGGGAAGTGGTGAGAGTGATTGGAAGAATAGTGGCTTCCTTTCCAGCAGTGATGCATGGGCCACTTCATTATAGACAGCTGGAGAAAGAGAAAAAGACAGCACTGTTGCTGAATGCAGGGAATTTTGACAGACGCATGACACTGTCGCCTCTTGCCGAAAGAGAACTGAATTGGTGGATCAGCAGCATTGAGACTGCTTATAATGTTATTCACCAAACAGAGCCTGATGTCACCCTGACCTCGGATGCATCAAAAACTGGATGGGGTTGTGCATGTGAACAGTCAAAATCTGGGGGAGAATGGCTGCCAGAAGAAAAAGATTTTCTCATCAACTATCTGGAACTTAAGGCAGCATATTTTGCTTTGAAATGTTTCCTAAATCAGGTTTATGGGCGACATGTCCGTATCATGATAGACAACGCAACTGCTGTTGCATGTTTCAATCCTATGGGAACAAGTCATTCTGATTCATGTAATCTGATGACACAGATGATGTAGAACTGGTGCACTGACAATCACATATGGTTGAGTGCTGCTTATATTCCAGGTAAGGAAAACACAGCAGTAGATGAGGAGTCAAGGAAAATAACCCTGGATGCAGAATGGAAGCTGAACACAGAAGAGCTTCACAAAGCATTGATACCATTACAGATGAATCCGGACATTGACCTCTTTGCCTCTAGGTTGAACAACCAAATGCAGCGTTATGTTTGTTACAGACCTGACCCAAGCACCTATGCAGCAGACGCATTTTCTCTCCCTTGGAGTAACTTTGACTTTTATGCCTTTCCCCCTTTTAGCACGATCACGGCAGTGTTGGGGAAGGTGAAGAGAGCGATGGGGGTAGTGGTGGTGCCCCGTAGGCCAACACAAGTCGGGTGGCCTCTGCTGACACAAGACCCGGTACTTCTACCAACACCAGACACCGTCCTGTCCCTCCCCATGCAGCATGGGAGAACCCACCCCCTTCTTCCCCACCTTCAACTGATGGTATGCAAAGTATGCGGGACCGGTACCAGAGGGAAGGATGTTCCAACCAGGCAGCAGCAGCGCTAATCATCAGTTCTTGGTGCCCACACACGCGCACAGTGTACAACACCTACATTGCCAAGTGGAGGCAATACGCTGCGAAAAATAGTTTCCCACATGATGTGCTGGACATTGTGCATGCAGCAAACTTTCTTGCCGACCTTTTCAGTGCTGGAGCTAGCTACAGTGCTATAAACTCTGCACGCTGCGCTTTGTCCGTCTATCTGCATTAGTCAATGGATTTTCAGTGGGCGGTCACCCAGTTATTTGCAAACTTGTGAAAGGAGCATTTGAAAATAGGCCTTCCTTACCCAAATATAAAGACACTTGGGATGTAAATATTGTACTTAGTTATCTAGATTGCTTATCTCCCATCAATCAGTTGACTTTTGAAAGAACTGACTTCAAAAACTTGCCTGTTGTTAGCTTTAGTTACAGGACAAATAGGTCATGCTTTACACTCTTTGAAAACAGGTGATGTACAGATGTTTGATTGTAAATGTGTGTTACAATTTTCATGTGTACTGAAAACAACAAAGCCAGGGAAACACACTGAACCAGCAGAGATTAGAGCATTTGCAAAGAATGAAAATCTGTGTCCAGTGAAACACTTGAAGCAGTATATTGACACAACTAAGGATCTCAGAGACAGTCACTGACAGCACCTGTTCATCAGTCACACCAAACTTCACGCGCCTGTGGGTAAGCAGACATTCACGCGATAGGTGAAAGAGGTGCTAGCACGCTCAGGCATTGACACTAACCAGTACACAGCACACTCAACCTGGGCTGCAAGCTGCAGTGCAGCCGCCCAAGCCGAAGTTTCATTGAAAATGATATTGAAAGCAGCGGGCTGGACAAATGAAAAGACATTCTCTAAATACTATAAGAGACAAAGCAGTACCAGTTTCAGCCAGAAAGTGCTTGATGGCTATGTGAACTGTAAATAAAATGAAGGATCATTGTAAATGAATGTTTGGCATTACATGTCTGGCCTAAGATGTTGTTCATGTTGGCCACTATCCTTACTTTCTCCAATGTCTCAATGTAGCTTCCCTTTTGGGAGCAATAGGCGAGTGATAATTAGAAAATTAAACTAGACCTATAATAATAATAATAATGAATACTTATATAGCGCCTATTCTCGGCTAGAGAGCAAGCTCTAAGCGCTTTACAATCCACACTCGTTTACACAACGGGCTGCCTACCTGGGTAGTGCCGACTGAAGAGCTGCCAGCTGGCGCTTCATTCAGTCGTTTCCCGTGCCATCCAGTCAATATCGCTCAGTATCGTTCACTCAATTTCCTTACTTCCTCCATTCTTTCAATTTCTCACGCAGGGTGCATGCTATGTGTAACGTGTCATCCATACCAACGGCCAAACTGGCCTTCTCTTCCGAAAGTTGGTGATGGGATTTTACGTGTGTGCAAGATGTTATGCGTGCGTTTACAAACGGAACCTCGGTTTACAGCCTCATTCGAAGGACTGTATGGGGAATGGAGTCAGAACCAATGTTAACTCCCAGGGAAAAATCCCCCTGTACCGAAATTCGAACCCGTAACCTCAGGATCACGAGTACGGCGCTCTACCAACTGAGCTATTCCGGCCCCAAGTTAGGAGGTAGCAGTTAAATTGAAATTATAACGGGCCTATCGTGGAGGAAGAAGTTACGTCCCTCCCAATTAGTGTTTGTAGTAATAATCAATTTGACTGTCCCTCCCTAAAGGCGTATGTCTAGTGGCCATACAGCTCTGAAATTTGTCTGCAATGCTGTGCGTGCCAATACTCAACGTAACTTCTTCCTCCACAATAGGCTCATAATAATTTCAATTAAAGTGCAACCTCCTAGCGTAGGTCTACTTTAATTTTCTAATTAAAGCCTATGCCTTGTCACCCAAACATATGTTAACGGTTTCTACTTCTGACTTATGCACAACACTGTCACAAGAACAAAAGTACATACATGTCAGCACTGGGGACAAGAAACACTGACAAATTGTTCTATTGGTTTAAACTTCTCTGTTCAATCAGTAATACTTATGTACAAGACAATGGAAACCATTCATAAAATAATCTTACACTAATTTTGTTCTTCACCTGCACGATTGACAGAAAACCTTTGCGAGCTGCGAGGAAGATCGGCGCGTGATCCTGACTACCGACATTCACATCACACCCAGCACTGATGAGCTGCTGCACGATGTCGCAGCAGTTGCCCTCGATGGCGATGTACAATGGTGTGATGCCCACATTGTCTGACAGCTGCACGTCGGCGCCGCGGTCCAGCAGGAGTCTGATGACCTCTCTCCGCTGTGACTCCAGGG
>CM031612.1:82728643-82732995 GCA_018398815.1 Conus ventricosus
TTGGTTCCGGCCTCGCGAGGCCTGTTTCGTCTCTGGCACCGTGTCGCTGGCTTTGCGGCTCGGTACATGCTTATAAAAGTCGAGCGTTGTGTGAGAATGGAGAGTGTTCCCCTAGAGTGTCCCCTGATGTGAGCGACTGGCGTGAGAGGCAGAGAGAGTGCTCAGTGCGCTGAGTGCTGAGAGAGAGAGAGTTCCCAGGCAGTGTTCCTGGTTTGAGCTCCTTGCCATGGGAGAGAAATAAAAGGAGAAAACTCTGCTTCGTCCACTGTGTCTTCTTGACTGGCTGCTGTCCCTTGGTTCCTGCACATATCACCATCTGCCTGTCTTCACCTGCACACCCCTTACCCCTCCACACCATCACATATATATATATATATATATATATATATATATATATATATATATATATATATATATATCAGTAAATTTAAAATGCCCAAAATAATTTTTTGAGTGCTCAACCCCTTGGGGAGCAACATTAAAACAAGTTAAAAGAGGAGTCTTAAAACTATCTACAAATTTGTTTCAAGCGTGTTGCGCTGTCATCAGGATGACAGCGCAACACGCTTGAAACAAATTTGTAGACAGTTTTAAGACTCCTCTTTTAACTTGTTTTTTATATATATATATATATATATATATATATATATATATAATATTGTGTGTGTGTGTGTGTGTGTGGGTATATATATATATATATATATATATATATATATATATATATATATATATATATATATATATATATACAGCGTTCGACGTGGGGAAATTTTGAAATGGGAGCGAAATTTACCCCCCCAAAAAAAAAAAAAGAAAAAAAAAAGAGTAATTCCAGCCATTATATCAATAGGAGTTGATGATAAACAGTTGGAGGAAGTCTGGGCTACAAGTAAATGGGAACGAGAGGGAAGGCAGCCTTGCTTTTGCACCCACCAGTGGTGTGAATTTACGCGCAGGTCCCTGTCCACTCACTGTTCATCCATCTTCACGCCCAGCCATTTGTAGCCCCCTTCCGCACTGCCTCCCTATCACTGCAGTTGTGTTTTGTCCATAGCGTATCTACTGTGTCAATGTGAAGAAGTTGTTTTGACTGACTCATGGTGGGTTAACTCAATGAATCAAAGATAGCCGCGTAGCACTTGTTATCTTCGACCGGTCTGGGATTGGGACTAACCTGTTCAGACAATAGGCAATGTGTGTCTCTTATTTCTCTCTCTCTCTCTCTCTCTCTCTCTCTCTCTCTCTCTCTCTCTCTCTCTCTCTCTCTCTCTCTGTGTTCGATTGAAGCTGGATGCGTCAAACTTGTAACCCGGCCGCCATGATGAAGCCCGCGGTCTTCTCCAGGTCAGAACGGGCTCCCCAAAGCTGCGCCTGTAACTCCGCTCCCCCGGCCAGGTTTTGTGTCGTAGAGCTGCGTGAGTAGGACAGCGCAGGAGGACAACGTGTTGAGGGGTCTGGGGTCCAGTGCCTCATGGACACTGGTCAGTGTAGGTGATCTTCAGGCGGTTAAGGTGGCTCAGCAGTCTGCAGTGGCCGGTCCTCAGTCTGAAGAGGATTGTCTGCTGGTGCCTTTGGAGCTGGTGGATCGAGTCAGCACCACTCTCTGCACCCAGCTCTCTCTTCCACTGGGACTGAAACTGGTTATGGATGATGGTCTTGGCCTCCCTGTAGGTCACGGGATGGCTGAACTGCTCCATTTTGCTGCCTGCCTTAGAGAGAGCATCAGCTTTTTCGTTGCCCATGATCCCACAGTGAGACGGATCCACTGAAGCGTAATGACAGACTGTTTTGGGAGTTCATGTCTCGCATATGTTGTTCACTTCTTGTGTTCTGAAGTCCCTGCAGCAGAGATCGGCAGTCTGTGAAGAAGACAACGTTCTGTGATAGGCTGGCCGGTCCCAGAAAGACCCTCACTGCGTGGAGCAGTGCTATTGTCTCCGCTCTGCTGTTGGAGGAGATCTTTCCAGTAGGGAAGTCTCTTATTTCAAACACTCCACTGACGTTTTTGCCTGGCTAACTGCGTGAATGTTGCTGCTTGCATGGCTACCGTTTTGTGTGTGTGTGTGTGTGTGTGTGTGTGTGTGTGTGTGTGTGTGTGTGTGTGTGTGTGTGTGTGTGTGTGTGTGTGTGTGTGTGTGTGTGAATAGCTACTCCACCTCTGTCGTGCTGCATTCAGGTTTCACATCTGCACTCGTTTCAAGTGACCTGACAGAGGAGTATAACTATCCCAGGAAAGTGGGGGGAGAAGGCCTGTTTCACACCACATTACCACCAGATCGACAAACGATAACGAAAATGGTGATTTTCCGTCACAGCTGGTCTCCAGTAAAATTCGGATTGACAACTTCTCATTGCAAACTTGCCAGGCCGGATCAGCTACACGAATGGGGAAAAGGGGGCTTCGGTATGGGCTCGGGGGGGGGGGGGGGGGGGGGGGGGGGGGGGGGAGGGGATTCTTGGGCTCCTTCCCAGATGGTGTTACATGAACAACGAGCCAGAAATACCCGTTTTGTCAGTCGGGGTGGGGCCAGGCGTGGGGGTGGTGGGGGTGGGGGTGGTGGCGGAAAGAGTCTAGAAACTCCGGAACCACCATCACCTTTCGTCCAGCTCTGCTCATTGCTAAATTTTTGGGTCAAGTTAACAATACAGCCCACTTCTAATCCTCAAGTTGTGAGAAATATCGTCAAATTATTAAGTAACTTCTTTACAAAAGAATAAACAGCCCCAGACTGATCTCAGCTGTTCACCCTGGAGAGAAAGGGATGCACCCGAAAGTGACAGTGGGACTCAGAAAAGTAATGTCTTCATCTGCCAGACCAATCATCCGAAACCAATCCTACATCACCCGTGGAAGCCTGCGATGTATTCACATAGAGTGCAGGTTGGAAGCAAAGGGCGGCTGTAGGTTTATCATCAGTTCAACATCTCTTGAAACAGCTCGCGCCGATTTCTGGTTATAGGCGGACCAGAGCCTGAAAGGAGTTCCAGCAAGGTCTGATCGAGGAAGAATAAAAGTGAACTTCAAAACGCTTCTTCTATGAACAGTGCCTCGTAGCGATATGGACACGATGTCTTTCTAAAAGGGCAACGCCTGTAGACGCCCACCCATCTAAAAGTTGCCTGGTGGCGGCGCAAGGAAAAGAAATCTAACCGCAGAAGGGCATCCAGCAGTCATAAGCTGGAAGCCTGGTGCCCTCGGAGCGTAAGGAGTTCAAGGCAGAAACACTTTCGTGAGGGTGGTTGCTTCTCTGAAGACCTGCTGTCAATTGTCCGTTGATTTTATTCCAACTTGGTTTCTTGTCTGAAGAATAGGATTCGTGGTACAAATTCTGGCACATGTGCATGCAAGCTGGACATTATAGTACCCCTCAAAGTTTCACACACACACACACACACACACACACACACACACACACACACACACACACACACACACACACACACACATGCACGCCCTGTTAGAATATCTCTTGAACAAGCGGGTGTTAACAAGCAAAACATGTTGCTCTACATGCTTCAGCTCAGAACTCAGCGAAAAGGGGGGTAATTTGTACATGGAATTTAATTGGATTAATGCTATAATTAGTAAACTCCCCCCCCCTCCCAAATAATTTGTCAGATGTTAGTAGTAAGGTGAGGGACTTCTCACCCCCAAAAACGGTTGTGGTAAACGGTTGTGGTTGTGGAGCAGGAGATTCTCACCCCCCAAAAACGGTTGTGGTAAACGGTTGTGGTTGTGGAGCAGGAGATGACGTCAGCGCCTTAGGCTCAAATCACATGACCGAGGATGCTCGGTGATAAAATCGAACGATCCATGCGAGGTCCCTAATGATAGACCCAATGGGCGATTGCATCACGCTGGTGCAATCAGCTGTAAAGAAAAATGTAAACAAACCAAAAAACGTAAGACTGGTTTAAGCGACTCTTTTTTGGATTAGACCGTCTCCCAAGGGTGACAACACATGATGAAAAAGACAGTCAGCTCCTTTGAAAGGCCCGAACTATACCTACTGAACCCTTACTAGCTGAGCATGACTGACTCTTTAAACCGGTTCATTACTAGTTGAAGAATGAGATTTGGGGATTATTAGGAGTCTTTGTTTGTTTCGATGTTTGTTTGTTTTTTATTAAGCTGCCTTATAAGGGTGACAACTCAAACAAAAAACCAACAGCGGATTCACTTGAAAGACTTGAACTGTACTGGCTAAACCCATAATAGCTGATCATCACTGATTTTCCACAGTGCTATTAAAGCCCTTAGGGGCGAAGCATATGACACAAGATGGTCGGTGAATGCATCGTGAGATCGATGTGTGCCGTTAAAACACCTTAGGGGATGAAAGCACATGCAC